>CM029365.1:1105770-1286520 GCA_017140985.1 Hormaphis cornu
TAATTTTTTATACTAAATACTAAGTAGTACTAATCTATTCATCTTAATTTTTTATTTTATTTTAAAGTGTAATAATAATTATAATATATTATATATATTTTTTTTTTATAGTAACATAAAAGACAATTGTTTTAATTTTGTTATATTAATAATTACTAAGTGGTACCAAAGTTTACTTTCATTCTTTTTTAATTAATAATACTAAACAATACTAAAAACAATTTCTTTTGAATTTTAATTTGATTCTAAATTTATTATTTAAGAAAGTTCTAAAATTTGTTGAAATTCTTAAGTTTATACTTATTAAAATGTAAAAATGTACAGTAATATACTATTATTCCCATTATAAAAATTGTAGATTTCAAAGAAAGTAATTTCTACCTAATATTATTCTTTATGTCTTAATTGTTATAAAGCTTTATATGTTTTATACATTTTATACATTTCATACGTTTTATACGTTTTATACGTTTTATACGTAGGGTATTATACATGAAACGTATAAAACATTTTATACACGTATATTACCAACCCTGATATATATGTATAACTATCGAATTACACTAATTTTTCGTTACACAAGCGACCTACTACAGTATATAAAAAATTAAACAGGGGCACCATTTTAGATTTTAAGCGCGAGGGGGTTCGAGCGTGTCAAATTAATTTTAAAGCAGGAATCTATCACTCGTATACTCATACAGGTAGGTAAAACAACGTCGTGGTTCAAACGTCTATTATTGGACATCTGCAGAAAGCAATGCGATTGCATTCGAAAAAACGATTCTCAGCTAGCTCAGTCGTGTATAATATACAGTACGTCAGCTGGCGAATTTTCAAAATCACTTGAAACTTTCATCAAATAACCAACAATCCCTCCTATTTTAATGTCATGTAAAATTTTCAGCTTCGAATCGTCGTTTTCAATATAATGTTATATCAAAAACACGTTTTTTGCCGTAAGTGTTCCTCTTTACATACATCTTTCTTGCTATTGTAACTTTTTCGATTCTGAACTTTCAAATTTGAGACCCTTCAAAGTATCATCAGAGTTCATAGACCTTTCGGAAGAAGCGTTGTGACTTTAAAAATCGGAGCATTTTTAGTACCCTTAAAGTTGTTCACAGAAAAAAATAAAAAAAAACATCGTTGTAAAAACAATATCGGCACCTTCGCTGCACTCAGAAAATTAATTTATAAACGTAATAACCTATACGTACACGTAGGAGAGTTGCACAATTATTTGTGTAATACAGCGTAAATTGACGAACAAACTTAAAAACAGTAGAACTTATAATAAATTATAATAATTATATTGATATTAAATTACCAATTCTAATATGTTTCGTAGGCTCGTACACCAGCCATTCGTATACTTCGTCCGAAATGACAAGAACGTTGTGCTTTTTGGCCAGGTCAGCAATCATTTTTAGCTCTTCGTAGTCAAAAACTTTTCCCAGCGGATTGTGAGGCGTGTTTATAATTATTAGTTTGGTTTTATCGTTGAACAGTGACGCCAGTTCCTCGGGGTCGAGTTTCCAATCGCTAGAACGCGATACCGACGCTTCGGGTTTCGTCTGTATAAGAAAATATTAGTAAGGAATAAAATAAAACGTACATATGTTGGTTATTATTAGTACCCGTATAATATAATTATGCTCGATTTGGGGAAATCAATTGTAAATCGTGTTTTTTTTGTTTTTTTTTTTTCCGCGAACGCAGAATTCTGAAAATATTAATCGTTTTAAAAAAGATGGTTTCGTTTTCACCTATATACCGTAAAATGAGGATACTTTGCGACAAATTTTCATGTTTTTTAACTTTGAACAAACGCACTGTGGCTTCAATAATAATCGCGATACACAATTTATATACCGTTACATAGGTAAGAGTAATAACATTTTTTAAGTTTTCAAATTTTTTACTTTTTTTTTCGGTTTTAAGTTTTTTTGATAATAATTAATGGTCAGTGCAAATTTGTATGTGACAAAAATCTATTAGAATAACATAGATATTTAATCACGGTATAACGTTATCAGTTTCGTCTTAAGGACACACAAATCTTGTATTTGAAATAAAAAAACTAAACAAAACGCGCGAGCGTAAATAATATATGGATAAATTTTACCAATTTTTTTTTTTTTCTTTTCGTTTCTATATTATGCATAATGTGAAACGAAATCGTTTTGGCATACCTGTTATAATACAATTGAAACCCTAGATATTTTTACCAGGAAAGATTTTAATAAACGTTAAAAGGTTCGCGCCTGAGTTGGATAAATCAAAAACGGAAAAAAAATATTGTCGGTGTAGACGTACCCACTACAAGGTGCAGTGTAATCCTTACTTTCCATACTTTATTTTACACTCCACCATGGGGTCATCTCACCCTACGCTCGCCACCTTGAATCTATTTTTGATATCTTTTTTTTTTTTTTTAAGGTTTTTTTCACATTGTATTTTGTTTCGTTCGGTTCTTTTCGTTTAAGTGACGACGACAGATTTTTAATTTTTTTTTTGTTTTTTTAGGTATCGTCGTTGTTTTTGCACCTACATTTCTCAGCGGTATAAACCTGGGAACGCCACCGGACGTTCGTATCATCGGCTCGTAGCAGTCGTAATACGGTTCGACGATGATCGCCTCGTCGCCGTCCTCGATGTTGCTCTGTACGGCACAGTAGAGCGCCTCGTACGCGCCGACGGTCACTAATATTTCGTTCATCGGATCGATTTCCCGATCGATCAGTGTCGAATACAATCTGGACAGAGCGTTCACCAAGCGGACGTGACCCTGGGATCACGTGGAAACAAAACGAAAACGACGGTTATCCCTTGAATTTCTTTAAGTACTCACTAATCGAGCCAGGGACGGACTGACGCGGCGACGTGGCCGAAACAGGACGTCCTGCTATTATTCGTGTTTCGCGAATTGGTGGGTTTTTTTGGTCGGCATACTTACGTGATATACGATCATCACTATACGTCGGGTGATGTTAAAAAACCCCGGGCTTAAAACTGTCAGTCCGTCCCTAGCTAGTAGGGAGGGGTTAACCATTCACCACGAAGTGGCCGAAGGTTATCTCGAATGTTTGTTTTGAAATTGAATGAAAAAAAAAAAAAAGAAGTTACGATAGTAGGCGGAGCCGCGGTGGGTCACAGCTTTGAGTGAATCGCATATTGTTTAAAGTTGTACGCATCGTATTACGTACAATATTTGAAAGCCACGATAAATCAACATTGCCTTCGAAAATAACAATACGATATTCTGATGGCGAGCTCACTATTTTTCCACTGTATACCTAACCTAAAAGAAAAACGCGTCGTAGTCTCGGTGACTTTTATTTTAAAAATATAAGTACTAACGATATTATACGTTAACTATCCATCCAACTTGGGTATAGAAATGTTAGAAAAAAACAATTTTCAATAATAAATTTTTTAGGTGTATACAGTATAAGCTGCACAATATTGTACTATAAATGGCCCAGAAGCGCGTTAATAAAAATAAAGATAATTTGATTTAATGGTGAAAATTATATTTGACTATCTACCGAAGATTGCAAAAAAAAAAATTGATCGAAAACGACCAATAGTGATTGTATTTCTTTTATTTTTCGCGCGCATTGCTAAAAATGGACGGACAAAATTAGAAATTTTCATCACTTTTATCGAAATATAAAAAAAATATTTATGAAAATCAATGCTACCAATGAATTATTAGCGCTTCAGTTCCGGTATTGCGGGCGCACGCTTGTTTTGGATTCTGAGTGTGTAACGAATTAAGGTTTACACATGATGTGTGAACGATAACTTCTTCAATAATGTTCCGATTTTTAAAATCAGTACCTCTAAATATAATAGGACTTTGAAATTTTCGAAAATTTTAATTTTTTTTTTTTTTTTGTAATTATTGTTCGATAAAAAATTTAACTTTCCACAAAACGTTTTGAAAAGTTAATACGAAGTTATTTTCGTACGCAATTTATGTATAGTTGATTACCTACATGGTGGCTACATATATTTAAACTTCTATATTATAAACCTTCCAAAACATTGACCCACAGCGTCAAACTACCCGCGCTACCTACAGTGATTTCGGCTTTTTAGATTCTGAGCGTTAGCGAAGAACGTATTGTTTTTACAATGATTTTTTTTTTTTTTTTTTTGTCACTTTTTCTTGTACGAGAAAGAATGCTCCGAATTTAAAACGTATAATACCTCAAAAGATAGGTAATTGATCCGAAATGTTACTTTAGTTAAAGCGTTTTCTGAAATATTGTTTGAGTTAAGAGCCAAAAAACAAAAACGTCGACATTTTTGAAATTGCTCCGTTCAACTTGATGTACGTCATCAAGAAGGGTTTTACGAGTTTACTGCTGAAATTTCAATCGATCATTTTTGAGGAAGTTATGAAACTTTGAAATTTTTTAATCTGTTATTATTTTACGCAGTTATTGTTCCATAAAACCTCTAGTTTTTACGTTTAAGTCTCGAAACTCTAATACAATCATAACAAGATAGTTTTACACATGTGGTTAAAAAATTAAGAAAATTGGTTGACACAATTTTGGTTTTTAGCCGATTTCACCGATTTTGTTATTTTGTCGTTAAACTCGTCATTCCGGGACGCCGTGTATTGCTTATGGGGAACGTGTTTTTCCTACATCAATTTAGATTTTTTAGATCATAACATCCGAAATAAAGATCGGACCTTACATAATACTAAAATAGGAAGGATTTGATAAAAGTTTTTATTGTTAAAGTAATGTTTTTACCACGACGTACACTAGACAACTGAGCTCGCTCAGAACCGTGTATTCGATGATTTATCGTGGCTTTCAGATATTAAATGACGCGTTTGAACCACAACTTCTAAGCTAGGGACCCACCCAAAGCGTAGTCACTACCCCGTCAAACTATTTTTTTTTTTTCTTTTACGATTATTCAGAATATAATATTACAAATCCTCGGGTGTATTGATTGAAAAACGAATTTTTTTCGGTGGCCACGTCCGCCAAATAGTTTGAATACCGCGAAGGTGGATCGTAGTCCGGAAATCCCTGGCCCAAGTTCAAGCTCTTAGTGGCCGCGGCTAATTGGGTGAATTCAATCCTTCAACCGCGACAATACGGAAAAAATAAACAGTTAAACCAATAAAATAATGATAAGTTCGTATTTTTAATTGGTTTTGTATCAGCTGTAGTGTAGGCAGGTAGTATTGCTTCAAAAAATATCATCCTCACTAAATATGGGCGGCATTAATTTTAAAATAAAATGTATCTCATTACGAAAACAATATGCTAATATACGGGGACATACTATTATAATATAGCCCGCATAAGCGCAATTTAACGAGCTGGAGTTAATTATTTTTTTTTTTTTTTGTGGGGGAAGGAGGAGCTAATTTGTATTAAGCCCTCAATGTCACTTTGCAGACTTTATCTACAAGATAATTTTGAAGAAATTATATTTCATTAGTTAACGTTTTTATGTACAAATAAGGTGGGCTTAATAACCACAGTTAAAAAAATGTATCATTTTTGTTTTTAATTACATGTTCGGTCGTGTTGCCGTAACTCAATTTTTTACAGTTAATCATTATCGTTGCAAATAGTTAATATAGTTGAGTTTATCCATTTAAATGCGGAACCAGCGGCAACATCCAAAACTTATTGACTTTTTTTTCGTACCAAACACAACAGGTAAGTTATAACAGTAAGTCGGATACACGCTAGATTGGCCGTTTCATGACTTATATAAGCAAAAAAAAAACTAACACAGTTAAGTTGATTTTTTTCTTAACTTATCGAGTTATGTATATCGGTATATTTTTTTTTTCTCGGTGTTAACCGAAAGCAATCGAATAACTTAACTATAATAATTAATGCAGTTTATTTTTGTCGCGATAACTTAGCTATCACAAGTGTACGTTAGTTTTGTATTTACTTACCACACGTTGTATCTGCCCGGTTCGTGACGGGAGGGTAACTTGAACTTTTCCATGATGCTCGGATCCGTCGCGGTCGTCGATAATAATAATTTTCTCGCGATTTTCGGAAAAATATTGGATCTTTTGTTGCACAACACTATGACCCTTGAACAAAATGCTTATACACAGGTATATATAGGTACCTACACACGGAAACGCGCAGGGCGCTAAGAAAAACAGAAGTATCGAGGAGACTAAAATGATATTCGATAGAAAAGTTCCGTACGGAAAATTTACGGTCCAGTCTTCGATAGCCAAACCGATGAATGTAGAGAGAGTTGCTCAACAACGAGCAACTCCAGAGACTTTTTCAGAAGCCGCGACTGTATAGAGTTATTAGAGATTGTTGCCAAACGAAGACTAGGTATAATGTTATACAGGTAACTTGGGCGAGTCACTTACAGGCGCAAACTGGGAACTATGTTTAGTTAAAGAGGTATTGAACCTGATACCATTTTATGGAGAGAGGCAGCGGAACACCTATGGAGAGATAGGTGGCAAAGTTTGTGTTCTCAGCAGTATATAATAACGTTATGGTCTTAAATGCCGAAACTGAGAGAGAAGAAGAATGTAACACAGGTGTACTCACATATTATTATTTATTGTCGCAGTCCCACAAAATGTTAGTAGGTAGTAATAATTGTCCAGTAAAGTGTTCACCGCACAATCGTTATTATTTTTTTAACGATACTTCTGTTGTAGGTCGCGGTGTGTGTACAACTGTGAACAGTGAAATCAGAATGTGTTATTATAAGTAATATTGTTGTACGACTCTCATGACCTGAGAGATAAGCGTAGTATAATAATTACATAATACTACGATAATATTGAAAACGGATGTTATTAGGAGCGATTTACGGTGTAAAAAATCGACTGAATAGGTAGGTAGGTGTACTATTCGTACTATCGATTAATTATTATTCGTACAATGGACAAATAGTATATGCAGGGGGAGTGCGGAGGGTAAGATGTTGACGCAAAACGGGGAAAGACGACGAATCTAAATCTAAAAGTTAACGACGTGGTGTTTATTACAAGTTCTTAAACCAACATACATTTATAATATCACTAGACTATAATATTATTATGATTGTACGATTTTTTGAAATTTTCCGGTCATACTTGCTGCACGTGTGCACACGGACAGACAATTTTCCCAGTTTGGTTGGACTTTATTTATGCACTCGTTTAATTGTTTAAATACTTCCCTGTAGGATGCGAAGGTAATCCATAACAACACAATAAATCTTCACACAGTTCTTTTGAAAAATGCCAAAAATGATGTCAGGTATAATAAATCAAATACGCACGCAACTCACAACTGACATAGTTTGATGTATAATATTATATCTTAATAATATCGACAATCAATTTCCCAGAATTACACTAAAAATAAATCACAAAACGGTATGGACCCTTCTTCGGTCCGCGGACCGGCGGTTGAGTCGATCACTGCCCTAGAGCAACGTTTCCCAAACTCTCGTTTGAGCTAGCCCGGCAATTGATATTTTTCCCTTTCGTGACCCACCAGAAATAATTTACATTCGTCATTGTGTAAAAAAAAGGCAAAATAAAACACATTTGAATTGCAAAAATTTATTACTCTGCGACCCGGTATTATATTTTTGTGGCCCGGCAGTGACTCACTACTTGAGAAATGCTGCTACATTGGTTGTTATTAACCAATAACAGTTGTTGTCCAATCGAAGTGAAATTTTTATGAAAACTCACGTTGTTTGACAGATACAACGATAAACTGCTCGGTGTATGTGACAAATAGATCTCCAGCTAGTTTGTCCAGTTACAAAACATATAAAAAAAAACCCCAATTTTAATATGACATATAGGTAAGTAAAACGATAATTAATAATAATTAATGTTTTATTTACAGTGTGTTTACACGCTTATACAGCGTGTATTAAAAATGATTCAAAATGTATAAAATAGTAGTAAAACGTCAGTAATAATATTATTACAACAATGACCTAAAAAAAAAAAAATACAATACTTATTATTGCACGGTACAGTGGCGTAGCTAGTGAGACTACAAGCTAAACCACAATTATAATAACATATATATATAAAAGAGAATATAAACAAATTGTGCATTCTATATTACTAGTTGTAAAAAGAAATAATAATAATAATACAATACACAAAATATTCTCTATACTATCATTGTAAACAAACATGAAACAAACTGAAAACGGGTATAGTAAATTCTGATCGTAAAACGTTGGGACAAGAACGATACAAAAAAAAAATGATTATAGTTTTTTACTTAACACTAAGTTATGGCTGTAATCAATGCCGCCGATATTCGGCGTAACTGTTCTAATCAACAGGATGACAAAGTCAGCGGCAGCGTAGCATCGTAAATTTGATTATCACGCGATAACTTTGCATACACACAATATACAGTAGTTTTATCGGTATTCAACATCCCTCTTAACATCAATGGATGATAATAATAATACTTGCTCAAAATACACTTTTAGTAATTTAGAAACGAATAATAACAAGAAGTAAAAAATCCAACTATACAATTATATTAAAAACAGAAACGTTTAATATAAAAGAAGTGTGCAAACACACCAGAACTATCGGGAATGTTTTTAGTTGTCGATTGTGGGCGAGACGGGTTTGTCGTTTATTATTACGAGTTTATTGTTTTTGTTGTGCGTCCATGGTGGAAGGGGGTGGCGCTTTAAGCAACAGGTCACCGTATTCCAGCAAAGCTTCAGTCAGCGAGTCTGTGACCTGGGGCGATGAACAGCACTGTTGAGTGTACGGCACACACCGCACTAGACATGGGTACAGTCTGACCAGCTGATCCCACACGGCTTTGTTGACTGCGGATAAAACAAAAAATAATCGCTTGTTATTCGCGTCATACAACTGGCATATAGTCGCACAAAGTTTTGAAAGTTTAGAACAAAACACCGTACGTTCAGGTTGGGTTAAAACATTTTTAATTTTGAGCACTGACTAGTAGCACAGTTTCGGTAAAACTGAAAATTTTCAAAAAAAACCTTTTCGAATTATATTTTAAGAGCAAAACATTTATTTCTGTACATTTTTTTTTTTTTTTTTAGGCCTACTACAAGTCGTTTGATTTCAACCGAAAGTTGTGCGTTTCAAACGGGACGAAAAAAGTTGTGTTTTTTCTCATCGCAATACGCGCCTAGTAAAATATATTAAGTGGTCAAAGTATACAAAGAAAATAAAAATAGTCAAAACTCGCGTCACGTTAAAAATTCATCGAATCCTTCAATAACACGTTTGAAAATTTCAACGAATACCTTTAGCGGACTACAAGAGCATTTAAAGCATTCGAGCGCGAGTCAATCCACTTATAGTCGAGTATAACAGTGCACATGGTTCACTGAACAAGACGAAAGTTTAAATTTACCTTTACCGGGAGTCTTTTTCAGCGAAACAATGAGAGTGGCGATCGCTTTTAACACGAAAGATATTTCCGACATGCGATACCTGAAAAAAAATGTAATTAGGTACTATTCGAGCGTTGTTGGCTAAGCAGTAATACATTTTTTGAAGTGAACACATAACATATTATAATCGGACGATATCGTAAAAATGTTTTTCCTTTTTTCAACATTTTTAACGACGTAGCCGCCGCGAACAGTGTGTGACAAGTGTGTTGTAAGTAGGTATATATAAGAGTAACTGGGTAGTAACCGAGCGATATCTTCTGCGGGATGGTTTATTTAGCTCGTGTTTTTTAGACGTCTACTATGAAATATTGTGTAAAAAAAAATTGATAAATTAATTTCTAAGCTATTTATTAATTGGGGTAGATCACGTCATATTGAATAATTACACAACGGAGTAGTGGACTGCACGTTAAATTGGCACCCAACTCACGTTTGACGGTTATTAAACCGAGACCAGCAACACTTTGTTATATACACGTTTTGTCGAACACATTTTGTAATTAGTGTAGTACTACAGACATAGCATATAAATGTCGGCCGTATGAACGTAATAATGCCGGTAAAAAGAAAATGTTAAAAAATATTTATTAGGAGGTGCAACACACACAAACGTTCGCTTCGAATTGCTTCGAATTCTTACTACGCCGGTGGTGAACCGCCAGCGTATAATCTCTTTTTTGCGTAATCGTTAAAATCGGTTACCGACCTGGGCAACGGGCATTTCCCGGTCAAGTTTTGATCGTGACAGAACTTCTCGACCACTTCCTGGAACCGGTGCAGCAGCGCCGTGACGGCCAGTTTGCCGGTGATCAGCTCGGCGTCCGCGGACGCCGGACAGTCGTTTTTGCCGCCGCCGCCGTCCACCTGGACCGTAGCAGTACTACTCGAGGCAGCCTCGGTCCCCGGGGACGATGATGCCGTTATGCCGTCGACCAGCGAGAACTGAAGCAGCGTCTCGAAACACACCTTGGCGAACTGTTCGCGCAAAACGGACGGCGGCGATGGTCCGCCGCCAGCGGCGGGGACGACCACGGCGCTCGCTTCGCGGCAGTCCGCCATCGGGTCGTACCCTGCGAGAGCCGTGACAAAAACATTTCGTGAGAAATCGCACAGTACATCTGTCTGTGTAAATCGACTGGCGATGAAAATTTTAATCTTTTCAACACGCCCGGGGTAATAACGGGAAAAATCGCGGCCCTGAATTCGGCGGCGACGACCGATCGGAATCGGAAAGTTAGAACGCGTACGTACCTCTGCTGGCAGTGGCGCCGGTGGACAGCACCGAGCCGCGGTTCAACAGCATCACGACGCGCATAATGAACTCTCTAGGCACGTTGGTGGACTGCGACAGTATCTCGTCCTTCAGGAACTCCACTAGCTGACAATCGATAAACACGGACTGGTTCTCGTCGCTTTCGTCGACCAGTTTGCTGTTGTTCATCAACGCGGCCGGTGAACTGTGTTAATAAATAATAAATAACGTTACCGAGAGATAAATTCAAAACCGTTCCGAACG
Source organism: Hormaphis cornu (assembly GCA_017140985.1). Taxonomy (NCBI): domain Eukaryota; kingdom Metazoa; phylum Arthropoda; class Insecta; order Hemiptera; family Hormaphididae; genus Hormaphis; species Hormaphis cornu. The sequence continues at coordinate 1,116,731 of CM029365.1, forward strand.
CGACACGGGGTTACATTATAGTGTATGTTTTACACTGGAAATCGTTCGTAATACGTAATTCGTAATGATTCCAACTGACTTGCCGATATATGAATACATATATATCGTATATATTGTTAATATTGATTTCGTCAAAGATTTCGCATCACAACGCAAGTTTCGAGATCCTGCAGAGTAGGAACAACAACAACAACAACCCGGTTGCTTACTTTTTCGGGAACAGAATGTCTTCCAAAACGGAACCTAGCGGCGGCCATACGAACGCGTAGTCGTCGCCGCGGTGATCTCGGGCCAACGGCACGCCCACGGACAGCACGTTGATCAAGCCGACCACGAGGAGTCTCCAGGTGTCTTGCTGCTGCTGCTGTCTTCGCCGCACCAACATTTGATACTGCTGTTGCTGTTGCTGTTGCTGCTGCTGTTGCTGCGTGGAGCCCGTCGAAGGGACGGCGGCCTCGACGTGATAGTTGAACGCGGGCGTGGGTTGCGCCGAGCAGCGTCTGGCCAAAGGTACGGAAAACACCTGCGAGCGACAAAAGAAGGAACGCAAAATTACGAGGATATCACACGGCCTTGGGCGGCGGCGGCGGGTCACTGGAAGTGTTTTACGCCTACAAGTCGCGTCATATTTAATCTGAACGCGCAGCAACGAAAAATTAATCATCGCTATAAACACACGTCGTACACAGTTCTGAACGAATCTTTAAACTGAAAGGTTTTATGAAAAACAACAAAAACATATTCAAAATTAAATGAAAAAATTGTTTGTGCGCCATGCATAGTGATTAATGGAAAATTAAAAAGTCCTAGGCCAAGTTCTTTGAAGTATTTCAAGAACTATTGACATTTTCAACACCTGTCGGACTAAAAAAATAAACATGGGTAGTTTTAAAAAATGCTTCTTCAAATTCAATACCATACCCGTCCGAGTAACTAACTATCTTTGAACATTGAAATATATTTAAAATCGATATATATATATATTATTTGCTATGCACAGAAACCAAAATATTTTATTGCAGAGTACAATAATCTTGTTTAAGACATAGTGCAAAGCGCATTTATCACACGTGTCCTCCTATCAAGTAATAATAATAATTAATAAGTAAAAATATTCAAAATCCAAATGCAGATATTTTTGTTGGGCCCATACTACTATAATACTATGGCTGTGTTGTATTAAGCAATAATATTAAATTCATAGTTGTGTCATTTTGTAATTGGAGCACAGGATGTGTTAACCACGGACACATACTACGTAGGCATTTTCGGATAGAGACTAAATAGTCTAGAGTCATCATTTTGTGGGACACGCGCGAACAATTTTAGCATGTAAGCAATAAGTATTATATTATATTATAAGATAGGATATAAAAGAGAGATGTACGAATAATAAAGAGGGCACTGAGGCAGTAGTCGTGTGACTCGACTATTGCTGAAGGCTTATATTTTCTAAAGTGAATTATTATATTTTGTTGTGTGTTTATGTCTATACGTACGATTTGATCGGCGTATACAACAGCTGTTAGCTCTATAATGATTGTTACAGAATTGTTGCACAATTACATCAACGATTCAATATTAATTTTCCTTACCTCAATAATTTGTCTGAGGATTTCACCTTTGACCACGCAAGGTTCGGCCGCTGTCATTCCATACAAGTCGACAACCATAAGAACGGCTTTTTCACCAAAGGCAACATAATTCGATTCAACTGCTACCGTTGCTGCAAACTATAAAAACCCACAAACAGTTAGCCTAACCCAGAGGTTCCCAAACTTTTTATTGTACGACCCATTTTGAAAATTTTTTAAAATATGGCGACCCACAATATCAATGAATGACCTTTTTTTTTTTTTTTTTTTGATTATATTTTTGTATTATTTAAAAAAATAGCGCGACCCACCAAAAGTATAATCGCGACCCACTTTTGGGTCGCGACCCACAGTTTGGGAACCTCTGGCCTAACCTATACAAAACTTAACAATAATCATTGACTTTATAATAAAATGGCTTATTGTAAAATCAATGCCATAACTGTTACGAACACTGTTTTGTTATTTACAAAGTGATGAGTAAACGTAATGAGATTAATTTAAGCAACTTGTATTCAAGTATAATCTCAATTGCAAACTATTTCCATTCAGATCTCAAATTTAAAATAAATTTAATTTTGAAATACCGTGCGTTTAAAATATGATTTAACGAGTCATTTTATTATACATACTTTATTATGGTGGTAAAAGTGATCAATAGCTGCTGCGCCGCCATTTGTTAGCGTTTGTCGGTTGTCGGCGTTGGCTACTTGAACGCCAGACGGTGGAGGAGGACACACAAATCGGCAAAACTTCAAGAGTTGATCAAATAAAGGGCAAAGGAATCTTTGGACCAACTGCTGGCGTTGACTTCGTCGCTGTTCCAGCGTCGTCTCTGCCACACCTGTTCTTCTATCGCGGTCATTGTAAGCAGCAGATACATTGTCGGCCACTGTGGCAGGTGCTTTGACACAATCCTTGTCGTTGAAAAGCAGAGTTTCCCGCTCTACCGTCTCCAGACACTGCAGGATTTCGTCTTGTAATCGGGTCAACTGTTGTTGGCCGTAACTACTACCTCCGTAGTAATTCTGTTGTTGAAATTGCTGTTGGTGATGAAAATTATAAGGGTGATGATTATCAGACAACACCACAGCAACCGAGCCATCAACGGCCGCAGCTGCGTCCAACACATGGAACAAGTCGTTCAAGTCGCGGTCGCTGAACCTTAAACACACAATACATGAGTTATATTATATTATTATCATGAAAATGTATCATTAATAACAATGTCAAGTATTTTTAGTGGTATTTTAAAAACTACCTTTTTGTATTTTATATTTTTGTTTGAATTGTTTTTATACGTGTTTCTATTACTTATACTTTTTTTTATGTTTTTGAATAATGTTTCATTTTATGTATCTTATAGTTAATCGGGTTTTAACATTTGAAAACATTAAGTGCTCAAAATTAAAAATAACAAAAAGTGTACTAATGTTATTTAAATTAAAAACTCTCACCTGGTTTTGATGCGTGTGAATATTAAAGGAAATATTTGCAACAAAGCCGTGAGAAACTGCTGTTTGTGCTGAAGAGACTGATTCTGAGGATACTCGCAGTGACGTTGAGTTTCTGTCGAGTTTGACGAATTGTCAACAGCAGGGATAGCAGCCAAGGCGATTCGAATCCATACCGTCCACGTACAAGTCCAAATCTCGTGATCCGCAGACATCCCGTTGTTTTGAATCGATTTTTTGTCATCCCGTCGTCCAGCCGTCGAATCTTCGCCGTCGTTGGTCGTTACTCCGCTGCTGTAAACCATTAAAAGTTCGTGCAGCGAACGCAGTCCAGCCAAAGACACCTGAAATGCAGCAAAATGGATTTGATCAAAATAATAACATTAGGTATTTCTTGGTTTTTTTTTTAAATCAGTTATTAGATATTACTAAAACTATTGTAAGCGCTTTGAAAGAATAAACTCGACACAGTATGTGTTTTATACATAAGTAACTAAACTTATTTATTAAAAATGTTGAGTAGTTTTAATATGAATAATAACTCGAACGTGATTACGATATGTGTTTATGACAGTTGAAATCGTAATCATAATAATATAAATTTGCATGCACGACACCAACCGGTAGACAGTCCCCACCGATTGATATTTGATATCTTAATAATATTGTATACATAATAATAAATGCTTAATATGCAACATCTCTTTTCTTATAAAAAAAAGGTATTAACTTAATTATTAAGTGTAGCTTAATTTCTATGTTAGTATTGTTACAAGAACATAAGTATAGTGAAATTCGACCAATTATGTTAGTCGTAATCACTTGGAGAAAATCGCTGAGGCGGTTTCCTAGATCTAATTGGTCTGGGTGTTTTATTTACTATGGTGGGATCGGGATTTTGATCTGTTTCAATTTGACTATTTTCTGAATTTTTATTTGTCTCTATAGCGGGTATGAGTGAAATAGAATCACTTGAAACTGTTGTGGAATTGTTAGTTAACAACTGATCATTATGTCTTTTCGACACTGTTCCATCATTAAGCTCTACTTCGTACATGTTATTACCTATGCGATTGATAATTTTTCCTCTTTCCCACTTGTTGTTGTTGTCCCTATAGTCTTTAGCTAAAACATTATCGCCAGTGGCGGATCCAGGATTTTGATAAGGGGGGAGTCCAAAATTTTTTTAAGGGGGGGGGTAGACATTTTTTCCTTGACATATATGCATAATTACCACGTATATACCCATGGGGGGGTCCGGACCCGAAAACCCCCCCCGTGGATCCGCCACTGATTATCGCCTACAGTGAATGATACTCTTCTATTGCCCCCATTGCTTATTTGCGAAATTTGTCGTTCGAAAACGGCTTCACTAGTATTTGGTATTAATGCGTCGAATTGTAAACGGGTTGATCGACCGAACATTAACTGAGCTGGCGTTTCGTGCGTTGTTGAATGAGGTGTATTTCGATACATCAAAAGAAATTTGTTTAAATGAGATATTGATGTCGAACATTTTTTTAAAAAAATTTTAACTGTTTTAACTGCTGATTCGGCGCAACCGTTTGATTCAGGGTGAAATGGTGCGCCCGTCATATGTCTTATACCGAGACTAGTGCAGTACGATTGAAATTTGTAGCCGGTGAAACATTTTGCACCGTCAGACGTAATTGTTTTTGGAATTCCAAAACGTGCTATTGTTTCCGAGAATTTGTCAATGACTATTTCAGCCGTCATCGATGTCACGGGAAAAACTTCTAACCATTTTGTAGTCGCGTCGACAATTACGAAAAAATATTTATTTTGAAACGGTCCTAAAAAATCACAGTGTACTCTGGTCCACGGTTTTACAGGCCATTTCCAAGGGGATACGACCGACTTGGGTGGATTTTGCCTAACGTTGAGACAGTTATTACAATTATTTGTTACATTTTCAATTTCTTTATCCATTCCTGGCCACCAAAAATATGATCTAGCTAAGCTTTTCATACTAGAAGCGCCCATGTGACAAGAATGAAGTTCTTTTAAGATGTTGTTTCGAAATTTAGTAGGTATTATTACACGGTAGCCCCATAATAAGCAACCTTGTTCCACTGAAATTTGTGTCTTTCGTATATTATACGGTTTAAGCTCTAAATTATTTGCGAAATCACTACTCCATTCCCCCGTTTTGACTGCGTTTAATACTTTTGCGAGTACAGTTTCTCTACTTGTTTCAATTTTAATTTTAGACCAGTCAAGTGTGAACGGAGATTGTTCGTGAATGAAGTTTATGCTTATGCATTCTTCATTTTGATTTTCGATCGTAGCTTTGGAAATTTTTATTCTAGATAGAAAATCAGCTACGTTGTTTTCAGATTTTACATATTTTATTTCGAAATCAAATGATGATAAAACGTAAGCCCATCGTTGTAATCTATTTGCAGCATAAATCGGGATGCCTTTCTTATCGCCAAAAATATATATTAATGGTTTATGATCGGTTTCTAATTGGAATTTTCTACCAAATAAATAATCATAGAACTTTGTAACGCCGAATATTATTGATAAGGCTTCTTTTTCAATTTGTGGAAATTTACATTCCGACTCCGACAGAACACGCGATGCATAGGCTATCGGTCTTTCTGTGTGGTCGTGGTATACGTGTGACAACACCGCACCTAGTGCATAGGATGATGAATCAACGGTCAGCTTAATTGGCAGTTTTGCGTCGTAATGCGCTAAAACAGGTTTTGAAATTAAAATCTGTTTAATTTTATTAAATGCTTGGTCACATTTTGGTGTCCAATTCCATTTACTTCCGTTGCGTAAAAGCATGTACAGAGGTTTTAAAATGTTTGCTGCGTTTGGAATAATTTTGATATAATATGTTACTAGCCCTAAAAATGATTTTAATAATGTTTTATTTTCGGGAACACTAGCTCTCTCAATAGCGTCAGTGTGTTTTGTTAACGTGTGTAAACCGTTTTCGTCTACTCTGTGCCCTAAATATTCAATGGATTTTTGTAAAAATTTACATTTATTCAATTTTACTCTTAAACCAGAATTTGATAAAACATTTAATAATTTACTTAATCGAGCATTGTGCTCCGTGATGGTTGAACCTGCTATAATTATATCGTCTTGAAATATACCTATACCATCTAAACCAGCTGTGGAAATCTCCATGGCTTTTTGAAATTCCCCTGCGGAAGATTTTATTCCGAATGGATTACGAGTATAACTAAATAATCCCTTGTGCGTGTTAATGGTAGTATATTTACGATCAGATTCTTTTATGACCATTTGTTGATACGCGTCTTTTAAATCAATTTTTGAAAAAATATTTTGAACCACTTATATTTGCGTACAAATGCTCTATTTTTGGGAGAGGGTATTCGGTCCCTTCTAGTACCGGATTAAGTGTGATTTTGAAATCTCCACATATTCTTACTGTGCCGTCAGATTTTAATATTGGTACGATTGGAGTTGCCCACTCGCTATGGTCAACGGGAACTAAAATATTGTTTTTAACTAAACGCTTAATTTCGGTTTCTACTTTACTTTTTAATGCTAATGGGATGGATCTCGGTTTATAGAACTTAGGTACCGCCCCTAATCTAAATGCAAGATACAAACCTCAACATTTTTATTCGATGCTGCGTTCTCCATGAATTCCAACAGTAAAGTCCACGCTTTGACAAAATCTCCACCCACCGTCATCGAATATTTATCTGCGTTAAATACTCTAGCCAATCCATACAATGTAGAAACCTTTGTTAAAACGCATTTAATTAGTAACTGGTGACAATATAGTAACAATAGGATTGATTTCATCAGGATCAGTTTCATACTTGCAGAGACCAAAATTATTTAAGTCAAACAATTGATGGGAATCCTTGTCCCACACACTCTTACATTTAATTTATACATCACTGTAAAATTTTTTTTTTTTTTTTTTTTTTTTTTTTTTTTTTTTTATTGAAACTTTGTGGTTTTACAATTTGTTTCGACATTTAAACATAAATTTAAAATTGTAGGTTTATTTTACAATAGAAGAAAAAAAAGTATAAATATAAATATATAATAATATAATATAATAATAATAATATATAATATATAAATATATAATTAAATGGATAGACCAGTCTCACGGATGAAGGATAATATTTGGATGATGACAATTTCGGAATTAGGATTAAGAATAGAATTTAGAGTTAGTTGGATGTTATGATATTTTAAAGAATTAAAAAGAGTTAAACGATTAGAGGATAATGAGGGGCAGCTAAAGATGATATGGGAGAGGTCGCAAATTTTCTCTTCAGGGTGTTTGGTACAGTAAGGGGAATCATTTAGGGAAAGTTTATAGGAGTGAGAAGGGAGAAGATAATGTCCGACACGTAAGCGGCTAAATTGTGTGATAGAATTTCTAGATAAATTTAGATTGGAGAACCAGGTTTTTTTTAAAATGACGGGAACAACACTTTTAAATTTTGAGGCGAAATTAGCCGGAAGATTATTCCAATAGGAGGACCAGAGATAGTTAATATGTTGTCGCAGAATTGGGATGAAGTCAGAAGAAACATAAATTGAAAGTAATGAAGAAGGATGTGATCCCCACCAGGTGCCAGCAATGGATCTGGGGAAATTAGACCATTTAGCAAGGAATTTCGATAGGGAGGCTATATGGGGAGCCCAACGAAGTTTAGGATCCAAAGTTAATCCAAGGTAGGTGACATCAGGGACAAAGGGAATGATAGTATTGTCAAGGAAGACATTGGGAGGATGAAGATAACGACGGCGAGTAAAAATAACAGATTTGCATTTTTCAGGAGCGATTGTAAAGAAAGAACGGTTGAGAAAGTCATTGAGATCATTAAGAGCAATGTTTAATGCTTCAATAGCAAGGTTAAGTGATTTATTAGATGAGAATATTACAATGTCATCAGCGTAAATGAGAAAAAGATGGCCTCGTGCGGAGAGATGTTTGGCGATGAAATTCATATAAACATTAAAAAGAATAGGACTTAGGCAGCTACCTTGCGGGAGACCGGTAAAAGTAGTTCGAGTATTGTGAGAACCAAAAAAAGAGGAGAAAGAGAGAGAATGACAGGAGAAAAGAGAACGGATTAGATTACAAAAAGCAGGTGGAATGTCTAAAGAGGAAAGTTGAGAAATTAGAGTAGGAATATGAACAGAATCGAACGCGCCTCGAATATCAATGAAGGTGGCTACCAAACATTTTTTGTCATTGAAAGCATGGTAGATATGACCAGAGAAAACCGAGAGACAATTGAGTGTGCCCTTACCTTTGCGGAAGGCAAACAAATTATTAGAAAGAATTTCTTTTGATTCGAGCCACCAGTCAAGGCGCGTTTTGAGTACATGTTCGAAGATTTTGCATAAAGCAGAAGATAAGGCGATAGGACGAAAAGAAGTGGAGTTGGCTTTAGGTATAGGAATAACACGGAAAGAGGACCAGGATGAAGGAATACGTTGAGTAGAAAGAATATTATTTAAGATACGAAGTAAAACTTCAAGTGCGTTAGGAGGTAGGTTTTTTAGCATGAGAGGAGAAATATTATCGAGTCCGGAAGCAGAGGAGCGACGAGAAGAGATAGCAAATTTTAATTCAGATAGAGAGAAAGGATTCAAGAGAATATGAGGCAGTAACAACCATTTCTTGTTTATGCAGGGACTGCGTGTCATCAAAGCTACGGCAATATCAATCTGCTAACCTGTGTTTCAGCCCATTGTTTTTGGTCCGTATTTCTAGAATGATGTATCAAGATTGTACTGTTGCCTGCCGAACTCCGACTATTGTTACCTCCAGTAATCCCAGAACCATCAGAGGTTGCAACCGTATTACATGTTGAATCACTGGCCGAATTGCAAAGTGCTTGAACGTTACTCATCAAAGGAAACAGCACCTGTAGTTTTAAATCAGACACACAGACAACAATAACTAATGAAATCAAAAACTATATTGTTGATTTAAGTGAAACTATTAATAAAAAAAATTTAAAAAACTACTTATCAGAAGGAAAAATTGTGGGAAGAGCAACTTCATTTTGGGTAGATCACTGGTTTGGAAGTTTTATATTAAGTCTGTAAGAAATGGATTGCTTACAAAAATTACGATTCTGAGCAAGCTCAGTAGGTCTTAATAAATTGTAAATTTTCAAGTTTTATAATTGGCTTACATTTTTTTTAAATCTTTTAAGAAATTTCAAATCTATCCATTCTTATTACGTGCACAAATTTCAATTGATTTGAATAATTTTTGGATAAATCGTAATATTATAAAAACTTTTGAGTTTTACATTAATTAGCTTAAAAATGATTAACTGTTTTAAATTTGAATAACGTTTAAAAATTTAGATAATTACTACGCTGTGAGAATTAATAACTAAAAGATGGCCTAAAAGATAATAAATTAAATAACATTTCCAAATTATCAGAAGGTATCTGTATTATTTTATCTCTCCTACAGATTAAGTGTTCAAACATATTGAACTTCCTGTATAAGACAGACTGAATACGTCACATGTTACCTGCCAAAGAACAGCATTCCAAGAAGAAGATGTCAACAAATTAGCATGTGCAGAAATTGTCGAAAACAGAGTTTGTCCGGCTGACTTTCTGACTGCAGGTCTGGGATCAATGCACAGCTCACCTACAAAAAACATAGGATAAAACAACTTGAAACACCACATAAAACTCGGTAAAGGATGAATTAAATTTAATACTTTTTCTGCAATATTTGTCTTGGTTTTTTGGCTGTTCATACTTTTGTGAGTAAGTTTACGTTAACGTTTTGTTTATTTAACTTAATTTTAAAATTGTTTAAAAACTTTAGGTTCATTTTCATTTTTAAATTACACCATGTACGTAACTTTGACTATTATATATTGCATATTATACTCACCCAGTTTTGTAAACAAACACATCCATAATTTATCAAATTCTGACATTTCTGCAAGTGTAATGACGCCCGGAAAATCAGGATACACAAGTTCTTGATGGTCAGTAGTGCCCTTTGAGGGATTATTGTCAGATGTTACTTCATCGTGAGCACTCTGACCTACGTTTTGTTTATTTAAATCGCTGTTGCTGTTGCAAAGCAGTTTGTCTCTGTTTTGATTGAAATAATCTGCCACGTTCCACTGTAAATGCATTAGTATTACGGATATCACTAATGGTGGTATCAGTTTAGTTAAAGTCATATATACTAAGTAACTAAGTTTACATAGAAAGATATAGAGTTAATAATATAATTATTGATATACCATGAGTCCTACTGCTGTCAACGATATGTTTAGCTCACGAGTTTGCATTCCAAATTTTGCTGTTGTTTCTAAGCACAACGGTAAACATTTGAATGGCATTAAAGGTAAAAAATCAGTGACAACCAGTTGCAAACATTGAAATGAAATTCGAATTAGGTTTTCTCTATATAACATTAACAACAATCATAGTAAAACTCTGAATAATAAAACAAAATCACAAAATCATAAAACAAAATTGTTTAATCTATATAACTATTCCATATAATTATATAATAGTATTTTGTTTTAACTTCAATTATTTCTTTTGCTGTATATTGTTTGGACTTTAAAATTTGAATTTTAAGTCCGTTATTATTAATACTAAATTAAATAAATTATAAAATTAATAAAATTAATTTAGCAAAATACCCAATTAACATAATACTTTTTTTTTTTTTTTAGCTAAATAACTAAGTATAAATTATTAGTCATCTAAAAATATAAGGAGTGTAAAAAAGTATTTAAACAATTAAGTTGATACAAAATGAAATAATTTTACATTTTTCTCACGGTTATAAAAAAACTAAAAAAGTATAATGTATTTATAAATAAAAAATATAAATTTATGAATATTTATAATAGCGCAGTTTTAGTGAAAATTGTTTTTTTTTTTTATTTAAACTTTGTATGTACAATTAGTTTCAACAATTAAGATTTAGAAATAAAATTAGATATTACACAATACAATAACAATTACAGGACACAACTACAAATACAAATACAGAAATAATGGAAACAGTACGGAGTAAAATTTAAATTAAGAAACCTGAATTATAAAAGAAAGATAAAATTTTGGTTATAATGTTTTTTTGTTGATTTGAAAATATACTAATAGCATTGAAAGGGATGTTGGAGGTATTTAAAGTAGAAAGAAGGTGGTTGCAATGTGTTAATAAGTTAGGACAGGTGAAGAGAAGATGATTAATATCGCAGACCATTAGGTCGTTGTGTAGGGTGCAAAATGGGGAGTCGTTCAGTGATAGTTTAAAGGAATGAGAAGGAAAAATTCAAAATGGCCAAACCGGAGGCGGAAGAAGGATGTGATGCATTTACGGGAAAGATTTAGGTTGTGAAACCATGGCAGGGTTGGTATGGTTGGAGAAATTTTTCTGTACCAGGTGGCGAAGTGAGGAGGGAGTGAACCCCAGTGACTGAGCCAGAGGTTATATGTACAAGACCTAAGAGTAGGGATAAAATCAGACCATGGGATTTTCGTGTTGGGAGGGCATCTGAGGGTTAGGTTAATATAATAAAGAGTTTGGATAATATAATTGCGTGTGGCTGAGAGAGAATGCGCTATTAGGGCGAGAACTGGAAGAGTTTTTTGGACATATCGCCAAGAGAAATAAACTTCAAGGAAGGAGTTAAAGATATGGGGTTCTTTGTTTGCTAACTGCTTGAGTAGGAATTTACCGGCAAGCCATTTGGTTCTAATATGGAGTGGTTGACAAGATGTTTCGACTTCAATTGCTGGAAAAGGGGTGGATCTTAAGGCGCCAATAATGGATCTAAGACAAGAGATTTGTAATTTATTAAGTTTATTTAGGTGCGCAAGGGCAGAAGAGCCCGAAAAGAAGCAACAGTAGTCAAGCTTGGCGCATATGACGGATTGGTAAATGAGTATTAAGGTAGAGGGGTGGGAACCCCACCATGTATTGGCCACGGATCTAAGAAAATTAGACCAGCGGGTGGCAAAAATAGTTAGGTCGTAAAGGTGAGAAGACCATCAGAGCTTAGGGTCCATGTTTAGACCTAGATATGTATGATTTGGAACGTAGGGGATTGTGTAATCATTTATTGTCGTGGAATCACACTGAAGGTAGCGTCGTCTGGAGAAAATTAAGGACTAGATTAAAAATTGTTTAATTTAAAATATATTACCCGTGACGATCTGATATAGCACCAAGAATATTTAACACCAATGGCCAACCATAAGATAATGTATCACCTGATCCATGTAATATTTGCAAAACACATTCTAACTGACGTTGTCTTACATCAGCATTTGTATTCAGCGACAGTTGTGACAACGGACTTAATAATAAAGTCTGTAATCTCTGGTTACAAAATTGAAATACCAAGTAAGTAATATTTATTTAAACTATATTTAATAGAACAACAGTGTTCGACTCTACGTTACTACATAATAATGTAATTTTTTTAACATTGTAATATTCAAACAATAAAATTCAGATCTTAAATTAATTTATATAGTTACTTTTTATTTTTTAATTACAATCAAAGTACAAAATTATGATTGGTTAGATGATCAAATTTTAGTTTTAGAGTCTAGAACCAACTTATAAACAGAATTTTAAATTTTCCTGAATAACTACGGGTAATTGTTTAGTTTTTAACACTATTACATTACTCACTTGATTTTCTTTTAAAGGAGGCTGATATTTATACAGTAAAGCTGCTTTAACTAAGTACGTAATAGCTTCAACACCCCACTCTCTCATTCTAATATGAGGATGTTGGCAGACATCCAACATGTGATTGGTTACAGGTCTCCAAAGAATATCAATTCGTGACAGATTAACCAAACCAGTTTCTAATAATTTAGCAACAGCAAAGAGTGACGGTTCCTTTAAAACGTTAAAATAAACTATCAACAAGTTTTAATTGATTTTTAAAGTTTTGCAAACAATACTCCAAATCAAACCAGAAGTTTTTTTTTTTCAAACATTTACATCTTAAGAATTATGTTGATTGAAAGTAACATCATTGAAGTATCAAAATAATTACCCGATTGCTGTAAGCCAATTCCATAGCTTCATGAGATAATTTACAAAGAGCATCTATTAAATGGTGCAAAGCAACATCGTCCAAATAACGGCTAGACTCAAATAGTCGGCTAAGCATATTAGACAAAACGGGTAAATCAGCAGCCATCACTGCAGTTGTTATAATAGCAACATTTGCAGAAGACGTGGTGGTCACTGGTGCCAACGGAGAACTAACAACAGATCCATCAATGGTGTTAGAATTAGTGCCACTAGAATGTCTGTTTCCTGACAATGTAACACCACAATTCCCGACTTTGAGACTTCCGCCAGTGGACGGCTTTAATCCTAGTATCCACACAAGATGCTGAAAAACAATGAAAACTATTGTCACAAATCACTAATAATATTATTCAAAAGCAATGTTCTCCCATAATACTATAAATTAACCACTAGGGTCAGGTCAAACATCAATTTATTTGATTGTGATAGGTCTATGTAATATACTAGTGTTATCTGTCAAATTAATCTTGACCAACGACAATTATTTTCTAGAATTACAAGAATTTGATGAATAAATGATCATAAACATTTGTCAGCTGAAATATCTTACAGTTTGCCCATTTTAATAAAAAAACATGATTCATATTTATTAATTCACCTGTAAAGTTGTCAAAACCATATGCCACGATGAACCCAAAATAGACCCATGGCAATGTGCAAGTATTAATAGAGAACGCATGCATTGTAGATTCTTGGCAGTTAACATAACAGGACCATGATTTTGCACTGAGGTACCTAAATAAACAGTAAATAGTCATTAGAATCAAAACAAAGAAATATTGTCATCACTCAGCTATAGCCAACATTGGGTCAATTCAATTAAATGGGCTCTTTAATTTCGACACACATTAAGAGAAAAATTTAATATGCCAATATGCATTTATTCAACTGTAACTATAACATATAACAAAATTGAATCAAATCAATGGAGTGCAAACAATTTTACGAGAAAAATATCCACATGCTCTATTTTTTCACTGTGCAAGTCATAAATTATATGAAGTTAAATATATAAGTATTGCAATTTTTTGGTGTTAAAGAATATACCATAAAAAATAATATTCACCGGAAGAGGTTAGCGGCATTGAATTTTGCGTCAATGATGACGGCGTAGCTAATTGTGTACCAACTGCTACAACTACTTGTTGTTTAAAGTCTGCGGATTCTGGACCATAAGGTCCGCCCGAGCTGGTATTATACTGATGATGTTGGTCATCGTAAATTGTCGAGGAAGAAGTATAAGGAATAGTGCTTGTTGTAACTAATTGTTGTTGAGTAGTGCAACAAGTATTACCAACTTCATTAAATACAGTAAGGTTGTAATGAGGCGGTAGGCATAAACGGCACACAGAAATAATAAATGCGTCACGAGGTTCTAACATTTCTAGCAAACCGCATAATCCAATGTAGGCTTGCATTGACTTCAACATATTTTCTGTAATGGATTCATCAGTGCTGCGAAAAAAGAAATTAATTGCCTAAATAATAAAACATTAAATATAAAATAAAACAATTGCACACCATTGCACAAAAAACAAAGTTTAAGAAATTATAAAAATAGTTATAACTTGAGTAATACTAATCGTACAATATTTTAAAAGTATAAAACAAGAATGGTATCCCTGAAAATTTAAAACCTAGACTAGTTAAGTTAAGCCACACAATTTATAACGAAATTCTGTACTGAAATTAAAAAAAAAAAATTATTAAAACAGAAACACACCATGATTCAATTAATGGACAAAGGGCTGAAAGCAGCCCACACCAGCTACTATTAATTATTTGTTCGTGCAAAGGAGACCGCTTGGCTTTAGATGATTTTTTCATTACGTCATTATTGTCTTCAGTCGAAACCTGTGAATCTATGCCACAAGCCGCCTTACAAGGATCATCATTTTCATGCAATGTTATAGGTGGCTGTAAAGATGTTACAGGCTGATGGATATCTGGATGTATTTCAATCTGAATAGCACGGATAGCATCAACCAGACATGCGTATGCAACAGAGATTCCATATCCGTTTGTCACCTGAGGTGGCTCATCATGTTTGTCATTCATTTCAAGGCTTTTTTCATAGAAACAAACGCATTTAATATTGATTAAACACTAATTAATAGTTACTATAGTAATTTCCATAATTAAACAAATTTAAAAGAGTGATTTTAATCAAATTATTCAACACTTATCAGTTAAAATAACAATTAACAAGAACAGACTTTACGCTGAATAGAAAAACTCACTAGATGGATTTTGCTTGACCAGTGGGAAGCTGTATAACTACAGGCAACCATATTCCACCACGGCTAAAAAAGCCAGCTTGAGGTGTCACTCCCGGTCCGATCGGCATACCAGTCATAACGGCTGGACCTTGGGCAGTGTTTGCTGTAGAACATAAAAAAATACAATTATTTGTTTTATTTGGTAAAAATATTAAATAATGATAAAAAAAAAAAAAAGTATTGATATTATATTTACCAATACTGACACCTCCAGGTACAGCCATTATTGGGTTAAATAAAGATTGAATATAACATGCAAGTGAATCAATGATATCTCGAAATATCTTTGTACTATGTAACTTGAGATCATAACTTTCGCAAAACGCAGCTAAAAGGCGTGGCTCAACAACTAATCGATGCAAGACTTCCAAAGCAAGAGATCGTTGCCAAGTTGGTTTATCGATATCCAAAAACTTGACAATTAATGACAAAAAAATTTCACACTCCGTAATCTAAATTATAAAGAATTATAGTTATTTTAACTTCAAAATTAATAGCATACTTGAAAAGACTAACAAGATCATTTACATTAACAAGGCATTGAAGAAAACAAATAATTTTAATTTAATTAAAAACTTTTACTTAAGGATTTTATTAAAAATAAATAATAATATATTTATTAATGTCTATTTTATTTTTTGGTCGTTCTGGCAGACACCAAAATCAGACTTTATTATTTAAGTTAAAATACGTTTAAAATATCAAACTGTTTGTAATTCATTGATATGATTTTTGAGACCGTTGAGGTGTTGAAGGTGGTAATGTATGCCGAGCTGTCTGATTTGTATAGGAATGATTTAGTACCTTGGGAGAATTAGTAGGAGTGGGACCTAAAGGGTGATTATCTTGTACATAATTATTGTACATGTAAATAATTTAAATGTACCAGTAATGTATGATATTTTCGGACCAGTATGGAAACCAAACGTAACAATCTAACTGTGATAGAATAATGTGGCTTGTCATCGCTTCGATTATTTGTGGTGGTTGGACTACTATTGGTCACGCCCATTAATACTATCGAAGAGCTATCGTTTGATGAAGTAGACATGGCACTAGAACTGGTATTGTTATTTCTTCGATCGCCGTTTCGGCTATATCCATGATGCTTGATGTTTGGTGAAAATAGTTTGATAACTAGAGCGCAAACACGCTCTTTCAATAGAAATCCAAACTCTGAATGCTACAAAAAACCAAACAAATTATACATTACATCAATGCTGCATTATTAGTATTACTGTGATTTTACCGCATAAAATAACTTAAATAAAATATTAGTATGAACAACTTGTATTCAAATTAAGAATTACTTCTTTAGTTACAGAAAATTGTTTGCAATCTTTGATCGTGGACAAAATGTCAACTTCTATGATTACCTTATAAAACACAGGTTGAAACGCTGTTAACACGGATTCTAACAGTTCCAGGCCAAAAGTACGAGTCATTTCTGTCATTCCCACTAGCCAATACGGACGGTCAGTGTTGACTAACCGCACAAGGTCCTAGGAGAAAACATGTAGGCAATGTGTTATCATACACAACACAAAACAAAAATAATAAAAAAATACCTGGAACATAAGGTACGCATCTGAGGCACAAGGACCTAATGCGTCGATCGCAGAAGAAAATTCATTGCTGCTTAAATTGCTACCGTTATACTGATGGTGTTGGTGTACAGGGGCAGTTTTAATAGTTTGTTGTTTTTGTTCTTGGGGTATAACAGTAGTAGTATCAGCTCCATTTTGATGACATTTATTATCATTATTTTCAG
This sequence comes from Hormaphis cornu, assembly GCA_017140985.1. NCBI lineage: Eukaryota > Metazoa > Arthropoda > Insecta > Hemiptera > Hormaphididae > Hormaphis > Hormaphis cornu. Next base: position 1,133,926 of record CM029365.1, read on the forward strand.
AACTATGGTCTTTGTTTTTTTTTGTTAAGTTCTTCGTCTTCGTGTAAAACACGTTCAAACACTAATGCTACGAGTTGCCGTACTGTGGCGCCGGCCGTGTTAATGACGGCCGGCGACTCTTTGGTAAAATGTAATCGAAAACACAACACCAAGTTCTGAAAAATGAGAAATAAAATATAACTAACACAACAAACAGTATCGAATTGCTCAAACTTATCGTGTTTAGCGTGTTAAACGAACCGTATCGTAAAATTACATTTTTTACAAGCTAAACTGTGACATATGAAGAGGACAAGCAACGAGTTACACTGAAAAATAATCCCAATCGTAAGTCTAACTGCCAGTGTTTTGACATAAGGTTTAATTGAGACTGATGATGATGTTTATTGAATATGAAAACGGTAGACAGAGTACAGACGGTACCAGTTCTACAAATGAAGTGCAGGAGTTCAAGGTAAAAATACGTGCAGCAATCGCGGTAGAGCTACTAATATGAATACACCCCCCTACTACATTAAACACAATTACGTTTTGTGGCGTATTAATGTAATCATTACCCGGGCAAGAGTTTCGCCACGCACAATGCTGTCGGTCGTTAACAGCAACGTGACACTCTGCAACACTTTGACGTGTTCCGTCCCCGATTCCATCAGCATCCAGAGAGTGTCTGTAATGTAACGAGCGCACTTTTGGTCGACTGCTCGATGCGTGATCAACTTCTGTATAGTTCCCAAACACATCTGCACACACACGAGAAGGCAAACAGAGCGCACAGAGACCGGTCAATCGGTGAGATTTCAAAAAATCGTTATTGAAAAACTGACGTGAACAAACCTTGACGATTTTAGGCTCTTTGGTCTCGCATCCTTGCACTATCGGGTACAGTATCTGATTGACCACGTAGTAGATCTGATGGTGATGATGTAACGCGTGTCTCTGCTGCTGCTGTAAGTGTTCGGCGGCAACGGCAGCCGAATTCCTCAGTTTGACGATTGCTTCTTCGGACGCCTGAAAGAAACGCGCGAACGAGCGTTATTAAGTCTAGTTAAAAATTTAATTTTACGGACGATCCGTTCTGTTTGTCTCTCTCTCTCTCAATACCTACACGGTTTTTAAGTCGCTCTTTTGGCAGCGGCCAACACACGCGTCAGTGTGTCGTCGTCGCTAAATGTAACGAGTTGGTAAAAAAAAAAGGCGCGTCGAGGGAGGAGAAAACAAAGACGACAGACCGTATTTTGTGTTGCCCACGTACTTCTTTGATCTGCGGATACTTTTTCTTCGTCTCCATGGACAGACACTTGAAGTCGTTCTGCAGCGATTCCAGCAGCCTGATGGCGTTCTCGTGGTCGGCCACGGACGACGCGACCGGCGGACGGCGGTGGGCCATGCCTACGAAAGATGCGACGTCGTCTCCCGGGACGGGCGAATCCTCTCCTCGTGGGGGTCGTCAAAACACGAACGAACGACTTTTTCGTGAAAATCGCGTTGCGGCGACCGCGTTCTTACTGCGAACGAACGCGTGTAAACAAACGCCTGCCGCGGATACTGCGACGATTTTTATCACATCGTAAACACCGCGTTGTTTTTTTATAAGTCTACCGAAAACTACAGATAGGGCTGCTACTAGACGTGTGGTGACCGGACGAAACGTACTACAATAACGATTGTATTAAATTACCGAAATCGATTCAATCGTCTGTACAGCACAAACCGACGACGGCACCGTTCGACGTCGCGTTTTCGTCGTCGTCGTCATTGTCGTCGGTGTAATCACTGAAAATAATATGTAAAATTATCACCGTCCGAGCGCCCTGCGGCGGGGTATCAGCGGTTAGGTAGCAGCTGCTGTTATCATCGGTCCGTTCGCAGAGATGCACAGCAACAGCTGCTGATGCCGCGGCCAATGTGCGCCCGGGGACGTAACCACGGAACTTGTAGTATTTCGTATATTTTTTCGACTGTTTAAAAATGATGTTTTTTTTGTTTTTTTCTAATGAAACTCCTTTAAAATGTGTGTTAGGTTCGTGACGCAACGTATTTAAAATAAAAGATTGCGTTCAAATAAGCAGATAGGAAGCAGTGGTGGTCAAAACGAATTTTTGTACTCGGTACGGTTATTTTTTGAAAGCGTTCAATTTGAAGTTTAGTACCCAGTACAGTTTTATACATATCTGACGACTGGTGCAGCACATACGAATCACATTCAACAATGTTTCGGGCCGCCACTAAATTCGGAATTTTTCACTCAAAGACCGCCAAACGGCGTTCTAATTTCGGTTCTTCAAATCGCGTAATATTTTCACTAAATTTGGAATTTTTAACTCAAAGACAGGTGGCCGCCAAACATTCTAATTTCGGTTCTTCAAATCGTGTAATATTTTCACTAAATTTGGAATTTTTCACTCAAAGACAGGTGGCCGCCAAACATTCTAATTTCGGTTCTTCAAATCGCGTAATATTTTCACTAAATTCGGAATTTTTCACTCAAAGACAGGTGGCCGCCAAAAACATTCTAATTTCGGTTCTTCAAATCGCGCATATGGCGTGAACTAACTGGACTCGTACGTAAAAGTCTGCGCGATAGGAATTATAACACGGCCTACTACGTATGTCATGACGTATTTTTATGTACGGCAGAAACACATTTTTCAAAGTTTAACTTGTACGTGGAGATTTTTAGAAGAACGAACCCCTAGAATGATTTTTTAAAAAAAAAAAACAAATAAAAACGTGATACACCCGTACAAAAACACGATTGTCGTGGAACAGAACAATTTTGTCGTTAGTCGTTATTCTCGACGAATCGAACGTTTATAACAAGAAGAACGACGTAACGTTTTTATTTTTTGCTACAGTACAAACAGATTCAAACGAAACGATTTGTAAGATGTGTGCGTTTTTTGTTTTTGACGAATATAAAACCGTTATAGTAGGTATAGCGAGTTATCAAAAAAACAATATAGGTACATTGCCGGGCAAGGACGTATAGGTTAACAATATTATAAATTAGAGCATAAAGTCTGCTCGACGATAGCTAATAAATACAATTTGAATAATATTGTTAGTTCTTCGCACTGACCTTTGGAAATAAATTAGCGTTATACGGGGACATCGCAGTCGTGTTGTCATCGTTCTTTATTTGTCTGCGGCTTAAAAACGATTCGACGATAGTTTCTCGGCGAACACGAATCGACACGTTTGTAACAAACGGAAATTACTTGTTTTAAGAAACGAAATAACTTATAGGTAAGTATATATAGGTACATTATTTTTATTTCTGTGAAATCTATACGTCAATAGAAAATATCCGTCGTTGTAACGGATCTTGCTGAAAAATTATGCACATTATATTTAATGTGGAATTTAATTTTACGTATACCTAAAACTTAACAGATGACCGTGTTACGACAAAACTAAGCACATATTTTTTAACCTAATCCGATTTTATGTTTTCCAAAACACTATCGATAGACGACAACGAGTTTTATTTGTCGCTGAAAGTCAAATTTTTCCAAAATCGTAGATCAATAACGGACTCTACAGTCAACGTAGTAAAGGCAGTACGTATAGCAGATATTATTATTACCTATATATGTATATATATTTTACAGACAAAATGTAAAAAAATATTACGAATCTGAAACACTTGTAATATAAGTTCTAAACATTGTAGCTGCAGGCCAAAACTGATTAATAATGGTACAAAAATATTGATTCGTCGGGTGTACTAACTTACCTATTCCGTTTCCGGAATCGTTGACGTTTTTCACAAAGATTCTATAACAATGCAAAATACGTTAATTATAATATCGTCTATTTTGTTTTTGGATTACAGTCATGAGTATAAAAGAATTCTACAACGGATGCAGTATTTTCATCACCGGTGGCTCAGGATTCATGGGCAAAGTCTTAATTGAAAAGTTATTGCGATCGTGTCCAGGCATCGATAAAATTTATGTTCTGATGAGAAATCGTAAACACAAAGATGTGAACATTCGAATCAAAGAAATGTTAGCGTTACCGGTAAGAGAGTGTTAAAAAAAAAATTATTATAACAATATTATTTCGCGATGTTACTATGAATAATTATAATACGAATAAATAATTGTACGTATATACTGCCGTTCAAATTGTTTTTGTGTCGCCTTATAAAACGATAGCGTTCGATGATAATATGCATTACGTTTTTACTTAAATTTGAATAAAGTAATTTTAGAGTTTTATATTCGTTTACGAACATTTTGCCGAAAAATTCGTATTTAATATAAAATAAAACGAGCAAAATCGTCAAATCGTTCAAGTGTGATCGACAAGACTAAAAAAGGGTTATCTAATATACGAGGTTTACGCGAACGTCCGTTTACGTGTTACACTCTGCATTTATTGTTAATGCGAGTTATTTTTAATTTTGAAATCAATATGCCAATTTACTTTCTCACGTTGAAAGTGCCTACCAAATTTTAATAGTTTTGGTATGCGATTAAACTCGACACTGTCCGGTCATAGGTATTTTTAATAGCCATTAAATTCGTATTATAATTCATGATTGCGATTTTCATGAAAAATTTTATAGCCGCAGTATTCTATAAATATGTATATCATACGATTCACAATGCGGTTAAAATTTTACCATAATGTTATTCCTCGCAATAAACGATCAAAAATTAATTGACCGAATGCAATATATATATATATATACACGATTTTGTAAAAATATAACAATGATTTTTTTTTTATTTATTTCCGAATATTTGATTCGATTCACTGCAAGAATAATATAAAATTGGTAGATACGCGTACTGAGCTGGTAAAAATGTCTCATTTTTACGACTTTCTTTAGCTGTAGGTGTTAAATTAGATAATAAATCAGCCAGTGTGTAAATAGGAACATGAACAATTAATAATAAATTGTGCTAGTTTCGTTCGGCACAATGTGTAAACTATTAAGTGGGTATTTTATTGGTTTACCTTGAGATTTAATTTGTTAGCGGGTATACATTCGTAGGTACATGAATTTTAATTAGTTGACCTATCGTACGGGTTCTTTTCAACTATATTGTAACCGACCAGCAAATCGAATACATTTTATTTTCATTTTTCGTAATTTTTAATTAAAACGTGTTTTATTATTTAAAAGCGGTATCGTGTTCAATTCGTAGCGACGTACAATAATAATATTCTGTTTTCAAAGAAAGTAAACTTTTCTTTTTCCCCGACTGAAATTAATATTTTTTCACTACGCGAGCCAAGCAAAATCGCGAATTATATTTTATACACTTTTGAATCATTTTCTTTTCCGGTTAATATTTTAAAAAGTATATATTGTTTTAACGACGTTTGGCGCGCGCGTAGAAAACTCATCGTTTCGTCGTCTCGAAAAAAACATTATTTTAAGTAAAATGCGATAAGTACCTTACTACAACTGCATTCGGTCAATATATATACATACTGAGCGTTGATATGGAAAAAAAAGGGAACTAACGATAGTTTTTTCGCGATAAAAAATCGGTTCGAAAAAACCAAAATTTTCCAAGTGTACGCACCGGACGTTTATTAGATTCTGCGGAGCGCAGCGAAGAATGCAATATTGTTTCCCCCGCCGTGAACAACTTTAAGGGTAGTAAAAATGCAGTATTTTTAATAGTCTACGAACTCTGATACTTAGGGGGGTTCAAAATTCGAAAGAATCGAAAAAACTGAGCGAAATTTAAGGAAAATCAACGGGTTTTTCGGCCGTAAAACAGCGAAACTTTTACACGACATTAAAATACCTGTGCCCAGTACATCGGGGTGTTCCTTAGCCATAGGAGAAAAAAAAAAGATATATTTTTGGTCTCACTCCCTAAATCGGCGTTAAGAGTATCCCGTGCCGACTTGAAGTCCAAGTTGGATAGCTATACATTTTTGAACAGTTCTAGTCGTTTTCGGCTATGAAAATCGTAATTTTTCATCGCGCGTGTTTCCAAGTAAACTGAATTTCCGACATCGTATTTTACAATCAAACGTTTTTTTTTTTTTTGACACAAACCCGTTTATTTATATATTGCGACGCGTAATATACTTCACGAATCGCAATTTCTCCACAAACGCGCCCGTTGTTTACGTTTTATATACAGCGGGGGATCAACGGGTAATCACGATACTGGGTGAAACCGATAAAATAAATATCATAATTTTTAATCATACGTCGTCATGTTGTCGTCGAAGTGCACTTTTTTTCTTTACAACCGGGGTAGTAGCTTTTTCGACGCACGCACCACACTGCTGTAAGACGTACCGCGTTTTCGCTCCTCGTCGACATCCATCGCTGCTGCCCTTTCTGCGCCGGTGTCGTTGATCATTGTCGCCTGCACCGAGAACTCGGGTATCACGTTTTTCGCGTCCGCGAGATCTTTACGTTTGTTAAAAGAGTCCGTCGATTTTCGAATAATCGAGAAAACGGTTAGTCAGAGCTACTGCTCCGCCACGGACAAACAGCAGCATCATCGATGTTTCTCTAGCGTATATAGGCACGCGCGTTTTGCAGCTGTTCGAGAAAATACAAACGGATCGGCCCGGGCTGGCGGAGGAGAAACTGGTGCCGGTGCTCGGCGACCTAGCGCAAATCAAACTGGGACTGAGCGACGGCGATTACGACACGCTGACCGAGGCGGTTTCCGTCGTGTTCCACGTGGCCGCGACGGTGCGCTTCGACGAGCCGCTGCGGGACGCGATACTCAAGAACGTCAGGGGAACGCGAGAAGTGGTGCGAATGGCCAAACGGATGGACGCGCTCAAGGTAGGCGGATTTTTTGTTTTTTCGTTTTTGAGCCCTCCAGCCACTCTGCACGAAACGTTTCCAAAACGGCACGAAAAACAGCAGTGCGTGTAAAAACAAAAAAAAATGTGTAAAAAAAAAGCCGATGCAGCGGCATTCTGCAGGTTCGCCGCGGATAACGATCGTCAGTTCGTTAATTTCGCCTTGATTCGCCGCCGCTGCAACACGTACGCGCAACGGTTCTTTACGTGTACATAACAATAATAATACAACAGAATCGATCGGTTCCGCAGGCGTTTTTGCACGTGTCAACCACGTACTGTAACTGTAACAGGATTCACGCGGACGAGAACGTCTACGGATCGCCGGTCGGCTGGCGAGACGCGATTCGCATCGCGGAAAACTTGGATGCCGAACTGTCCGACGTCTGCACGGCTCAGTAGGTGTAATCGATGTTATTCATAATAATGAACGATCGCCACGTACAGTGGCGCAACTAGAGCTCAAATCTTGGGGGTGCTAAAAAAGAAGTTGGGGGTGCTAAAAAAGAAGTTGGGGGTGCTTCAGCACCCCATAGCACCCCCGTAGTTGCGCCACTGGCCACGTAACGTAACTGTCCGTAACGCGAACAGCTGTGCTCGAATTTGTAAAATCGACGAAAGTGAGAATAATAGGGCCGGGTAAATAGTTCCCTCGCAGACGCGCGAGAGGAAGCGAATGATCAAAATATTAACGTTCATACTGAACCGCGAAAACGTGGAAAACTATTACGAACAGTGAATCCAAACACTGACAGCGCACACAAATTATTATAAGTACGTAATAATCGTAAAAGTATAAACGCGTCGAAGCACCAGCTACTACTACTCATGATATCGTGTACGCACATAACTATACCGGAAAAAAAAGATTTATTTATCTTTATAATTTCAATGATTCTTACGAGTCATATATTATTCGATATGTACACAGTTTTTTCGTTTTACGGTATCGTATTTAAAATTCCGAACTGTGTAGATTAATTGCAGGACGTGTGTAACGCTCGCAGAAAATAATCTCGTACAGGTTTACGCGACCGATAAAAAGCGGATTGCGAAAATCGCGGTAAAAAATAGCCAATGATTGGTGGGTTTTTTTATATAATTTTTTCGAACTGATCAAAATTCTACCGTGTCTGTATAATACGTATAGTCACTATGGACCCCGTTCACAAAAAAAAATGATGTGTTTGCTCGTGTAGATAAATTAAAATTAACGGTTTTTTATTTGTTTGTATGCATACAGATTCTTAGGGTCGTTTCCAAACACGTACACGTTCACAAAATTAATGGCAGAGCACGTCGTTAACGAAGAATCAACGTTGAACAGCATGCCGGCGGTTATATTCAGACCTTCAATAGGTGATTTTTAACTACGGTTCGATCAATAAAACTCGAAATAAGGTCTAGTGGGTAATGTTCTTAAACGTATACGATCGTGATTAAAAAAAAACACACACACACACACACATTGTAACGTTTACAAACTGACCATTCAAATGATATAGGTAGTAATTATACGTTAATTTCAGTAGGTATACAATATGTCGCATAAAAGAATAGTTTAAAACGTGCGATGAACGCGCGTATATAGGTGTATCGTAATGTTTTTTAACGCGCTGTTAATGTGTGTTTTTTTTTTGTTGATCATTCAGTGATATCGTCGGTCGAAGAACCGGTCGTCGGATGGATTGACAACATCAACGGACCGGTCGGTCTTATGGTTGGATGTGGCAAAGGCGTAGCCCTGGTCACTTTGGCTCACAAAGACCAGAGCCCGGATTTTATACCCGTGGACGTTTCGATCAAGGCAATGATTATAGCTGCTTATCGCCGAGGAACACGGAAGTATTCGCTATTTGTTTAACAATGCCCAACGATGATAAATAAATGAAAAAATTTAAAAAAAACACTGTAAAAAAATCGAACGAAACGCAGCATAAACTTAGAAATGTTTCGCGACAAAATATAAATTGACAATCGCGCGTAAGTCGTATGGTGTATTACGATCTATTATAAAAGTATCGTTGTATTGTCATGCTGATAGACTATTTATTTTTTTAACACTTGAATCAATCAAGTTTTTGTAAAGCGCAGCCCGAAAAAACCGTTGTCGAGTAGGTAACGCGTTTATTTAACGGTTTCGCGAAAAAAAAAAATCCCAACGGTTTTAAAAACCATAACGAGTTTATTCGTTACACAATAAAATATATCGTACGTGTTGATTTAAACACATATTAGCATATTATGGCTGATACACACATTTGCCATTACATCTATATTATACGAGTAATATTGCGAATATAAATTATTGTATGCGTTATTGAATTCACTGTATGAACGATTGTATAGGTTATTTCAATGTTTTTTTTTTTTATATTTCAGCTTGTTGTTAGACAACGGATCACTTTCAGTGTACAACTGTTCGTCCGTAAGACACTCGGTCACAGTATATACGATACTGCAATACGCGGTGAAATATTTTGTTCAACACCCGTTCGATGAGGTTTTTTGGCGACCAAGAATTTTCGTTACTAGTTCCAAGTTTTTGTTTACGGTCTTAACGATTGTCCAACAAGTTTTACCAGCCGTTTTGGTTGACAGCGTATTAAAATCTGTTGGGAAAAAAAGTACCGTGTACGTTAAAATATACTTACCTACCTATATTTAATATCATTGATCGTTTTAACAACGTATATAAATATATATATATTTTTTTTTTTACAAAAAAAACGTTTTTTAATTGATTTTTCCAAATGAGCTTAAACAACAATGCGTGTACAATGTTCAAGTAAAGCAAAGTCTAAATTTTAAGGTAATTAAAATGTTTTTTCATAAAATTTCGAAACGTTTGTTTACATTCGGTTGTAAATAATTCAAGACAACTATTTTAAATAAAAAACCACTAGAAAAAAATGTGATACTTCGTGCTTATTTGCATGTAAAAACTGAACCACTGTTATATCAACTACTGTTAAGTGTTATATTTAAGGATAATGAGACGTTAAAAGAAAAACATACGTGTAATTGTGTACCTATGACAAAAGCATAATTTTAAAAAAATATTTTCACTCAAAGCCTAAAGTAATTCAATAAATCTATTTAATAAATGAATACGAGCGTAAAATTTTAAATTTGATTTTGAGGATTCGAACATCGGTTTTATTTCTCTGTCTGAAACACCGAGGTCTGTCTTGACGGTTTTTGATTCCAATCAATCTATGTTAATGCGAAAATTAGGATTCTGAATACCTCTAATTATCTATTTTTGATCCTTTGAACCACATTTTTAATATTTTTGCCATAATATTTTTAAGAAAAAAAAAAAAATCTTTCAAATTTTGTTTAAAAATTGTATTCGTCAAAATTTAAAAGATATAATCAAAAATTTGACTGGCTACACTATTAAACGTCTTGAAAAATTCAAATCAGTATACAGAATCCTTATTGCATCGATATGTTGGATCAACTGCTGGTCGTTACGTTAGAATCGAATTGTTTCGAATCCCCTTAAATATGCATGACAAAAAAACGTGTTTGGAGTTGTAAAAATAAAAAAACTTAACTATTTACTATAAGTTCTTAGTTTTTTGCGTATTATATAAACATATTTAATAGCTAAGTACAATACTACCATACATGTATGTATGAATTGGTGGCTTATATAACCATTTAAAAATTTCAGTAACTTCAGCAAACTGCAACAAAAAATATACTTGGCAACGATGGCGTTGTCGTATTTCACTCTCCAGACTTGGACGTTTAAAAACACGAATTTTTTAAGCCTCCTTACATGTATTCCGGATTCCGAAAAACAAGATTTCGATTTCGCTTTTGAACATTTAGATGGAGAAGATGTTTTTAAAAACTCCCTTATTGGAACGCAAAAATATTTGTTCCATACTAATCCGAAGAAAATAAAGCAAGCAACTAAAAAATTAAAAAGGCAAGTAGGCCTAAACTGAATGGTGTACCAGCTACACTTAGTTACAAATTGAAAATCGTGTTTTATGAATGTTGATTTTTACATTTTTCAGATTGATTTGGTTGGATCGAGTTTTCGTAACATGTTTTTTCGTTTTTATTTTTTGGTGTGTATTCTTTTTTAGTCGAATATTCTTCCCGGATGTTTTGAATGTTTTCTAGTATTTTAAAATGTTTTTTTTTTGGTTCATAATAGCTATTTAAAGTACAAAAAAGAAAATATATTAATTAATTATATTTAACTAAACTTACAGTGTAATGTTTATTTATGTTTATGTATAACTTTTGTTTATTGTAAATTCGTTAGATTAATGATGTGTGTGCTTTTTTGACAGATATGGTAATATAATACTTCAAGAATAGGTATTATAGGAATAGGTTTTATAGGTATGATAGCATTATGAAATTTTAATAATTTCTATACGTTTAACCTTTATCCGTTTCAATGATAAGGTAGTTAAATTTTCAACAAATTTAAACTTTTTGAATAATTCAGAAGAGCTAATGCCAAAATCAAATAATGAAAGAAAAAAAAAAGTTTTGACTAGGGTATATTGAATGACATTTAAAAACTTCTCATGCATACAATATTACTTATTAGAATATGTATGTCAATTTCAAATGAAGTTAAACGTAAAATCGCAGATAACATAAATATAATTTTTTGTTAACTAAGACGTTTAATACAAAAAAATTAACTAAAACCAACAAGTATTGCAAACAAATTTTAAATAAACACAGTTTAATACGTAATGTAAATTATTTAAAATACAAAATTTTCTCTATTAAATATTCTATTTTCCGAACGGACGTTTCAACTGAAGTTGCCAAAAATTATAACAAAAAATATCTACGTAGAATAAACAAAAGACGTTTATTTATTTATTTTTAATTTTTTTTGACATACTTTTAGAATTGTAAAGTAAAAGTGTAAAATGAATTTGGTAAAAGAGACCTGTTTAATTTCGCGTTCAATTTTTGTAATCAACGAAGTGTAAATATTTATGTTTTTCAAAACTTTTACAATTATAAAAATATATTAATTAAAATTTAAACGGTTGAAATAAAAACAGATTGGTTTACTATAAACTTGCATTGTCAGTGTAATTTTAAATTGTTTTTGTTATCATGATTTTTTTTTAAATTTTCAATTTGAATATACATTAAACAATGTTAAAAATAGTATTGCATTTAAAAACACTTGACTCCTCTACAAGCTTTGCTTTTAGGAGTCAAACTATTTCACGTTTGATGGCTTGATGTTTAATTGATTTTTGTAATATTGCACATATTTTTTTGAAATGACAAAAAACTCACTGTTCTTTACTCTTGTATACTTAAAGGCAAAAACATTTTTAAATATGATGAAACGAGGTTAGATAGTGAGAAAGATAGACAATAATACTACCAACTAAGTGAAAATTGAGCTTTCAGTGTATACATAATGTATATTTGTATGGTTGAGAAAATTATAAAAAAAATTATTACCCATTACTTGGGCTTTAGTAACATATTGTAAATTTTTTTGTATTTACTCATTGCGTGTGAGGGCGACAATATTAGTTCCTAATGTTTTAAGTATAGGCAATTTACGATGCATAGCTGTCTGCAAAATATCTGTAAACTAGGTACCTACGTAGTATATACTACGACTACTGACTAGGCAGTTTATTTTATTGAGACGGCAACATACAAAGTTTAACAATTTAAAGTTTTTCTACGTGTTTATATTTAAAAATATTATTGCAAATTGTTGTAATAGCTGCTAGCGATAGTTAGATAATTACCTAATGAAATATTTTTTTCAAAAAAAAAAAAAAAAAAATTCAGCCAATATTTGGAGTGAATAGTGCCCAACTCGTTTGTAATTCATTACAGTATTCCTTAAGAAAGTTTCGAGAGGTTTAAAAATACTAAATAGTATAGTGGTATGAAATTAAGTTGCGTGGAGTTAAACGAAAAATCAACATTTATAAAATATTATACCAATTCAAATGATAATAATAATACAAATGATTTGTTAACAAGATCAGAACTTAGATGGGTAAAGTTGTTATTTTTTATTTTTTTTGAATCTTATTAGAAGACAAAACTTTTCAACGCTCCTTGCTCCTGTCAGGGTAAATGCCTTTCGAGTATATATTTTTTCTTTAAAATAAACGTCCAAAAACGTTTAAGTTTCCGAATAATTTTAACAGACGTTCAACTCGATTGTAGTAATTTTACATATTTTGCTTGGTTACGGTCAGAATTCATTATGACACTTCTGCACGTGTACAAATAATTTTATTCATGAATATATTTTAATTCATTATAAGTTTTATGTGACAAAAATACCTGTGTCTTTTAGCTCGTAAACACATATATTGTATGAATACAGAACATAAAACATATTTAATATATATATATATACATTTAGGTATATAGTGTTTCTTAACATGAATAATAATAAAAGATTAAAAACAGAACATAGGTAGCTAATTAAATTATGCAGTCGTTCAATTAAAATGCAATAATAAACTTATATCATGACATATGGGTACCTTTACGTCCTAATTTGTCATTTTTATATTTGAAATACCAATTGGTAAGATTTTTGAACTATCTAATATTCATCAAATCGAACAAAACACGTATTGTGTGAAATAAAGAAAAATTATTCAACTATGTAAGCCTACTGCCTAACTATTGAGTTGAGTTAAGTTGAGCCTAACTATAAAGTTCAGATGAAGATTATCACATTTATCTAATTGTTTTACCCGAACCGAATTCCTAGGTCTATGTTCATAAAAACGATATCGATCCACTCGCCTAGCAATACATACCTGCTATTTTTCATTTCTTTTCGGTTTTAATACTTTTAAGTTTTTATATATATTTTTTGTACACTCTACGCGATCCAGTATTATTTAAATCGATAATTGTGTTTATTAACGGTTTTAAAAATCTGTTAAGACACTAATCGGTATTTAATAATCAACATGCTCTAAAAAATACATACTTTTCGTTTGTGCGATCTCGACTCGAACACGCAACTCTCGTTTGGTCACCGGTTAATATCAATAAGTCTCAAACCTGAGAAGCAATTCAAAAATCATTTTTAATTTATTTATCTCCTTCAAATGCTATACACACAAAGATCATTCTTCTTAATATGATGATGGTGTTTTCAAAATTCGTTGAAATATGTCTACTTCAAAAAAATCGCAGAAACTACTTAAACTCCATGTTTATCTATATTTGAACATAAACAATAATATAGACTGTTATCGAATCTTAAACGAAGTTGACTTTGGAATTTATAGAAGAAAACACAAGAAACAATGTTTTTAATAAAAACTAAGTATTTATTATCACCGCCGGTTAATATACGTAAATATGATTTTAGGAAATTCCCCGATTTAGATTTATTTATTTATTTTTTTTTTTTTTTGCAATTAAGGAGATATATTAAAACCATTTTCAATGTGCAGATATTAAAATCTTATATTTTATAAAATATGTGCCACTTGTACGTACTATTTTAAGATTTATGTTACGTTCAAGCCATTTTTTTATACGCTATTTAAATTTTCATATAAATTATCGTTCTGTTGTGTGATAAACTGCTAATTTTATTGTGAATTCGTAGTTTCCAAATGGATTTTGTCTCCGCACGATTAAATAAGTAAAAGCCACGCGGCGAAAACCTAACCTATATAGTATTGAATAGTTTTTTTTAATTAGAATTATTTTTTTACCGCAGTCTTTCACCTCTTGTGTACAAAACCTCTACCGGCCGGCCACTCGGTGTGAGACACGTTTTGCATTTTAATCGAGGAAACATCTAGTGTTCGACACGACACAGCACTGGCGTTTTGTCAAACAACAACAACAAAAAAAAATTATAATATTTCGACACAACGATTTCACCGCGTCGCCGTGCGCACCACCTATAGGTAGGTAGGTCAGAAACGTATTTACACCGCGAGCGGACGGTTCGTGGACGCGACGTATACACGGCATAATACTATTATAAACCGCGATTCGTTTTTTCTCGTCTCGGCTTGTACATCGGAAAAATACGACAGAAAACGCGAGAACGGTGCAGTGCCCAAGGTTGTTCCCGATTTCTTCCTATTACAGCTGTGGTGTGCAGTCCAACAGTAGTAACGTTTATACTTATTTAAATCCCGCACGGTTCGAACAAATCGAAGAAGAAGTCCATCGGTAAAAATAAAATGTATATTATAGGCGTATGATATCGCGGCGTAGGTAAATGCGTATGCTGTATAATATGCTCGTCGATCTGGACAATATTGTGTGACGTTTTTTATACTGTTTCTACCAGAAAGGGTGCACCGATTTTTACACGCGGTACACCGGTTGGCGCTTTGCCGGAGACGGTATTTTTCGATTTTCTCGACAGTTTTTTTAACGCGACGGGAAAAATTGCGAAAAACCGCTAAAAACAGCATTCTGTCAACAACGCGCGTGCGTAGTTATTTCTCCGCGATTTCGAAAACAATCGTCGAGATAAATCATTGAAATTGCAAAGACAGCATCCTTGTACCCGCTGTACAACTTCAAAACAACGTTCGGAAAGTTTCGTTTATGATTTCAGGCGACTTTTCGGGCGTTTTTGAAGTTTTTCGTCCGTGAATTTTGGATTGATTCGAACACAACATCAGTCGCGCACGCTAGTATACGTACTAACGCATTTTGAAAACGGCACGATTTTTCGATCTACCGATGTTGGTTTTATAAGATATTTAACGACGCATTAGATTTCATTGAAATCGCGTGTAGCTGTTTTTCCGTAATAATTCGAAAATAATCGTTGCGTTGTCTTGAAATTCTAAGCGAAAATGTATCTTTGTACTGTAGAACTAAAGAAAAATTTTCGAAAAGTTAAATTTGGGTCTCATCAGGACGTTCACTAGATAACCGAGCTCGGTGAGAATCGTTTTTTTTCGAAGGCGATGATTTTTCGTACTGCTTTCGGACGTCTAACGATACGACGTTTGAACCACGACTTCCAAAACAGTGACCGCCCGCCCAAAGCGTAGTCGCTACCCCGTCAAACTACCCACGCGACCCACAGCGATCCCGGCTTTATCGAACGCGATCGATAATTATTATACTTAATAATGAACGATAAGAGTTTTCTTTTTTTTTTTACAGAAAATTCTTGTTCACGCGAGTTCACAAACTATACTTTAAAGGCGTGTATTATATTTTTTTATCATTTGTTGATGACACCCCCCATTCGAATACTGACAAAATACCATATAATCGTTCCATGTTATTATAACGTACGGGGGTATAACTTACACACAACCGTTTAAACCACTAATCACCACGCGCTGTACACACGGGTTCGTTTATATGTGCACAATATGTTTATGGGACGCGTTATAATGGCGAGAGTTTAAAAATCACAATAATTATAAATTATAATAATGTAATACAGTAGGATATCGTGACTCTAGGCGTACCTATGGGTATACTGCGGCTATAATGACGCGTATATCATTATTGTACTAATACGCGAAAATACTTAGGTATGATATCGCGCGATCGCGAGGCCTGAGGATCGAAAGTATAAAACGACACGTCGTTGACGACGAATTAAATACTCGTTTACGGTAAATTAGCTCGTGGAATTTCGTGGCGACAACGCGCAAACATGACGAAACCGTGTGATGTTTAATTTTTATTTACACGTTTCAACGTTATAGAAACGAAAAACATGAGCATCAAAGATTTCTTCAAAGGTCGCAACGTCTTCGTGACCGGAGCGACCGGATTCATGGGCAAGGTGTTGATCGAAAAGCTGGTTCGGTCGTGTCCGGACATCGGTAAGGTGTGCGTGTTGGTGAGACAAAAAAAGGGCAAAGACACGGACGCCAGGATCAAAGAAATCTTAGACGCACAAGTAAGACGATCGTTGCAAACAATAATATACCTACTCGTATAAAACGCATTCGTTTATACGGTTTAAAAACAACATAATCATCGTGAAGTACGAATTCATTATATCTGCGTTACAGTCGTGCGAATCGATAGTATACATTTTAAGCGATGTAAAATATATAGGTAAATCGAAACGATTTTTGGCCCAGTGATGACGGTTTTTTTTTTTTTTGCAAGCGAAAAAGGTGTCTAATTTTTTTTTCTCGGTTTATTCCCGTATTATACGAGAAAAAAAAAAATCGATTTTTCTTCCGAATTTTCACAACGTAAAGTACTTTACGTGTTCAAACGCTTAACCGTACGTGTTTACTACGATTTGTTTATACGATTATGTAATATTTGAAATCTGCATACATGTGACGGTCTTAAAAGGAACTGTTTTTAGTTAATACTATGTGTAATATAACGTGTGACTGAATTTTGGAGCCACCTCAAACATACTGTTTGTACATTAATGGACGATATTTTGCGTTAGTTTGAAGTATGTCGTAAACGTAAGGTACCACATTATACTGTCAAACTCGAGGAAATGTGCAGGACACTTTGTGGATTCAAAAATATTTTGTTTTGTTTTTCATAAATCGCTTACCTACGCGAATCAACTAAACAGTCCAGTATGTTTAATTCATGTTCAAAACGCGTTCGCGCATGATTGTTATTTTGACGTGAAAATTTATAAGAATTAAAAAAAATAAAATATTTAGATTAAAACGTACAATTTTGTTTTGTAGCTGTTCGATACGATCAAAGAACAAAAACCGGGGTTGATCGAAGAAAAAATATTGCCCGTGCTGGGCGATATGACCGAATTGCGACTAGGATTGTTTGAAAAAGATTACAACTTTTTGGTGGAAAACGTTTCGATTGTGTTCCACGTAGCGGCCAGCGTTCGGTTCGACGAGTCGATAAAAGACGCGACCATTATGAACGTAAGAGGAACGCGAGAGGTCGTGCAGTTGGCTAAACAAATGAAAAATTTAAAAGTTGGTCGAAATAAATGTACATTAAACAATATAGATTGGTCCATATCAATGGCATCAAGTTTTTTATCGGTACACCAAAAGCGTTTTATTGTTTTTACTTTTATGCGAATACAATCGGAAATAAAAATCGACAAGTATATTATTAATCTGGAATATTGATCGAGTTTTCCGTTGTAATATATATATATGAGTAATATTTTCAAGTTGAAATGTTAAAGTCATTGAAAAATTAGATATTTTTAATCAGAACTCATGAGTACCGAAAAAAAAAGTAAACAATACTAAATTGAAAAAAAAAAAAAACTCATTCATGATTTGTAAACTGTGTAGGTACTATTACACGTGTCAACTGCGTATTGTAACTGTATAAGGGAACGCGTCGAAGAAAAAGTATACGAGTCACCTTTTGGTTGGCGAGATGCGATTTCCATAGCAGAAAATCTAGATTCGACGATGACCAGTGTTTTGACAAAAAAGTAAGAGCTCAAAAATTACATTTTAACAAATACTTTATAATATCTAACGAACGAATGATTTGACTAAAAGTCGTTGATTATATATTTTATGTAGGTACTCTAAGATTTAACAGATTTTTACGTTATTACGAATTATCATACAGATCGATTGCGGTAGAGGTACCTATAGGTATGTCAAAGTCGAAACTTTTATGACTATAAAAACAAAGAAATACAGAAAAAAAAATTGAAAAAAAAAATGATAATCTTTTAAGTCATTAAGTATAGGTAGCTATAGATCGCACACAGCTTGTTGCAAAACTCTTTTCTGTCATATTTAAACACACTTTGTACGAGCGTACATAATAAAAACAAAATGCTCGTATAATCATACCTACGCATACATTTATTACATTTTGATCCGAATAGACATTTCACAGATTAGAAAATCAAAACCATATTTTTGCTGTCGCGACAACTTCGAAATGATAAATTTTGTTTAAATTTGATAATTTGTATCAGATATTATAAGTTGTACGTGGTATTATTATTGTTATATCACTTTATCATCAAAATTATTTTTTACTACTACAAAAAACGCCATTTATAAAATTTACATCATAAAATCATCTAAAAATAATATTACTTATATTATTTATAAGGCAGTGATAATTAAGTGGGCAGGTACTTTGTTTATCATAATATTATAATAATAGACCGGCGTTTTAAATACATATATTATACATGCCTACATAATTCATTTCATTACACTAATTCGGTAAGTTTACCTAATCAATAATTTCTATAATAATAATAATAAGTAATAATTAACAAGAACATTGAATCTAAAACGAGATCAATTTACTCTGTTGTAATAATTTATATGAAATGCGGTTTTATTGTTAAAATATCATTAAACAAATAAGAATAAAACATAATGTTCAGATTGAAGTCTTAAATTTGTTTAGGTACATCAATCTTAATATAATGCAATTTTTTTCTTTTTAACGTGCTCGTAGGCTGTTAGGATCATTTCCGAATACGTACACGTTAACGAAATTACTCGCCGAGCAAATAATTAATGAAGAACGATACAATATACCAGTAGTTATATTCAGACCGACAATTGGTGAGTTATATTGACTTATTTGCTTTGCTTATAGTCTGCTGTAATGCTTGTCCATGTACGAATAAATTGTACAAATTATTATCATGTAAGTACACATAACTTTTTGTTTTTTTCTAATCTGATCAGTAATAGATTCTGAACAAAGCAATTGTTACGAATAGAAATTTAAGAGCGCGGTTCGGCAACAGACACGTGTGTTTATTTTTTCGATAACAGACTGATTACTATGTGCATAGAAACAATTTTCAAATAATTGCTCGTTTTCCAAGAGCACTTGAACCTTGAAACTTGAGTTTTAACTTTTTATCAGAACTTTTGTCATAGGTCAGGATTCGGGCTTAAAATTTACAAAATAAAAACACGTTTGAGTCCAATTCAACAGCTATTAAAATTTAGATCAATGTTTTCAAATGTTGTCGCGATAATTTTTAAATACTAACAGCTGTCGTTAAAGAGTTTTTAACACGCATTTTAAAATCTATTGTTTTATTCATTTTCAATTAATGTTTTAAAATAAAATGTCACTCTGTTCAGTTTGAAATCATAAAAGTATTATTATACATATTATATTTACGCTTACAATTATTTTATTTTTTTTTTTATTACACTTCATTATATGAATTATTTTATGTTTTTGAAACAGCGATCCAAACTTACTCTAAATTTTTGGACCAACTTTTTCATTCATTTTAAATCACAGTTCAACGCTCCATTAAGTGGTGTGAAACAAAACGAGTATCATCAAATTATACCGTTTGTCACCTTCGTATTAACAATAAAGCATAGTCTTGTTTAGTTGTTCGTGGATACTGTTCAGTATTTCGGAAGTTTGTGTATGCGTAACCCAATTAATGGAGTATGCGTCATCTCTTTCGAATCAAAATTTTTGACTATTTTGAAAAACAAGTATAAAAGTGTTTTGGCCGGATGTGTAAACCTGCGTACGCTTACCATTTACCTAATCCACACATTTTATAACTTGAAAATATTAATGTTCTTATGTTATACGAATCATTTTCGTTTTTAACAAAACGTTTTGATTGATTGTTACCTATCAAATATTATTATCGTCTGTAGGTCATCTACTATCTCTAAAGTTTAACACCTAACGTCTATAATTTTTAAAAAAAAACATTTATTTTCGGAACGCCTCGCACATACGTATTATAAACAATGAGATGAAAACCTTCGTGTGGAAAAAAAAAAAACTCTATGACGCACATTTTTTTTTTTTAGTAATATCGACGCTCAACGATCCGATAAAAGGATGGATCGATAATTTCAACGGACCCATCGGACTTATAATGGCTTCCGGTAAAGGAATCGTACGAGTAACGTACAGTAACAAAACGATAATTCCGGATTATATGGCCGTGGATATATCTATAAAGTCGATGATTGTAGCCGCTTGGTATCGATCGAAATCAAAGTAGGTGCACCCGAATACGATATCTTTACGTTAATACGATTCCCATAAGGAATCGTACGAAATTTGATGCGCGTGATAAACGCTCACGCATTTGTATTTGCTTACCGTTAAAGCATAAATAGTTAGTTAGATCGATTACCAATCAATTGTTTATTGTATTAGCGTAAAACAACTTTCACAAAATATACCGAAAACTCAGTCCACTATATTATGCGACGTTCAGACCCTTTTTCGATTACATTGACTGTTAACGTCTCTGATCTGCGCGTATCATCATTACATGAAATATCAATATAAACAGTATACAATTCGATCTCGTATACTAAACTTAATGAGCTCTGTCAGTGCTCAACGTTGCCCACGGCCGTGACTAAGCTAAAACACGCGATTTTATTCAGTTTTTAAACAATTTTTTTATTTTTAAACATCTGAAGTATATTATAGTTGTAGAAACGCGTAACAATTTCAACTGTGTTAAAAACGATTTATTCCCAACAAAATTATAAAAGAATATAATATTCTCCTTTACTGGCATTTACAACTCTATTAGAGTTTTCGCCACCATCATCACTACATAATCCCTCCATCTCTCTCGATCTTGCACAATTTCCTTCCATTCTTGCACTCCCGGGGCTCTAAATTCCTCTTCTACTATCTACGTCTAGCCACCTCTTCGTCGGTCTGCCTTGAGGCCTTTTCCCTTCCGGATTCCATTCCATAACTGCTCCGATTCTTAGCTTCTTCTCTTAAAAAAAGAATACAATATGTTTTCGGATTCAAACGTTTTTATTCCGTGTTATTATGATTGACAGTTCACCGGAGGACGATCCGATGCCTGTTTACAACAGCGCGTCCGTATCGAAGTCGGTGTCAAACGGAGAACTGTTGGCCGAGGGAATGAAAATTCTCGAAGAATACCCGTTTGAGGAAATGTTATGGCGACCAAACATCACGTTTACTACTTGTTTGTACTATTATCAAATCGCGACTATTTTCTATCAAGTGTTACCGGCCATATTTTTCGACGCGCTATTGGATTTGATCGGCAAACCGCACAAGTACGACGGCGATTTTGCTGTTTTGTGTTCTACGACAATAGTAATACGAATAGTCGGTTATCGACACGATGCGTTTTTTATAAATTTAATTTTTTTTTTTTACTACGATAACTCCCAAAAAAATATTCCAACTTTCACACTCATATTGGTACCAATACCGTCAGGTACAGAACGTGCGTTGTTCCCAAGATGCTAGCGCGGTTTTAGAACTATTGTCTGTTAAATGATCAAACAATCTGGTGAAAACGGTATACAATGCGTATGTACAGAAACGCGTTTTTAACAAACTGTAATTTTATTTTTATCACGTCTATTGCAATAACGCGAATAAAAACTCTGAACCGTTCACACATTATGAAAATAAGTAGGCGTCCGTTTCGTGCGAGTTTTAATTTATGATAAATTTTCAGCTAAATAAAATACGACGTTAAAAATTACACTTTTTTGTTGAAAATTTTGATTTCAAGCGAACACAAAGCAATTCGACATTCGGTACATTTTTTTTTTTTTTTTTACAGTGATTCAAAATTGGAAAAATAGCAAAATATATATATATATCATGTCATACAGTACGTATCCACTCGACACGTTTAAAAAACCGTTACGGTCATATCATTACCGATGTAATGTTTCAGATAAAACACATTTTTATGCCGATCGCGTTCATTGCGCGCGACGTATTCCTGAAATATTTTATTAATAAGTTTACCGCGTACACACCGTTTTTAACAATGGCGATTTGATCGCGTACGAACATTAACTCGCATCTGTTATAGACGTTTGTTGCACGTACAACAAAAGATTTACGTCGTGACGATGGCCTTGTCTTACTTCACTGCGAAAACGTGGAAATTCGAAAACGCAAACTTTTTGGGATTGATCGACAAAATACCGGACGAAGATCGCAACGAGTTCGATTACGATTTCAAAGATGTGGACGTTTTACAGTTCTTGAAAGACGCTACACTCGGTTCCCAAAAATATCTGTTCAACATCGATCATAAAAGGTTACCGATCGCCAGAAAAATGTTTCAACGGTAAACAAATTTTTGACGAATCGAACCGATAAAATTATTTTAACGCCTCGTAACTGTATGGAAAATTATAGATTATTATTGTTGAAATTGACCGCTAATAATTGAACTTAGCTCGGCGGGCGACTTTAGTTTAAAATTCTGAAGCGTTTTCGTTTTGTACGCCGTGGTTAACTATCTTTGAAATGTATTAATGTAACTGTAATTAAGTGCTCGTAAATAAACTTTAAGTCGCCAAGCTAAGCTCTCAATTATTAGCAGCGAATTTTAACACGAATAATAATAACAATATAGCTCGTACAGTTCAAATACTTGGCTATAAATTAATGATATCACAACTTTTGTATTTTCATAATTAGTGTTTTTTTTTTTTTTTTTTACACGAAGTTCGGCGGAGTGTTTTTGTCGGGACGTAACTAATTTCTTTTTCTCGTATTTTTATTATTAGTATTATTGCTTGTACCTAACAGTATTCGAATAATTTATATTTACATACATGCGGTATTTTATATTTTTATATTTTTATACATGGGTGGTATACACAGTTTCGACAGTAGTTTTTTTTTTAAATTAAATTTTTATTATCTTTTTCCGTTGATATGATATACCTATAGAGATATCTTTACCCCCCCCCTCCCCACCCTTCACATCCAGGTCAGCCTTAACCAATTATTACTAGTTTGATGTTTAATTAAGCTGGGACCTCCGTTATAATAATACGTATACGGACGTGGTGGAAATACAGCTTGAACGGCAAACACTGCCTGAAACAACGATCGCGATGTGGCGTTCTTTTTTAATAATTTATAACCGTGTAAATGTACAATCGTACACAACCCGTCGAATAATTTACTTAAATATTGATTTTCAGATACATTTGGATGGATAGAATATTGAAAACCGTCGCGTTATCAATATTCGCGTGGATCGTAATGCAATGCCACTTTGTACACAACACGTTATACCATATATTGTTACGTTAAATAACCATTTTAAAATTGATTATATTATAAATGTGTTCTCGTGGGGAAACGTGCTTTTATGTTTATTCACACGACGCGGGAACTGTACCGTTAGTCGTTATAATAGATCATATTATTACGTTATAAAATATCCATACCGATAA
Source organism: Hormaphis cornu (assembly GCA_017140985.1). Taxonomy (NCBI): domain Eukaryota; kingdom Metazoa; phylum Arthropoda; class Insecta; order Hemiptera; family Hormaphididae; genus Hormaphis; species Hormaphis cornu. Next base: position 1,157,874 of record CM029365.1, read on the forward strand.
CCTAAATCGAAACTAAACGTTTTTATAGGCCAAGAAGAAGAACACAACGCTAACTGTATTTCTGTTAAAAAATTATTCTCGTATGAAGGTATTATATATCTGTGTACTACAGAAAGAACCTCAAACGGCAAGTCAATATAGATGATTACATAATGTAATTTATTTTATACATACCTGCACACTTACCTATAGGTATTATCATTTAACGTCATTAAGAAATATTAATACAGCAGTTTAAATAAATTTGTTTGGACTCGGCGTGTTACAAAATGTATAAAATATTTGTTGTACAATAATTAATTTGTTTGTTAAAACGGATAACTGATTCGTATAATATTATGTATAATTTAATTTCATAACAATCTTGTACTGTCACCATGACCGCGGCGGTATGGTTATTATAATATTCTATACAATATTATACCTATGTCGTTGTCCAATGCATCAACAATTAATACGATTTTTTACAACAACTCCCGACTGTTAAAATACACATTTTAGAATAGGCTATTGGAACACTATTGCTAAAACTGAACATTCAAGTCAAATTTTATTTTTTACACGCGCGAACAAACGATCATAGATCGACGATGTATTATCTGCAATTCGTTGTTGTTATTTACTCGGACCGACATTTTCGATTGCAAACAGAAAGCCAGACGTATAGGTGTAGTAAAAGTACAACAGTATAACTGACTAGATAATATATATTGTTTTAACAAGCTCTAAAATCAGTTTTATTATTCCCAATTATAAAGTGTTGTTTTAGTTATAGTTTTAAAATTATTTTTTCATAATAATAAAATGAAGATTCCAAACATTTGTGACAGTTTTATGATGTTTTTACATTTTTAATTACAGCGTTTAGTAAAAAAAAGAAAACTCTAATAATCGATTCTATTTTTACGGATCAATGTTTATAGATAACCAAGCTCACTCAAAACCGTTATTTCCGTTGTTAAACACAACTTCTAATTATTAATCCTTTCAAAACAATGACTCACTGCTGCATAAAACTATACCCACGTGACCTATAGTGATTCCTTCTTTTTTAAACTTTTCAGTACGACTTATTTTTGGTAAATTTTTCATTTTTTTTTTTTTTTTTTAAGAAAAGTAAGTATTCATCTTGTTGTACTCAGCAAAATAGTAAGTTTTATTATTTATTTTAGTATTTGGCTAGAAGAACGCTCATGACTTTAAAATATTCGTTCAGTTGATGACGCGTTAAAACGACCTATCTAGAAAAGTTATCTCGGCGATGTTTACCGAATAACTTAAGCACAAACAATCTAGAATGATTTGATAAGTACCTATGTATTTATTACTTTTTTCGGCGAAAAATGAAAAAAACAATTCTTCTGATTACAAAATCTGTCGTCAGGACTTTGTTGAAAAATGGAATCGTCAGATGATCTTTATACATTATTCGAACAGTGTGACTAGAAATTACAATTATCGATAATATTCACAATTTGTTACATTCTTTTAATGTTTGAAAATTGGCAACGAATAGGTCATTACTGCAGCTCACATATATCTGTGTTTTCGAAAAAAGTTTGCTCCCTTTTCCCCGGGGGTCAAATTTTTGGGGGTGGCAATTTTTTCAAGGTGGAAGTATTTGAAGTTTTATTATGTATGTATTATAAATTAGAATATTTTTATATTTATTTGTTTTTGTTTTTTTAACAATACTTTAGGACTTGTGCGCTATAGTACTGTACCTATTCGTTGTATTTTCCACGTAATAATCATCAGAATATTAAGTTCGATATCAACAACTTTAAAATATGTTGTGTTTGTATACCAATACGTTCTACACAGTATACGTACTATCAAGCAATGGTTGTACATTTCGCTTTTCATTACGCTTTCATTACACAATGTCATTGTATTTTGTCAAAAACGTAAATTGAAAAATAGAAATTTATATTGAACACCAAAGGCTCTTACGCATTTAGTTACAGGTTTTTTATTTTTATTATAAGTGTAAAGCGTATGCTACAACTAATCGACGTGGAGTTTCGAAAAAAAGATAAACAACGAGACCAAACGATTTGTTTTCAGATACCTATACGATATTCACATCTTTTCCATACGTTTTCTTCAGTTTGGTTTATTACATTTTATTTATTTTTAAAGAAACAAATAACAATTTAAATATAGAAACTATGACTAGATATTTGATCAATTTTTAACGGTCATAAAATTATGAAAGTTTATTTATTTGCAAAATCACCTTGTAAAAACAGTGTTTATAGTTTCTTGTCTTTGATTCTACGTACGAGTGTCGGCTCTACCGAAAAAATCACAATCACGGAAATACAAAATGATGTTTTTAAATATAAAACGTATCGGCATGACACAAAATCTGTTTTTCCTATAAAAATAATGATTAAGTGCTCCCCGCGAAATGTGTCTAATGCGTGACGTTTTTCGCTATCATCTCACAAGCTTAGAACCATTTTCAGAACGAAAATTGATTAAAAATACAAACTTATAGTCGTATCGGAAAATCCACGAAGACCCATAATATAATTAAATTTTTCACGACGAGTACAAAAGGGTGGCGTTTTCGTACAAACAAGGCCCTGTAAATCGAGTTTGCCAACAAATCGACATATTGCTTATTGTTAACGAGAAGGAAGTCAATGACAATATACACTCTGAGATAGGCCGACGGTATTACGCCCGCACAATATTCGTCGGATGTTCCCAAACTCGTAAATTTGTCCGGCCGGGAACAATACTGATCTTATAACACTCGTCTGGTACTTTCGTTCAGTGATATTGTACTATACTAAAACGATGTACCGAACAGTGTAGAGTCGTTAAAACAGATTCTCTAATGCGGGACGTGTGTGTGACAATTATTAATACTCGTAACTCATAATATTATATAGTACCTATATATACCAGTGTTCATAATGGTTAAAAATATATAATTGTATTGTTGAACACATAATGTTGTTCCGTATAAAACTTTTTAGTCAGTAATCGCACGGTTGTCTAGATTGCCCGGTAACGATTGCCCTCATTTTGAATGATTAAAATGTGGTTTATAAATAAAAAAATAACGTTTAGACGCTTGAAATGAACTAAAAAAACTGTTCAAAGTTCAAACGATATCACGTACCTACAATATTCGTACCTAAACTGCGGGAAACGTTGCGTATAATAATAATAATAATAATATTAACATCGTTTAATTAGGTATTTATCGAAATATTATTTACTAATTGAATTTCTGAAGGTTGTGATAGCCCTACGCGATATAACTATATACATAAATATTGTTTTTACGAAATTCTTTTTTTTTCGACAGTGAATAATTGTGATCAACCGGAGAGGTGATAATAAATTCCAATAAAATACTAAAGTACGAGGATGAAGATATTGTTTTAAACGTTTCTTATTTTTTAGGTGCCCGCTCGAAATTTAAAATATCTAAAAATAATTCAAATAAATATTAGATACCTGCTCGAAATTTTTCAATTATTTTGGTGATTTTGTTTTTAACGTATTAAATTTTCAAATCTTACATTACAAATCGTGCGGGTGACGAGTTTTTTTTTCCAAAAATAGTCAAAGGTATGAGCGGAAATTTTCCGAAAAACTAAATATAACAATAATCGTGACTACAAAATATCTTCGACATTTTTTAGTGGCATATTCATACACATCGGGAACCTTGTATTGAATTTTCAAAACTTTTTGTTTTATCAATTTTATCGAACAAAAATTACGACAAAAAAAAAAAAAAAGGGAAATTTTCGAAATTTCTCGAAACTCGTATCAGACCTGTTGCCGATTTCAGTATCGTGTGAAAGTTACGCGACTTGTTCCGTCGGTCACTGTGGGGGTCACAGTTATGGCCAGAACACTGAAACGATCGTGTCAAAAGTCTGCCGTAACGTTTTCCCCTAAATTTTCGCTCGGTTTTTTCAAGTGTAACTTTTTTGTTTCACAGACGCTTAAGTTTATAAAGTACCGTTAAGTGCTCTACCTACCGTCCGTGCCCATACCTACAGTTGACCGTTAAAAAGAAGTTATCACGTACGATAGCGGTAAAATAAGAAGAGAGAAAAAAAAAACACACGTCGCGTGAAAACAAATTCGTTAACACAAGTATCGTTTACTAACCCCTTGGCCGAAAACTACGCCTGTATTACAACAGCCTTTGGGGAAAAAAACGTTCCGACCGCCACAAATGATTATACACAGGGTGGGCCGTTTTGTAACTTCGGGTTGTTTTAAATAAAAACGCGAGTTGATAACTTTGAACGACTTTTCGTCTATTTTAGACCACACGGAAGTTTGTTCCGATTAATTTTTAAAAACGATATCCCTCAAACGGTCGCCTTTAGAACGCAATGTACTCGTTTTTCGGCATTTTCCGTTCTGACGACGACGTTCCAAGTATTCGGCGATCGCAACAACAACGGTAGAAAAAAATTAATTAAGTACGTCATCCCTGATAACCTCCGTGGGCGGCGCCTATACCTGAAACAACGTAGAAAATCGTTGTCCGACAGCAGTTGCCGTTCGTCGATCGGTTACCTCGAACGGTCTTCACTCGCTTTTTTTTTTACCATCATTTGCCCTTTTCTCGACTCGACGGCGTGTGTGGTGGTGTGCTGTCGCCGAATTCTTCAAGTGCGTATACACCATTGTGTGTGTGTGTGTGTGTGTGTGTGTGTGTGTGTGTTGAGAGACGATTTTGTCGGAATACGGACGAAACCGGAGATGGTTCGTCGTAAAAGACCGAAAAAATTTAACCAGTTTTTTCGTCGATTTCGTCGTAACGAAAAAAATAAATATTCTAACGCGTTCTCCCCGTGAGAACGACGAGATAACGCACGCTTTTAAAGCGTCGGTGTTTTATATCTTCAAATCTCTGGTAAATACATATTATGAAGAAAACGGATCGGATTTTTTCTCGCGTTACTCGACGTACCTGTTACGCGCGAAAGCTGGTTAACGATAGCGGGCGGGCGGTCTCGTCCGATTTTATTTCTCCGTTTTTTTTTTTGTTATCTGCATTTTTTCGGAACAACGAATTTTTGGATGACTTTGGTTGTTGACTTAAAACAAAACGCACAAAATAATATGTTTTTATTTGATTTGAAAGAACCACCACGCTCCTGTGTACTGACTCCAATAATTTAATTATTGAAAGTTCAAAACGTTCCTTTTTCGGCCTGATCTTGTGCGCGCAAGATTTGTTCGTTTCACACGATAATTTAGCATCAGAGAAAATTTTCGAATGTTTTTTTTTTTTACCCAGATGTATTTTTGGACGCACTGAAGACGTTAGTGCGAAACCAGGGGTGGTTCTAAAGTGATTGGTTTTTTTTTTTTTTAACATTCAATTTTACAAAAGTAATTATTATCGCGTTACGTACACGCGTTACGTAAAACGTCTTAAAAACCGCGGAAACATCTTTATAATTATTTAAATTAGATATTTAAATAATATTTAATTATTCAGATACTCCTATCGTTTTGAGTTACACATAATTCTACGTAAATAAAATATCGATTTTAATAGTTTTTACCACGGTAATTCAACGTACGGTAATCTAAATATTTAATTTTTTTTTTTTTCGTGTCGAGTGCTCAATATTCATGTTCACATTATAATATTCATGCTCACAATATTCACACATTTTGTATGTACGTATTTGTACAGTGCAAGAGAATAAAATTTTCAACGAATTACGCAAATGTTATTTTCCTAAATGCAGTACGTATAACACATGGGAAATCGACGGTATTTGTTTTGTACAAATTTTAATCGCCAGTTTCAAGACTTCAAATACATATTTAGGTTGGATAAGTTTAAAAACATATTTTGCACATCTATATAAGAAAAAATATTCTGAAAACTCGTAATTTTAACTATGATTTTAACTTCAGGGTAAGAGAATCGAACAAATTTTTTTTTTAAATCCCATGGATTTCTTCAACAATAAGTTTATAAGTATAAATATTTTCGAACGGTTTAAAGAAATATCGTTCAAATGATTTTGACCATATTTTTTATTAACCTTCGAACTTTTTCTGAAAATCAAATAATACTTGAACAATAATGACTTTTTCCGAGGCTTATAAATTTTTCTAACATATCGCTTGTGCGATACAAATTCGCGTTAATTTTTGGTTTTTAATCGTCAACCGTAATTTTTTTTGCCTTATTGAAATCATCGCATTACAACGAGGAGACATTGCGAGGACAGAGACGCTTAGCTTAGCACACATCGAATACGTTTACTTGTCTGGTTTTATTTTATTATTTATTTTTTTTTTCCGAAACAGTTTTTTGTTTGTTCAGCCGTCTACTGAAGTATATATAATACGCTTCCAGGCACCTATGTTATGTACACTATTTGTAATATTATTTTTATGTAGGGTTTAAGCTCGACGTGTATCCTTTTACGAATGTTCGATTAGAAAATTTGCTAACAAAAGACCTTCTCTTCTACGTGACTTCTATGTTTTTTGTAGTTTCAAAATGATCGGATTATTTGTGTTGACATCATTACTAATTGTGTCGACCAATCACCTTTGTTCGGCTACCGATCCACTGGCCCAAGAGTATGGCGAATTAGTGTTTGTTTCTCTGGTAAGTACCTGCACATAAATAAACCACATTTTGGTGACGGTTGATAAATTTCTCAGAACACCATTTTTTAGAGGAAATCAACTTATTTTACATGTTATTTATGAGTACGGTATTATTACTTTGTTGGTTTTTCAAACAAAAACCATAAATCTTCGTGTTTAACAATAGAATTTTAAATATATCGTTTGAGAATGCGCTCTTTGATTGAGTGTATGTCTACGATATCGAACCGATTATTGTGTAGCAAACACCATTTGCAAACCATATTAATATTCTACACGAATACGTTTTTTCACGTTAGTCTCAACATCAAAATGCCCGTAAATATGTATACATCTACATATAAAAGTATACTTATAATTTATAAACAAATAGTTGTACATTCAATTTATTGTTTTAGTAAAAATTATAATTTTGTTCTAGATGTTTAGGCATGGTGATCGCGCTCTAGCTTTCTCGACTTACCCCAAAGACCCTTACAAAAATTCGTCTTACTGGCCTATGGGTTTTGGACAACTGACAAACGTAAGTTATAAATCGAGTCATAAAACTGCTATAGTGTGTCTAACATATTTAGATGTAATGTACGTAGCCACCAAATAAAAATATAATACTTAATGTTATTTGAATAATAATTGTATAGTTTTTCAAAATATATTGATTCAAATGATTCACTTCAAACATCGATTATTGAGGAATCCCTAGAACCTAAAATCAACTTTTATTTGGTTATCGTTTACTTATTTTTAAAGTTTTTCAAACTTTGTTATTCATTTCAAATATTAGACCAAGGTTTGAAAATTGTTATTTGTTTGCCGAGCTCACTCGGAATCGTAATGTTTTCGTAAGCAATCCATTCGCGCAATAACGTCGGACCCGCCCAAAATTATTTGACCTACTCCGCAACGAGCTTCCAACCCGACCTAAAATTTACTGCTTTTTTTTTCCTTTCATATAATTTAGGTAAGTTTCTTTCTTTATCCTTTCTTAGAACTCGCTATCTACCAATCTTTTTTCCAAATTTATGTTTGTGACGGTTAGTATTTCAGTCGCGCAAATATGTTTTATATTTTTCTCAATTACAATAAATTAATACCTGTTACCGGCCGTGTAAACGTACCTACCTATATACTCAATATCCTATAATTTGTTTACATTTCTAGCAAGGAAAAAGGCGCCATTATGAATTCGGAAAATGGCTGAGAAACAGATATAGTGAATTTTTGCCCGTACATTATTCAAATGATGACGTATACGTACAAAGTACCAATGTTGATCGAGTTTTGATGAGCGCTTCTGTCAATTTAGCAGGATTATATATTCCAAACGAGATTCAACAGTGGAACGACGATCTGGGAAAAACATGGCAGCCTGTTCCAATACATACAGCTCCATCTGACGAGGACACTGTACGTTTTGAGTTAAAGTGAATATGATTTTGATAGTTGCAGACGAATCTTAACTTATGCCCCCATACTATACTTTTAAAGCCACCGAAAAACTATTTGAACGTTTTTAAGAGGATTATTGCATATGGTTGTGACGGTGGAAAAATTTTATCTGGCACATAATGTTGCACACCCACATCATGAACCTACTCAGAACACCAAAAATTCCAATAAACCTTTTTTTTTTTTTTAATATGTATAATATTCATAAAGATTTTCCCAAAACGTTAACGCCGCGTGCCTATTGAATCGAGTCCGGATGAATAAACTTTGAAGCCCGGAGACTAAAGTTTAAACGAGGCCCGTACGCAAGAATATCAAAGTAGTATATGTAAAGGAATATTAACAAAATATAACGAATAATGTCTATTTGTTTGTGATTTACAAGCAAATCAAATTGGAATATCGATTTCTCGCTTTTCCTTTACGAAATTCTTGAACTTACGAGTGGCGTCGATTTGTGGCTGACATTATTATAATTTATAATAACAATTAACATGTATTGGACGTTTTCTCTTTTTGTACAATAATTACTATACGTAGTCTAATATTTTATGCAATAACGAAAACATTCCTAGTGGAAAACCAGAGGCCTCTAAAACAGAGTTTATACTAATCACAATATCATATTTTAACACGCCAAAATAATATTTCCTTTGTGACACTTGAAAAGGTCCTATAGTCAATAGTAAATGTAATTATAGTCTTTTTTTTAAAAAAAATATAAGAATATATTTTATTTTTTTTTTTTTAAGTGTTAAAAAAGAGTATTATCCACATTATATATATATTGTTAAAATGTTAATATAATGTAGGAGACACAATATTAGTATATTAATAGTGTGTAAGTAATGTGATTATCAGTTATTATTATTCAAATTAGTGACATAATTAATTTTTTTTAGCTACTTTCCACTATATATAGTTGTCCCAGATACAAAGAAGAATACGAAAGTCTTAAAAATTTACCGGAAATCCAGGAATTCAACAATGATCGTACAGAATTATACAACTATATAAGAGAACACACTGGACTTAAATTAAATGATGACAAATTAATTTCTGATATAGCGGATTTGTATGACGTACTATTAGTCGAGGTAAAACTTATTTTATGTACCTACCTAATATTTGAGTAATAATAATATATACTTGAGGCATTACAATAAATATATACGTACCTGTCCAATGCTATTATAATTGTTTAAAAAACGCTCAACATTAAAGTCATCACGTCCTCGTGAATACGCCACTACTAAGCGGTATCTATAAAACTAATTTCGTACGATTTTCCTAATGTTTAGACTCAATTCAATTTAACATTACCTAATTGGACCAACTCTGTGTTTCCTGAAAAGATGGCAGAAGTAGCTAAACTATCATTTGTAATGCAGACTTATACCCAGCATATGAAGAAACTTGTCAGTGGTACGTTATTGTTTGAAACGATTGAAAAACTTTCCATAATAATACATATTTTATTTTACAAACAATCGCACAACGATTGTACCGTACTGATATAGCTATACTAAATTGAGTTTTACATTTATATAGATGCTACACGCATATTTAACCTGTGTTCTAGGTCACTTTAAAAAAGTTTTAGTTTTTGCATAACTATATAGGTTATATCTACTTGAAACATATTATGCTTTGAAAATGTAATTCGCGCTATTACACATATTAAATTTATTACTAAATGCTATATTTTATAAAAAAAAATTCAAATTGATTCAATTTTTCAGGTCCTCTATTACAAGACATTGTTACACACATTGAAAATAAACTAAACGGTACGTTAAAACCAGACGTTAAATTATGCATATATTCGGCTCACGATACAAATATAGCTGCGTTCCTGAATTCTTTAAACGTATTTAATAATTTACCGCCACCATACGCTTCATCGGTTTTTCTAGAACTGAGAAAGAAAAACAACTTGAACAACACTTACGTGGTGACTGTAAGTTATAAACTAAATTATGGTACCTACCTATTATTAAATAATAATCAATTAACGCAATTGTAATCACGCGTACGACTAATAGATATTAACACAAAATGTTTATAGTTAATATTTGTTTATAAGGTATTGTACAGAAATACGAGTGATCACGAACCTTATTTGCTACACGTACCCGGATGCGATTCAATTGATTGTGATCTTGACCAGTTTATAAACGTTGTGAAACCGATTTTACTTACCGATTGGAACAAAGAATGCCTTCTTCAAGATGAACACAGTAGCTCAATTATTTATATTGGTGAGTTAAGAGTTTAGATCACGTCATCGTAGTTTAAACTACGTTTTGGGATTTTTTTTTCTTCAAATAATTTTTAATCAACTATTCCCTTACATAATCTTGTATGTTTGATTTGATTTGATTTTTTTATTTTTTTTTTTCAGGTTTTGCATTACTTTTATTATTTACCGTTTTGTTTGGACTTCTCGTGTACTACAAAAATTGGTTTCGATTGTGATTTTACTGTACCAACGTAAAATGTACGAATAAATATTTGCAATAACATTTTTTCACACAAAATTATAGCATGGTTAAGAGTACAATAAGTCAATCGAGTAATACAACATTAACAATATATGTTATTGGTTCATAGTTTTATAATTGAATTATTCAATTTTAGAACGAAATGTTTTGTTATTTTCGACAATGCTGTTAGGTATTATAAGTACCTACACCTACATCTTTACTACGAGAAAACTAAATCGATCAATTAACGAACCCCTAGGAAAACTACTATACCTAAACGCTATCGGTAATTGTACATTTGCAATCAGCAATGATTACATTAAATTGTGTGTATTGTAATATTTAGACTAAATTAAGCGATTTTATTTTAAATTTATAATACAATACATAATATTCATAAGTATAATATAATATAATACCATTACGTTTTACAGCATATCGTACAACACATTTAATTCAAATTCATATACTATTATTTTACATCGATTTTCATTCGATATTTATCGAGTTTTTCACATCTCATATTACATTTTATACCTTTGCAGTATACCTACTTTCTGACCAATTCTAATCTAGTTCACAGTTAAACATTTTTTTTGGCAATTGTATGACCGTAACTTTTGAATTTGATAATAAAAATAAAAAAATAAATTGTAGATCGACGCCTCTCTATAATTATGTATAAGAAATTATTTTTTATGGGCCCAAATAGGATGTAGGTACCTATAGTGTATAAATAATATTTACTATCATACGTATAAATTAGTTTTTTTTTTTTCATTTCAGTGTAAACGGCTTGGATTTATATTTTTAATTTGAAGAATTCGTTGACTGTGTGTCGAAGAAAAACAGCATAACATCTATTAATTTTTTTTTTTTTTCTGCACGTTTAGACAATAAATTATATATAAATTAATATAAACAATAAATTTCAAGTTAAAACATACGTTGCGTCTACCTATGTAGTTAGTTGTTATTTTATCGAGTTTGTAATCACTATACTGTCTACTACACCAGCGCACATTTAAAATGACATTTGGAATTATCGATTCGGTTATTATAGCTAGTACCAGCTATACATACTATATAACTACCTAATCTATATTATGAATTTGTTGCACAATTGTACAACTATACCTCTAAGAACGGTTTTTATGACTAATATAATTTTTATATTATAATTGATACTAAAACCGTATTTCAAACGACGGTCTAAACGGTTTGAAATTTTCACACGTTATTTAAATAAATATTCTTTATACGCGGATACGTTTTTTTTGGACCATTTTTATTGTTAGATTCGTATTCACCAGGGGACACACGTATACTAGACAACGGAGCTTGCGCAGTATCGTATTTTCGAAGGGGATCATTGCTTCTTTCAAACTATGCGTTTGAACCACTGCAACTTCTAAACTATACAGTTAAACTACACACGCGACTATCTTTTTATCATACGTTAAAATCGGAGCAGTTTTAACACCCTGAAAAGTGTTCGCGTAGAAACAAAAAAAATAAAAATCGTCTAACGCTCAGAATCTAAAATAACGGGATGACCGTAATTTTTGTTCGATAAGAATTTTTCGCAAAAAGTTTTGAAAATTTATTGCAAAGTTTTCAACACGAAAATACAAACACGCGCTACTAAAAAAACGTCAAAGATTCGTAGTCACAATTTTCGTATTTAGCTGTTTAAAGTTGGAAAATTTTCGAAAATCGGTCATACCTTTGACTATTTTTCGAAAACACACAAATTTAAGATACGAAAATCAGACACCTATGTAAAATAAAATTCGGTATCCGAATAAAAAAACTACAAAAAAATCCCACCGGTAGATTGTTTTGAACGCGAAAGTATTGAAAAACGGTGTTTGAATACCACGACGAAAACGATACGTGCGATAATGCTAAAAACGTAATCGTAACTCCTCAGACGATACAATCGTGTGCGTACGGTTTGAAATGTTCACACGTTATTTAGAACTGATCTAAACTAATTTCTTTATTTATCTACAGACTTTCACTCTCTGTTCGTGTCTCGCTTGGAATCGTTATTTTCACGAGCAATTTTTTTTTTTAAAAAACAGTATGATTCCGGCTTTTTGTAACGAAAACATACATAAATTAGTCGCGTTTTATACATTTTTTTTTTTTTTTTGTCAAACGTGGGGAACTGCCGCGTACACTATAAGTACCTACGCAAACGCTATGCACCGTATTGTTATTGTTTGAAGTAAAACGCGTTGAAACAAAAGCGTAACAAATACGGTTCTCGTACAGTTTTACACCGTTTATTGTAATGCGTTTATGTGAAACAAACAACCCCCGTCACGGGGATGAAACCCTCGGGGGCGGAGACTGTGTATTTATATATTTTTTTCTTCATCTGATATCGTTAGCGTGGCGTGATGATAAAAACACAAAATCAGCCGGCTCGCGTCTCGATTTTTACGTTTGATAAGTAAATAATAATAATAATAATAATACACTATATATACGGCGACAACGCCGCAAAACGGAGCGTGTTCTTTCGACACGAAGAAGAAAACAAAACGTGATGATACGTGATGATAATTGTTTCCAGTTGTGAGCGGCGGTGTAGTATTTTGTCGTATAAGCAGCAGCAGTTGTGAGTCGATTAAATTGAACAATGTGTCGTCGACGACGACGTTCACCGCCACAACGTATCGCGAGGACGACAGGGCAAACAACGTGTTACAACCCGTAGGTTTATCGCCTTATATTGTACCGCTTGTGAGTAACGAGTTGTTTTTCTCCCGTCAGGTTTTATGTGTTCAAAAAAAAAACCGTTTTTCTTTGTTTGTTCAGCCGGCCGCGCCTTCGCCTTTATTGCATTTTTTTAAAATAATTTTTATTTTCCCGTATCCAGGCCGCAGCGTATTGAAAAAAAAATACACCGCCAAAACTTTAGTCGACTCGCATACGCCAGTTTCAAAATGATGTTGGTGTTGTCCGCCGCCGCTACGTTGCTCGTGTCGACCACACTTTGTTCGGCTGCCGACCCGTTGGCCGAGCGGTACGGCGAACTAGTGTTTGTATCTCTGGTGAGTTTAAAAATACGAATAATCGTGTGCAATATCTTCGTGATCAACTATTCTAAACTCCTCCTTTCTTCCGTTCAGCGGATACTACACAACGCAGTCGTGTTTTAGTGTGAAAAAACGACATAACTGTTATTGATCATAAGTTTTTTTTACATTCACTGAACTCTGTTTGATACAACTACTTCAAATGTAAATTGAATAAAATCAACGTTTTTACTCGATGTAGTATTCTTATTTTTTTTTTTTTTTTTGCGTGTAACGACGCACCTTTTTTGTAAAAAGAAATTTCGAGAGGAATATTTTTCAACGTCACAGCTTGTTTTTTCAGCTTTTTCTTCGTCGATACATACTTTCAGTGTAAAAATATATACCTTTTTTTATGACCAACAATCGCCGACTAAAAGTACATTATTACAACCTATTTGTTCATAAAAAAATGTTACGATTGTTTAAAAAATTTTATCAATAATAATCATACGTGTATTCTAGCTTTATAGACACGGCGATCGTGCGGTTGTGGAGCAGTCTTATCCAAAAGATCCTTATAAAAATTCGTCTTACTGGCCGATGGGTTATGGACAACTGACTAACGTAAGTTATGAATAGGTACTGGAAATAAGATCGTTTCACATGAAAAGTTTATTATCGTTGTTGTTTTAAATGTTCAGCCGTGTAAGTACCCATTTACGTTTTGCGACATTCGTTGTTTTTAAATCGTCATAAATGAATATTACCAGAGTGTGGAAAATGTTTTATTCTATTTAATTTTCAGCAAGGAAAAGAACGCCATTACGAATTTGGAAAATGGTTGAGGAAGAGGTATGATGGATTTTTGCCTGCCGATTATTCAAACGATGACATATATGTAAGAAGCACAAGTATTGATCGAGCTTTGATGAGCGCCGCTGTTAATTTGGCTGGATTGTATGCTCCAAATGAGGTTCAACAATGGAATGATGATTTAGGAAAATTATGGCAGCCTATTCCAATACATTCAATACCAAAAGAACTAGACGCTGTGAGTTTGATTCGAGTTTAATCGATTGGTTTGAATGTGCTTAGATTTATGGGATTTTTCTTTTATAAACCTGCAGTTTGTAGTCCACCTTTGATTCAGAATTAAGTGACAAAACTATTTGAGCATTTTTAGCATCGTACAAATTTGTAGTGATAAAAAAAAAAAAAAATCCTGTTTACCTTGTTTGCATTCCTAATGATAAACTGCCATTGTTCTAATTTGCGTATTAACTAAGAAACAAGAACATTGTATACTTTAGTAAAATGTTGGATTCTTAAAAACTATTTTGTTTGATACAATTTAAAAAAATTATCTTGGAATAACTTAAAAAATGTTTTCTCTAAATTCCATCATAAAATATTTCATTTATCGAAGCGTTAAGATCAATAAAAAAAAAATAAATTCAAGTATTATATTGGTGTACTCTGTAGAATGTATTATATATTTTAAATTTTTTCATCAAAATAATATTATTTCAGTGCCTTATGTGTAGTAATTAAAAATTAAGTATAATCAACCACCTAAGTATTGTGATTGTCTATGTTAACTTTGTTTTAATTCATACCAATTGGTAATATTAAATTATTTTTAGTCGCTTTCTTTTGGAGACAATTGTCCTCGGTTCTTGAAAGAATATAAAAATCTTAAAAATTTACCAGAAATCAAAAAATTCAACAATGATCATCAAGAGTTATACAACTATATTAGAGAACACAGTGGAATGAAACTAGCTGAAAAAAATATTTATGAGGCTGGAAAATTATATGACATACTATTAGTTGAGGTAAAAAATTATGTTACCTACGTTATATATAAATTGAGTATACTTTTATATACTCAGTAAGATATAATAGTATATTGTCTGAAAACATATTATGTGGATTTATAATAGATTCCTATTTAGATTAATGTTAAATACACGTGTTATTTTGAATTAAAGAAAACTTATCTGATTCTATTAACTATTATATAACTAAAGTAAAGAGTAAATGTAACAAGCACTGGTCTGGAGTCGGTAGCTGCTCTGGGTAGACCATGGTTTGTGTAGTTCATGAAAAAAAAGTATTAAAAATCTGACTGCAAAAATACATCATTAAATTTGAAAAACAGTATTTTGAGTCAAGTACGGTTTACATTAAAAACTATTTCAGCTAAATATTTGATCTGATCTTATAATCCCTTACTATTTCAAATATTTCTACAATTGATTTCAATACAATACAAAAAAAAAAAAAAAAAAAAAAATCATCAACGTTTGAAACAAAGCAAAATTACTGTAAATAAAACAGTCTCATACTTTTAAATTATTAATTTAAAGAATTCTATCAAAATAAACCAAACACAAGCGGTCTGGTTTGAGTGTGCCGAGTCTTTATTAAGTTCTGGTGTGATGATGATTTTGTCATATTTAATCAGAGGTTATGTTAGTGATTCAAAACTTAAAATTAGGCTACTGGATGATATAATAGTATTGTTTTGTTATAGACACAATTTAACTATACATTACCTAATTGGACTAATACTATATTTCCTGAAAAATTGGAAGAAGTCGCTGAATTGTCATTTAGATTACCAACCTTTACTCAGAGTTTGAAAAAACTCACCACTGGTATGTTATTAATAAGTATTTTAACACGATTCAGAAAAATCTCATATTTGCTTAGTGTTTGTTGTTTTATGTGGAAAATACCAAACATATTTAATCACTTGTCAATGAAAAATACACAACCGAAAAAATATTGAAAATATTTTTTAACCATCCAGACATTTCTTTAGAAAAAATTTTATTTGTATAATTGAAAAATAAGTGTAATAATAATTCTCCGTGTTGAATTTCGTTTTATTGCCTTTGTTGTTGTATTAAATATTCATTTTTTTATTTTTTTTGTAAAGGCAATAGGTAAATTGGTTGAATTGTTTAAATTAAATCTTTCAGGTGTTTTATTAAACGAAATAGTTACACATATGAGTCATAAGCGAAATCATACAATGAAACCAAATGTTAAACTTTGGATGTATTCTGGTCATGATTCAAATGTAGCAGCGCTGCTGAATTCCTTAAACGTATATAATAATAAACTGCCGCCATACACTTCAACGGTATTTTTAGAACTTAGAAAGAAAAACAATTTTAATAACACTTATGCGGTTACTGTAAGTTCTTAATTATTATTATTGATCACTTGCGTATGTATTAAACCCCAACATTTTTAATTATTTTTGTTTACAAGGTTTTGTACAGAAATACAAGTGATCAAGAACCATATTTGCTTCATGTACCTGGTTGTGATTCAGTAGATTGTGATCTTGACCAGTTTATCAATATTGTGCAACCAATTTTATTAACTGATTGGTACAGAGAATGCCATCAAAATATTGACAATATTTTATTATTTTATATAGGTGAGTTATGAGTTCAGATCATGTTAATTAAACTATTTCTCAGCAATTACTTTATTTTAAATTAAGTATAAGTTTGGAGGATGAGACCAGAATGTAGACAATACGAGAAGAGTAATCGCAATCAGCAGTGACGTAGTAGAAAAATTAGGAGATTTAAGTATCCACAAATCTGTATACTTGGGAGCTTTATGATAGATGTGAAACATAGGATTTAAGTGCGGTTGGATGAAATGGTGAACAGCGTCTGGTGTTTATGTAATAAAAGCATACCAATAGAACTAAAAGGTAAGTTTTATAGGAGTGTGGTGATACCAATCATGTTACCTGTAGGGCTATATAGTTCAGAGTGTTGCGAGGTTGACAGGCAAATAGAATAGAGCACAAATATGTAAGAGGTAATATTGGTGTTGCATCATTAGTGGATAAAATAAGAAAAAATAGACCGAGATGATTTGGGACGCAATGAGGAAACTGACTGAATCAGTAAGAGTGGTTATGAAAATAAACTTTAAAGAAAAAGTGGTAGAGGAAGACCAAAGAAGATGTGGATTAAAACGATTGAATATGATACAAGGGCTGTTAGTGTGTGTGAATGATTGCGATAAGTGGAGTTAAAAGACAAGGATGGCTGACTCCAAATAGTTGGGAGAAAAGCAATGATGAAGAAAAAGACTTTATTTCAATTGATTTGTAATCAACTATTTTCTTACAATCTATTAACAGTGCATTTTTTGTTTTTGTTCTAGGTGTGACAGTACTAATATTTTTTACTGTTTTCTTTGTAATTCTCTTATCCTACAAAAAATGTTTTGTTTGCTATTGTAGCAGAAATTATCAAAAATGTACGTACAATAAAGTTATGAGTGTGAACTAGTACTTTTTAAATTTATAGTCCGCGACAGGAAAAGTGGCCCCTGTGTACCGCGACCAATTTGGTTCTCAACATATACCGCATACTGCGTGGCTGCGCCACTTGTATAATACACATTTTATAATAAAATATTTGTATTATTTGTTTTAATTTTTTAATGTTTTTTGTTTGGTTTGAATACACAAATTATTTGTTTTTAAAATATTGTAAGTATTTTCAGTAAATTAATTATTAATTCAAAAAACGCGGCAATAAGTTTAATTACGTTACGCACCACTGAGGCGAAACGGCCGCTATTTTTGTGGCGGGCAGGGGCCACTTTTCCTGTCGCGGACTATGACTGTGCTAATAGAATAATTTTATTTAGAAATAATTTGCATTTGTATGTACATTTACGCACTTATCATAAATGTTTTACTTAGTTACAAAGTTTCTTAGTTTTAAAGTTACAAATAAAATTGAAATAAATATATTACTCAGTGTGTAATATAATATAATATATTATACATGCATAAACAGCTTATATTATTATTCTATGATAAAAATATAAAATTGACTGCTCACCATGTAAGTTGCCATGAGACGGTTTACTGTTCAGTATATGGCATATAGTTAATAAAAATAATGTTTACATTATTTTAATATTTCAATTTTAGCTTGTTTGATGGTTAATTATTTAATTATTTATTTATTAAGTATACATTTTAATTTAATTAATCAGTTGTACTATACTACAAATTTGTAATTATTACTAGTTAATTTATGTTAACTGTACTCTATTCAATCCAAGAATATGCTCATGCTGATACAAACAAAGTCTCCAATCTTTGCAAACTTTCTGAGCGGAAGATAGGAACTTTGAAATTAATCGCATTGACTTTTTATACGTTCTCAACATCACAGCTACTACAGACACTGATTCACCAAGTGTGATGTGTTCATGCTAGGTGACCGGTGTCCATTTGGTGGGGCTAGTAGATGTTCCCAATTTTGTAGTTAAGCGGTATATTCTTAGACTGAATACGTAGAGTTTTTAAAATTTTTGATTAACGCTAGTTATTGAATTATTATTTTTGATAGTAAATTTTTCAAATATTGATCCGTAAAGAATAATATTTTACAGTCGTGTATGTATTCTTACATATTCACTCTTGAAGTATTATAAATTTAAAATAGTTACAACTTGAATTTAAATATACTATATTTCTTTATCTACTCTAAAGAAATTGCTGTTTGATTGTAAAAAAATATAATTCAAATTTGTTTGTTATTTATTATTTTACTCAAATTGAGAGACATCTTGTGAGCAAATTTGTACTTTCAAAATACCCTAACTCTTTTGTGTCTGTAATTATTGTATGTTTAATAAAAATACTGTCAACATTTTATTTTATAAATTATTATTATTTATTTATTTATATTTCCATTTCAGTTCAAATTGGCTTGAAATGAATTTTTTCAGTGCATTTTGAAAAATTTATTGACTTTTAGTGTATAGAAGAAAATGTCTTGTTATTTATAAATTTTTTTTTTTTGCATGCTTAGATCAAAAATACTTTGGTGCCAATCTGTCCGTTATACCTAGTTAAAATTGAGTAATTCAAACTATACGGATTTCTAAAAAATCATTTTTTGTTTGGATTTATTAACTTAGTAGTTCGTTATTGAACTAAGCTAGTTGCTAAATAATGTGTTTTTTATGTTTTATCTGCACAACTAGCTATTGGGAAGAGAATGTTTCCCAGGAAATGTTTTTTATGTAAAGATGGGTTTACACTTACTAGTAATAGCAAACATTTTATTTTTTAAGAGATGTGTAATTTCTAACTAAATTAATATGTCTATTTATATTATAGTATTGGCAAAAAGATATAAATACGATTAAATGATGTGTATAATTATTGTAGTCCCTAATGTAATAGTTTTCAATGTTTTTTCCAACTACGGCGCACAAAGATTATTATAAAATTGTCAACGTTTTTTCCTCCAAAAAGAACTTTTTTAATTATTTTTTTTTTTATGGAAATTGGATATGTCTTATGCTAAGGTCAGTCGAAAATATCAAGGGGGAAAATGTAACGCTTCTGTTGCTATGGAAATCGATCTTTGTGTTATGTATGCTGGCGATATGGAATTTTTAAGTAAGTATATACCTACTATATACTGTGTATGTGTATATAACTTACAAAAGAGTTTCCATTATTATTTAATGTTCATGATAAATAAACACCCGTAAGACATATCCACGATCCAATGATTCACAAAAAAAAAACAGAGGGGGTTTTTATACCTTCATTCATATTATTAAGTCATTTTATAAAATAATATGTTATCCATAATTTGATGATTCAAATTGAGTGAAAGTTTATTCAATATGATCCGGTAAATTACACACCTTTCATAAACACCCTTAAATTCTGCCACTGCACATCAGTTGAAAATCATTGTCTTAGTGGGTCATATTTGCATCTAAGGTTGACGGGGTAACAATAGACAACGCCCGATGGTTTAAATTTACTTGTTTGTATATGCAGCAGTTGGATCATATACGATTTTTTGTGTATTTCCCTGTGTTGTCACTTTATTTGAAATCAACGATGATTAGGTCCACCCACATAATTAATTGTGTACATTATTGGAATGGTTACGTTTAACTTACCATAAAAGTTTGAAAACGATTTTAGAGCCAAGTACTAAACATTAAAACTTAGACTTTGTTAAGTATTTGACTGCTCAGAATTGTACTTCTCGATCTATTACTTGCAGATTCAGCGTTAACAACGCTAAACCAACTTCCGAACAATATTTCAAATGTAATCATCTGTTTTCGAGATGAATACATGTACGTTAGAACTTTGAATTTTCGAATGTTTGTAAAAAAAAATAAAATTGGGGTTTCATAAAAACTTTTAATTTTCTGTAAGAACAATCGAAACTTAAACCACTTAAGCAGCAGGTCTTGTTGTCATCACCTTCTTACAATGATATAATATATTATAAAATATAATATAATATAAAATATATTATAAACATATTATAAACATATTATGTTTGTATGTACCTACTTGGACGTTTACAGTTTGATCACGGTGACTAAAATGATTTACCTACCTACCACACACTTAGTGTGATAAATCGTAAAAGTGTCATTACAACGGCTACTGAAATACTTGTCTTACGTTTCTTTTACTTTTAAACCGCAGTTTGATGACTTAATGCAAAAATAATTTAAACCGTTTGCCGCTCATCGACAGTTTTTAATTTGATCTGTTCACAAATCGCAACTTTACGAAAAATTCGCAGGTTAGCTCATAAAAATATTGTTTATGTAGCAATGAAACAGCAGCGAAAACATCGCCTTTAACTGTAAGGCGGTGTAAATTGTGCTCGTTTTAACGTTGTCTCAAAATGTTTAACTTGGGCAGTTTTTAGAGGATTTATCGTGAAAATCACAATTGTTGTAACGGTTTTATTTTGATTCCAAGTACGTTTTTTGTCAGAACCGAAGAAACGTCAAGCGAAATTTCCAAACAAAAGTTTCGTTTTATGAGCACGTACAGGTCCAGTTTTAAATTTTCGGCACCGCTTTTTTCGCGAACGTATTTTTATTGTAATAGCGTAGGAGGTATAATAAATGAACTGAACTCGTTCGGAGTCGTTTTTTTCACATGATATTACCATCTCCGTTGGTATATATTATCGTGTACCATCTTCATTTTCATATTTTACATAGCCCTGCAGTACCTTACTCCCTATAACTTATGTGTGTTTTTTTTTGTCAAAAACAAACTGTACGAACATTTCGATTTTCAATACGTTCTTGTGACCTATGTTAAATTACCCTCGGTGTTTTGATGAGTTTTTTTCTTTACTTTCCGGTAGATATGCCTAAATTTTTGGATTTTTTTCAGTGTACCATGCGGTGCCGCGCGAAGAGACGGAAACGTTGCAGGACTTGGACCCGGACGGACGGAGTCGTGTGGCCGTGTCGTTTTGGACGAATCGCGCGGAGTCGTCGTCCGCCGACGTGTGAACAAAAAAAGCGTCCGCGATTACAGGGGGAAAGAAAGAAAACAATTACCGCGTAAGTCGGTGTTTTATAGGTTATTAGCCTATTGTGATAAAGTACGATAATAGAATATTTATTTTTATTTATTATTATTTGTTCCGGCGGATCATTGAACAGTATCGGTTCAAAACTTGTCATTTGATCAGTTATTAATCAATGTTTACCCGCACAAAAGACATTTATAATTTTGTTTGTACAACACAACAGCTTATTTCAAATCAACGTACGAGAATGCAATTTTGCGTTCACTGTCATAGGTGTATCCTCCTATCTATACTTTAAATTATGTTCAACGACGCGTGTGCAATATAAATTATTGATACGAATAATGTAAAGAAAAGTTAAATATTTTTACTTTAACTATTCGAACTAAGCTAGTCGCTAGATAATGTGTTTTTTGTTTTTTGTGCAATATTACGCTGTTTTCGATTATTTTTTTTTTTTCGGCTTTTTTGAACCCCTTTATATTCATCATCACATCAAAACTTATCCCCAACACTGCAGATATGTGCTTGAATTTGATCCGGTCGAGTTTTCCGCGATTGAGACAATACCATATTTAAAAAATATCCACCATTTTTTTAAATAGAATCGCTATAACGCAATAGCAAACACTCCTATTGTTTTTTCCCGTAAGTACAGTAAATGTGTTTTTTATTTTTGATAAGTGATTGTATTAAAAAGGCCGGAGTATTATTGATACGTTGTTCACATTTGCTCAAAATTCAATCGATTTCTAAAACGTTTCTTTAACAGTTAGTTGTTACGAAGAAGTCGTTCTACGTATATAACTCGGCTGTTTTTAACTTTTCAAACAACATTATCGATTTTGGTAGTAAAAAAAAAAAATTTTAAAAGACCCTTATGAGCCTATATTTCATAATAAAAACCTACCTACTGTAAAATATTTGAAGTACTACATAAATTAATGAACCGATATTGACCTATATTGACTTTTCATTTAGTTTACAAACCAGGTACGCGAAATCAATGCAGTCGGTAAATTAAGTCGGAATCGAAAACTAATAAATACTTATATTAACAATAATAAACTTGAATAACTTTTGCTTCGGCGGTTTTTTTCAAATGTGTTTACCCTTGAACTGCGGGTAAAGTGTTAGGAGTAAAACAACCAGTTTTGCATAATAGTTCCGCGCTTGTATCGTAATTGCGACTAATTATTATTAACGCGTGATAAAAGTATGGTGAAGCGAAATAATTTTTCGAATAAAACACACAAACCATATTTACTAATAGTTAACTACATTAACAAACGATAAAATAAGAAATGTTTGTGTATATTATATACACCATCAAAAACAATTAACGTATAATTAAATGTGCCATCGAAACATAAATTATTTATTTGTTTGTGAACGAATCGCGTGGCACATCAAAATACGTATTCATTAAGTATAATTAATTAATAGTATTTAATATTATCGTTCAAAATTACTATAATCTTCATCATATTATACATAGGTAGGTACTCGAATGAACACGTTTTATCTTGAAACATTTGCCGAGTATTTTAAATGTACATCTTGTACCTAATTTAAGTAGGTACCTAACGGAATCGATGTTGGAGTTTGTTAAGATTATATAAGTAGGTACAGGCATCGGTGATTATTATTATTAAAAATAGGTATTAATCATACCTAGACGTTCGTATTCCGTACACTGTGTACCTATTATACTATAATATTATGTCGTTTAAATCAAATTAATTCTAAAATGTAATTTCACGGTAAAATAAAATTATACGAGGAGACATAAGTTAGTACCTAACTGCAGTGTAAAATTAAAAATAATACCTCTGAAATGTCAAACGGGAAGTATAATATTATATTCACTCTCCGTCATTTTCGTTACTAAAAAAAAACTCAACCATGTTGAAATGTGAACGTACTTATAATGATTATGAATGAATAATTCATTTTCAATTCATTAATTATTAATGTACATTATACACACTCTTATGATTTATGAAAATATTGTAATGGATTCGTGTGAAACGATCGAGACGATTTATTAGTTTTTTTATACTAAGATGACCTAGGATATTAATTACTATAATATATATACACCTGTGATTTTATTACATTATTATGCTCTATAGGTAATATTTTCTATATTGTATTTAACTAACAATATTGTGTGAAATATTGTACCTGTAATTATATAGGCATAAACAAGTATCTAAAATGTATAACAAAAACATTTGAATTTCACAACAATCGTAATATAATACTGAGTACGTAAAAAATTAATAGTTTTCTATAATTTTTTTTTTTTTCAATTTGTATACCCTATGATAACACTTGTACGTACCTAACTATATACGTATAGTTCACTAGAAAATTGTCTTTCTTTTTTTTTTATGCCAACTCTATTTTAACCGAATCACTTGTGTCCTATTTTACTGTTTCTTGTGTTAATAACACATAAGCGTATACACCTACCTATAGTCATTGTGCGCAGTGCAATATAAATTATAAACGTTTATAATTTATTATATGCATATGTTACAAGCTATTGTTTCGTATTAATCGCCGTTTGCACATGTTATTCACAATACAACAGCACAAAATACCGCGATGACCTCTTTTCTGTTCACACGCGGTACAAAACAAAGGCCTTAGGGCAAAAAACAGTGGCGTATTCACAGGGGCAAGACAAGCGCAAGTCGCAACTGCCCCTCCGACCTTTTCTTCAAAATAACCCTTATTTCTTTCCCTGCTCACATGAATATTTTAAGTATTTTTGAAGTTTTATTTTTACTACCTCGTCTTGTATGATTTAAAACTAAATAAAAATGTAGGTGTTGCAAGTTGAAAGAGTATATATATATATATATGTATAATTGTTATAGAAAAACATATCAATAATATTAATATGATATTGTTTGTGGTTTTTTTTTATTCTCGAGTGTACAAAAAATTTATAAATACTGCAGTGTAAGTGTTAATAATATTGAAACAAAAATACGCGGACTGTCTACCAAAGTTAAAAAAACATTATTTATATAATATAAAGTGATCGTTTCACATCCAACCTCGACTCAGCTCAAGACACGTCGTCTAAATCTAACGAAATTCAATCAAGAACAAAAAAACGTCCACTCAATCATCCAAATTCCGATATCAGCCATCACAGGCCACTGGCCTGAAATACATCACGCAAGCTATATAACAGCTGCCTCTCCTGGCAAAGCAAAGCAATGCCTCTACGGTTGAACAAATCTACGGTGCAGTTTAGATTTGCAGCGAAGGTCAATATTATTCCGATAATATATTTCAATAGTTATACAAAATTTAATCTGACCGATTTTACTATAGGATTGTGACACATTTTAATGCGTGTACCTATAACAGACAGTAGGTATGCGATTAAAAAACTTCCGTTGCTTGCCATGAGATTTTCAACTTTGGGTCTCAGTAAAATTTAAAAAAACTATTTCGTGCGACGCCAAAACATAATGATTGATGTCACAGCTGTTGTGACATCGATCATTATGTATTAATGACTATGTGTGGCTGACGTATTGAATGAAAATTTGTTCATTTGTTTTTCGTCTCACTACAATTCAAATTGAATCCGTAATAACAGCCTTTTACGAATAGCGTTTATTTTAAATACGTATTAATAGTTTGTGCTAATTGAATTTTATTTCACCTTGCCACCATCGGGTCAGTCCAAAAACTCTGTCGGTCTATAATATACATAATATACTTTCCTAACTTCGAATAGTTTTTACCTTTTATGGCGACCACGTATATGATTTTATATTTTCATGTTCCTAAAAATTTGTTTTGAAATGTAAAAAAAAATATAGACACCTGACAGTTGTTTTTTTTTTAGTATAATTTAAATGGTTGTTATCATAAAAATTCAGCCCGGAAAGCGAAGAATAACCACGATTTAAAGAACTTGACGGTTGAGCATGCAAATTGAACAATATATCTCTATATTTATTAACTTTGGGGCAACAATAATTTTGGATATTGAATGGGCTGAATTTGTGTGCAGGTATCGTACGAAAAATATGGCAAGGACGTTTTAGATAGAGAAGATTTAGAACCCGAACGTCAGAAAATACATAAATAAGTTACGAAATACATCGTGATTTTACATTTATTTTCCAACCGTTGTTCGTTGTGAAAGAAATAAAAGAAGAATAGATGAACACACTGCAGCCGTACCCACTGAAATCCGACAGTTTGGTGTTATTATAACAGTAGTCAAAAAGAATTTATCTTGACGAATTTGAAATTAAGCTAATCTTCTCTTTTTCAGATAGAACTTTGTTGTCTCGAATTGAACAACAACAATTTTCTAATATGCGTATTCAATTTTATATGAACGTGATACTATAACCTTGATCTTATAATATTTCGAGAGTATTTTAGTAGTGAAGCAAAGTACAAACAATACATATATTGTTGTTTATAATTAAGTCCAATCACGCGTTTTATCGATCTTTTCTAACATATTAATACTACCGTATTTGCACGTTACGAATTTGCAACGGATATACATTATTATACCTGCATTATTCGTCTACATAAGTCTGAACACGTGGATGATCGTGATTCTTGAGAACCCAATCTCTAGTGTAGGTACTTGTATGATCATAATATGTGTACTTACGTCATAAACGTATTACTTACATAGGTGCATCGTATAATCTTTTTAGATTCTGAGCGTCAGCAAAGAATGTGTATTATTTTTACAATGATTTATTTTTCTTTCTCCGCGTACACTTTTAAGAGTATATAATACAAGGAATGCTCCGATTTTTACGTTCAATACCTCTGAATGAAAGGTCTTTGGGGACTCTAATTGCTCTTTGAGGGGTATCGAATTTTCAAAGTTCAAAACTGAAAAAGTCACAATAAAAAAACTAGGTCAAATTTGACGGCCGTGTATGCAAATTTTATCGTCGTAACCATCGTCGTACCATCACCGTGGAAAAAATATTATATGTTACGTACAATCGTGCTGAAAAGTGTGCTGTTTCGTCTGTATGGTATGACAAACTTTGTATTCAACGCAGTCCGCTTATTCTATTTTGTAAAAAAGTGAAAACGACTTAAACACATACTACATGTTTTAACAGTGCAAGTACCCGGCAAGTTTAATTTTATTCTACCAAACCGTTCGTTCTAAATCATTTGCTGCGGTGTAGGTAAGAATCGACGCGTGCGTGCGTGAGTTGAGAGACGCACACACATTCAATCCAGATTTCCCAATTTTTTAAACCGAATAAAATAAACATCAACAGCATTCATCGTGTTAAATACGTACAAAAATCGGGTGGACTAACTAATTCTTGAGATTGATGGCGCCGATTGTTTTTTGTTGCATTGTGGAAGTGATGAAAACAATAATAATACGCACAGATATTTTTACAACAATCGTGTATTATCTCGATGGATATATTGTGCTTATAATAAATTATGTAAACAATAGCAATAGTATAACAAATTATAAAAATTAAAACGCGAGTTTTCCTCTCAGAACGAGATTTCTTTTACATTTTGTTCTAAGCACATCCTAAACGTTATTTACACTCGATAAAATATATAAAGCAATGCCAATGAAACCTCTCACCACGGTGCACCGGTCAACACCATGGACGCACAATAATTATAATTATATAATATATAGTAGTCAATAGAGTCATTGTAATACCGCAACGGCTGGACGACGGAACAAGTAGGAGAAACCCGTTGGTTTTCGCGACTTGTTATCACGATAACAGTTGGGTAGTTTTCTATAAAAAAAAAAAATAAGAAATCTAAAAAAATATCTCGTTCCCCAGTCATGCTTTTGGCGAACTCTTTCCAGTACAGTGTACGTATAGTAGCGGTTCCAGAGGAGAAGCGTCACGGGGACCGACGAGCATCATTTTTTGTTGAACGTAACGCCTGTATAATTTTACTTTTTATAGGTTTTATAAATTAAGAAGGCTGGTTGGACATCTGCTTAGACGCAGTGAGCTCGTCGCCAATCACAATATGGAGGGTAAGATAAACGACAAAAGAACCAGAGACAAAGACCACGTAAATCCTTCTTTCGAGAAATCTTCCATCGGACGGGTTTTAAGGACAATTTTTTAGGTGCGCTGACGATACGATAATGTCTACGAATAACATAAACAATTGTGCGGTTACAATACTTAATACGGACAGAGTTGTAGTAGTCGGGGCTAAAGCTGTGGGAATGTTGATTCTAAGTACGAAGAAAACGAGGTTAATGATAACATCGAAAAAATCATGATTTATTAGGAGGGCATATTTTAACAATCAAAAATAAACTTATAGAACGGGTACGTACAACGATTTTGGTACCTATCTCGGAACAACAATAAATGAAGATTGGGATCATTCGTTAGAAATAAAATGCAGAACTGAAATAGCTCGAGGGGGAAACATTACAAAAAATTTTGAAGGGAATGATTCAAGTGTCGTGATGTACCTTTGGATACAATAAACTGCAGACTGTTAAGGCGTTATGTGTTCGCTGTAAGTATACGGAGACGAAACCCGGACAACATCAACAGAGTTTACGTGCAAAAATATTAAAGTCTTTGAAATGTGGTTGTACGAGGCGTGTGTTGAAAATGTCACGGACACATAGAATTACTAACCAAAGGGTAAGGAACTACGATTAACTACGATGAAAGAAAGATGGAAGGAAAAAGAAGTGTCGGGAGAAGATAAATATCTTGGCTTAGGAATCTCTGCGACTGGCACGGTAAAACATCTATTTTGTTTGTTTCGACCGGAACAACGTTGCCTATGCGATGCCCAACATCCGAGTCGGATAGGAACACGTGGAAGAAGTAACATTTTTTGTTGAAAAATTCGGGGAGTTTAATTCGCGACGTTGCTCGCTCCGGGTCCGCCACTGAAAAAGATGTGCCGGCGTCCAGCAGCTAAGCGATTTCCACACACGCAAACGGCCACTCTAAAGTCCAGGCTCAACGCAGCCGCCGTCGCCGTTGTGCAAGGTCACCTTTGGCTGGCCACCGCGGCCGCAGTAGAACTGCTGCAGTTTGTCGGCGATGGCCACATGCCCGGCCGCCCTGGCCACGTCCATCGGTGTGATGCCCAACAGGTCGGTGGGTGGTTGGGCCACCCCTGGCATGGACAGCAGATACTCCACGACTTCCATTTGGTTGGTGAGCGCGGCCTGGAACACGCGTGAACCACCGCCATGACGACTGTTCGAGTTTTAGATTCTGAGCGCGTCAGCGCCTAACGGTATGATGCCTCAAAAGATAGATAATAACTGATCCGAGGTGGTGGTGGTGGTACTTTGTTCGAAGCATTTTTGGTAATTTAGATCGTTTATGGAGTTATGGTGGGAAAAAACGAAAACGTCCCAATTTTCGAAACTGCTCCGTTCGACTCGAAATCTATACACGTTTTATGAGTTTACTGCTGAAATTTCAATAGATTTCGATCATTTTTGACGGAGTTATGGAACTTTGAAGTTTTTTAATTTTACGGCAGTTATTATCCAAAATAAAACCTCTAGTTTCGAAAAGTCTCGAAACTTTTACCACTATTTAAACAAGATAATTTCACACAATTTTAACACAATCTCGGTTTACATCCGATTTCGCGTTGTCGTAAAACTCGTCATCCCGGGCGGCCGTGTATTTCTTACGGGGGGGGGGAAACAATTATAATTACGGGGAACGTGTTTTTTACGCATCGGTTCGGATTTTTTTGATCGTCCAAAATAATAAAGATCGGACCAAGCTGAAACTTTTGCACGATACTAGAATATACACGATACTGAAATAGAAAAGATACAGATTTGATAAAAGTTTTTACTGTTCATATTCGTTTTTACCACGACGTACCATACTATAGACAACTGAGCTCGCTCGTATTCTCGAAGGCTTTCAGATTTAAAATAATGCGTTTAAACCACAACTCCTAAACTATAGTGACCCACCCGTAGTCGTTACGCGGCCCGTCGCGTAACTACCCACGCGACCTGGGAGTGATGCCGGATTTTTTTTATATCGATGAAAAAAAAAAAAAAAACGATAACTTTTTAATAGATGACAGCTGGAGTTGTGGCCCAACGAAACGAGTATAAGAAGAAATAACTTTTGATCTCACGGACGGGCGGAATTATGAAATCGTTAGCAGAGTCGTTTTTACGTTCTCACAAAGGTCTCTTTTGGACAAAAACGACGTGTACATACCGCGTGCAGTGGTGTTCTGCCGTACATGTCTTTGCTCGAGATTGGATCGGCTCCTGCAGTCGTGTACGATTCGAGCCGCAACACGTTCCCTTTGGCCGCGGCGCTGTAACAAAAACAAAACAAAACAACATTTTGAGTGAGATTACACTCTAAGTGGAGTATATTGTGATACGATGATATAAATCAAAGGAGAACGTTTGAGAAGAAAAAATAATATTGTGTGAATGATTTTTTTTTTTTTTTTTTATTAACATAAAGGCTTCAATTACAAAGATTATTAGCCTATATAATTACAAAATGTTAAATATGAAATTATCTTATTATTATTATAGGAATACTACAATGTGAAACATTATAATATTTACTGTAAATCTATTTTTTTGAAAAATTCGAAAACGTTGCCGGAGTTTTGTTGACTGAGGGGCTTCTTCGAGTGACCTTAGATTATTGAGAAGAAGAAAACGTGCTGTTGAGTATTTGGGACAGTCAATAATGATGTGTTCCATTGTAATGTGGGGGTGTTGCATGTGTCACACGAGGGGTGGGGGGGGGATTCCTTGGTTATCAAGTATGAGTGAGTGATATTGGGAATGGCCATTTGGACACGGTTTTTTTGACGTCTCTGAGTTTGTCGCTGGCAGGTATTGAATCCCAGTGATTTTGCCATGTTTTAATTATCCGTTTATGGGCTTCATACGCGAGATCTTTATTTGGGATTTTATTTATGATGGTAGAGGTTGCGGACGTCATCGCTTTGTTCGCCATTTTATCGGCTTTTTCATTCCCGGGTGTATCCTATGTGGGATGGGACCCACATAAACTTAATTTTGTTTTTCGACGAGGAAATAAGGTCTTTTGTAAGTTGAATTATTTTATTTTGGGAGCGGTGATCTTGTAGTGAGACCAGGGCGCTGAGAGAGTCACATATTATAAGAGTGTGCTTATAGTCTGATTGGATGGTGGATTGGACTGCCATGTATTACGCATAGGCTTCCGCTGTGAAGATGCTGGAGAAAGACGGAAGTTGGAAAGTTCTAACCTGAGGGCCGTCTACTATCGCGAAACCTGTTCCGTTTATGCTTTTAGATGCATCTGTGTAAATAAGTGTGTAGTCGTGGTATAAGAGGTAACAGATTCGTAGAATAGGGAGACAATGAACGAGTTTGCAGTCGTCTTTTTATTATATCTGAGAAGATCCGTATTAATGTCCGGGGACCAAGTCCATGGCGCTTGTATAGGAAAGGAGAACTTGTTGGTTAAATCTATATCAAGATTGATATTCTTCTTTATTCGATTGAAGTTTTCAAAGATCGTAGAGGGAGGGAGTCTGCGCTGTTTAGAAAATGTTTGTGGAAGTTAGAGGAGCATATATGTTTTGGCTGATTTGAGATCTTGATCATATACTTCATCGTGTTAATGTTACGAATGATTTGGAGAGGAGGTTCTCCGGCGTTACATAAAATACTGGCCACTGGACTTGTTCTAAAAGAACCAGTGGCAAGTCTAACTCCTTGATTGTGAATAGGATCGAGTAAGGAGAGTGTCTTAGCTTTGGCAGTGCCATAAATGACAGAACCGTAGTATTCACGAGTGAAAGAATTAATTATTTGTATATTAATAAAAGGCTATTCTGGTCATAACCCCATGAAAGGTTTGATAAAGAATGATTTTTTTTTAATATTGATTTTATAGACGACCACGTACTCGTATAAAGTAATATTTGTACGGTGCAAATATACGATTTTCAACAATGCTCAAATTCACGTCGTATCTCCGAACATTTGGATTGGAATTTGGAATCCAAACATCAACATTACAAGTCAGCCGACTGGTGAAAGCAATAACAACGTTTGACATTGGATTATGAAGGTGATTATTATTTTTGTGTTGTCTAGGAATGTGCCGATGCTGGATGAAAACCGAGGAAAATGTTTTTTTTTTTTTTCAAATTTGGTTCGTGTGAATAAAAAAAATGACGGAAATCAACTTTCGGAATCCTTATGGCGTCGTATTATTGTATAGATCTACCGGCAAGGTCGAAATTCTCCTGTACAGCGGCCGACGTCTTAAGATGGTATTTTTTCGAAATTTGGAACTGTTGTGGCGAACGCGAAAGTAAAAATTCAATTCGAAACACGGAATCAGCAGACACTGTTGATTCAACTATAATATACCATTGCACTTACTTGCTCAATTGCTGGGCAACGTGCTTCGCGGGCGAGTTTAGATGGGCGCCACACCGCCGCAGGAGCGCAATCACGTCTTTCCGGTCATTCTCGACGGCATCGATCAGCGGTGTCCTTTCGAAGCTTTCGAAAAACAATAATGATAACAAGTATAGGTACTACATATAAAACGGGTCTTAATGTAAATTAAAAATTGTGAATTTAAACTTAAGAACACGTTAAACGCTCTCACTGGTCTTTGATGTGTACGCTGGCGCCGTTCAACAACAGATACCGGACGATACGAAGGTCGCCCAGAGCGCACGCAAGATGCAAAGCCGTGCGACCGTCAGCATTTTGCGCGGAAAAATCGGCGCCCTGTTCGGAATAATCCGCATTATTAATTAATTGTATTGATAATAAGATTTCTGCAATGTAGACACGCGGCATTCGTTTGAAAACAAACGTTTGAAAGGCAACACCGAGTTATTATAAACCGCGCGGGCAACAGCTGTTGTTGTATATTTTCGGTAAAATTTGGCGCGGTTAAATAAAAATCGAGTTGAACGATTTAAATCTTAGCGTACAATGTACTTACGAAACCCCTGAGCTCGTCGAGCTTGTTCAGGTCCGACCGTACGACGGCGTTGCCCAACATTGCTGGGAACAGGACGCCCCCGAGGGCGGTCAGCTCTTCCGACCCGTTGACGTGCAACAGGGTGCGGGCCACGGCGTCAACAAGATCCCACTCGTCAGCTGCGCAGTTCTTTCGCGGGGCCTTGGGCGGTGCGCCACTCATTTCGCCCCTGAGGTTCGCCCCGAGCATCTAGTAGGTTTAAACAAATTAAACTTATGTTGCAGACGAACAAAAACACGCCGACATCGATAAGATCCACGAAAAGTAAATTTTTGAAACGGCATTTTACCTTTCACGTTTCGTTAGGATACCACTAAAAACGAATGAGTTATTTGAAAAAGAGTTTTAGGCGTGCCCTGCCGCTCTCCTACTGAACGACCAATGGTTTTTACCATAGAAATTCCCTTCGGCCGACGCGTATACCACGAAAGATACCAGAGATTTTAAATAAAACGATTTTTAATTAATCGAAAATACGCGGTTTTTTGGCCGTAAGTTCCAAAATAATGACCGGAACAAGCTTTCACACAATATGAAAATAGTTAAGATACAGGTTTCAAGTGATCTCAAAAATTTTTGAGCTGAGTATAATACTTTCAATTTTTTTGTTTGATAAATCACGTTATTTTCTACAAAAAAATTTGAAACTTCAATACAAGGTTGGCAACATGCAAATACGTGTATGGTACAAAAAATTTCGAAAATCCATAGTCACACAATTTTTTTTTTTTTTTTTTTAGTCGTTGAAAAATTGTCGACAATTATTGCTCATATCTTTGACGTTGAAAATCGTAACTCACACAGATTCGTTATCCGAATCAAAACATTTCAAAAACAAAATTTGCCCAGCAGATTCTGAAAGCGTAAAAAAAAAAAAAAGTATTGATAAAACGGTGTTATTTTGATTTTGTTAATTTTTAGTTTTTACCAGGTAATATACTAATTACGAGATAATTGAGCTCGCTCAGAATCGTTTTTTTTCGAAAACAATGATTATTTAACTTGAAACGGATGATACGCCATACGACCATAGGTACATTACTTTATTAATAAATCCGCATCAATAATAATTATCAACTCCGAAGAAAATCAAACAAAACTTGGAACAATTTATTAAACACCTATATGACCTATAACCATTAATTCATAATCAATGCTATAAACCTACACAATGTGTACATGCGACCGTACACAACAAATACTAATATGAAATCGTGCCACATGGAAGTATTGTTTAATTTCAAAACTTAAACAAACTTGTGATAAAATAAGTAAGCACACCACATACCATCCGCTTGGTGCTTAGATCCCAGTCGTCCTTGGACAAAACGTACGACAGTTTGGCCAGAGCTGCTTCGGGTGTGATATCGTTTCCGGAAATAACACCTACTTGGTTCAACACCTAAATATTTTGTTCAGAAAAATATTTGATTGGTATATCACGAGTATATAAACAACAGCTATCTCTACTTCTAAGAATTTTATGATTGCGTGGAATGCGTTTAGATCAAATAATGTGTTTCTTACAGTTAACAAACATAATTTCTCGCACGTAAATCTGTAGCATAAAATATAATATATTCTTCTTCTTTTCTTTCTTTTTTGCCTTCCTCCCGACTATTCGGGGTCAGCCACCCTTGTTCTACCCATCCATTTATCACGATCATCCCCTACACGCACACCAACAACCCTCATATAATTTTCCTTCAACGTTCATTTTCACAACCACTCTTTTACTGCTGCAGTTTGCAGTCTCTCCTCGTCCCCTCAAACAATCTCAGTCTATATTTTCCCTCGTCTTATCCCACTGTTGATGAGACACCAATACCACCTCTTACATATTCGTTACTTATTCTTATTCAAGAGCCTCTCAACCGTTTCTCCGCTCATCCGTCTAAGCGTTTTCATTTCCGCTGCACACATGCTGACTGTTCTATTTTCCTGTCAACGCTCTCCGAATTCTGTAAAACTTACCTCTTTTAGCCTGATTCTTTTATCACACACACACACACCTGACGCTTTTCTCCATTTCATCCGACCGCACTATTAATCCTACGTTTCACATCTCTCGTCCGTTCCTATACGTGCAAAGGATCTATGACACTTAAAGTTCTCGATCTCTTCTAGTATACGCGTCACCGTACTATATAGCACGTCGTATAACGCTATTTCTATACGCATAATATTATTGTGTTGTACGTTACGCACATGTCCTGTTTGGTAAACGGCCGTCACTGAGCCTTTGTAACACTGACTGCAATTAAACACAATGACCCCTCGGTCAGTAGCGGCCTTGAGCTCGGTCATGATGTCGGCTCGGTTTCCGGGTAGGTTTCCGGCCCCGTACGTCTGAAGCACGACACCTCGAATGGGCGGTTGTAGGAACGTCCGAACCTAGGCAAACGATTTTTTTATGCATGTAATAAATTTGAAAAAAAAAAAAAAACACAAAAATGAACCGTGCGGCGAATGGAGAAAAATTTTCTTTCCGCACAGTTATTGGAAATTTCGGACGTTTTGCTGTGCGCGTTTCAAAAAACGTAATCTAAGGGCTACCAAAAACTGTACGTATAAAATGCGAGACTCACCGTATCGGCTGTTATATTGGGAAATATTCGTAGCAAGCTGACGTTCTCGTCAAGCTGCAGATGCACGTGAAACTTTTCGATTGTTCTTGGTCGAAATATCAGTCTGAATGATACTGTGTGCGGGCGGCAACGGCGACATTTTAACAGCAGCACATGAGAAACACGCGGTAACAAAAAATAATTAATACATACGTAACGCGAGTACTAATATACATAATATAAGCGTCCGGATCATAGATTTGTTGTCATTTCACGTTAAAAATGCCAGAGTGCTTACTTAGAGTTAAGAAAGTTAGATCGAGAAAAACTCAAGTCACGATAATTTTTTACCAAATCTGATTTTTCGTACGGATTACACGGAAAATCGAGTAGAAATTATACATTTTTGATAAGTTATTATTTAATAATAATAGTATACTAATAAAAAAAAAACGTCCCTCATATTGTATATTTCTGTCGGTATTATTTTATACAAGTGCTGTGACAAGTATATTATGATCGCGTCATATACGTGTATTGGCGAGCGTCCAGAAAGGACGTTCATCTCAAACGACACGATATTTATAAATAGGTACAATAAAAAAAATTTTATATTTCTACAAACGCGAAATTTTAATTTTGAACACAAAGAATACGTTCCTCGAGTAAATTTTGTAAATTTTTTAAACAACGCACAACAAATATACGCTGTGAAAAAATGAGCGTTTAAAGAACATTTTATACGCAGTATTTTTACGCGACGTAAAAGAAAAACGTGAAGATTTTCGCAAAATAGTTGCTAAATGTCTATGATTTTTGGACTTGTGTACGGTTTTGAACGTACTCGGTACGTTGATGATTATTATAATATTGTAGATTAAACGTGATACATAATGTTGTGCCAAATAAACGCAACACCATAACAACAAAATGTTCTCTTCGCTATCGAACGTATCGAACGTTCAAAACCGTTTCCTATCCCCTACGTCGCTTTTACTCTTAAAATTCCTTACGCACCCCTCATGACTCTCACTACTCCACGTGATTCGCACTATCCTAAACACACTACAATACCTGAGCTCTCCTCTCGTCGCACTTCAGCTGATCAATCTTTCGTTTCTTCTCTACCGAACGGTAAAATCGACGCCCTCTATGTCATCATCGTCATCTATCCCACGAGAAACAACCGCTCGCACTAACTCACGTTCCTTCTGATCGCGTACACTTTCTACGGACACGACCCCTGCATAGAATGTTCCGGACTGATGTAAAATAATAAGCCGCATAAAGTTGTGGGCCACGTAAATTTTTAAAAAATTGCCGTTTGGCATCGTGCAAAACACATTATTATTATTTAATGTTGAGCGATACCGTTGATATCGATGCCGACCACGGCCAGCGGCGGCAAGTTGGGAGAATGAAACGCGTCAAAGTTCTCGCAATCCATCTTGAGGGTGCGGTTGCCCCGCAACAATTTGTTGTGAAACAAAATGGTCACTTCGGGTATGCTGTAATTGCCGGCCAACAGTAGACTGGTGACGAAGTTGTCACTGCCGTCGCTGCGCAGGTCGAACACGGGTAGCTGTGTATAGACGGTTCAATATGGTTTTTAAAGTATTTACGAAATCGATAAAATCGATTAAACGGAATTTTATCAACTGCAGTGTAGCGCGGAATGAGTTTTGAAAGACGATCTGGTGGTACGCATAAATGTATCACGTACTGTATGCGCGTGACCCGCTCGAAGCTGTGACCCACTCCAATAATCGGCGCTACTACTCCTGACTACTGCTACTACTACTATACGTCGTGAAGTCATATTTTCCAATATTAGTCGGTGTGTAAATTTTATAAAAAAAAAAAGAAATAGTCTTATTATGAAACGTGTGTTTTGAAAAACCTCAAAACGTTACGGAAAATAAAAATCTCACATCCGAGTCGGCGTGAATCGGATAATATAAATCATCGCTAGGAAATTCTATGCTTTTTTGTTCGTTTTTCCCAATTCTCCCGCGGAGATTTAATAGTACCGGGACGTACACTGAAGTTATAAT
The DNA here is from genome assembly GCA_017140985.1 of Hormaphis cornu. NCBI lineage: Eukaryota > Metazoa > Arthropoda > Insecta > Hemiptera > Hormaphididae > Hormaphis > Hormaphis cornu. Next base: position 1,195,512 of record CM029365.1, read on the forward strand.
AACAATAATACGATAATAATGATTATTTCTACATCGTTTTATTACCTGAGCTCCGGTAATGATGACCGTCTTGCCCAGGTTCTCGAACATAAAAGACAGCGCGGACGCAGTGTAAGCCAACGTGTCGGTACCGTGCAGCACGACGAATCCATCGTACAGTTCGTAGGCTTGCTGAAAAATAACAGTATATAATAGTCTGTATATAATAGCTTTATGTACACTTATATTGATTGCCGGATCGTCGTGGGATTTATAAAAACCACACGACAATCAAAATTAAGTAAAAAATTCTAATCGAAATGTGCGAAATAAAATGTAATAAGTTATTTGTACGTAAATTCTTAATATTTTGTAATTTTTTTTTTTTTTTGAAAGCAGTTGAACGCCCTTGCGGGTACAGCGACATACGTACAGAATGAATATCGTTGTTAAGTGTAAAGCTGGGTTTACACGCAACAATAAATGCTAGCAATTTGTCGTAACGATCGAATTGTTTCAATTTATCGTTGCGCGTAAATTGGATACAGTAGCGATTTATTGGAATTAGATCGAACGATTGATGCCGACTATTGTCAATTTCTGAGAAACGATTAACTGGCACGTGTAAACATGTAGCGACCGTTTATCGCTACAATTTGATTTATTTTGTATTGGCCGTTCATGGAGGAACGTTGTTCGTTTGTTATTTCTATTTTTAGAAAATTTTTTACGTTTAAACCACGGTTGATAAAGAATATTGGACAAGAAATCGTTATGTATAAACAGTATACACTTTTTCGATTAATTGGAACAACGACGATAAATTGACATCGTTACGTTCGTTTTATTGTTGCGTGTAAACCCACCTTAACTGGAATTAATAAACGATAATAATATAATTATGTCTCAGCACAATATACGTACAGCGTTAGGAACAATAGTCACTATTTTCAACAAAAAGTAACTATTGTTTTGAACGACATCGCTAAAAGAGTATTTTAACAAAAAAAAAAAACTGAAATCACTATTTTACATTTTTTTTTTTTTTTTCATTGTAATGACTAATGAGCATATATATACATGGAGAGAGAGCCCAGATAGTGGACTGATTGTTATAAAACTACAATAGTTTTCCAGCGGTCGAAACAATAATCGACAATTAAGTGCGTATAATTTTTATTTGTTCTTTACATAACAGTATATATAGGCGCTGTGAACGCCTCAGGTCGTGACCAGGATGTAGTAAAATGTACGTTTATATTTGTACTCGGAGATTAATCTCGTGTCGAAAAAAGCATAAACGTCTCTAACATAAAAACTATTAGGATTTTTCCAAGTGAGAAACGTCTAAATCGCGATCACACTTCGTTTCCTGAATAAACCGTCAAACCGTTTGAAAACTTTTTCGCAGTGTCAAAAAAAAAAATTTTACGATTGTCTTCATAATACTAAAGCTCGGTCCATTTTACGACAGTTAGGTGAAAAGTGTACAAAACGTATAAAAAATTATATTTCTGTTATTAGCGTGTTATCGCAGCTATTTAGTTTCTCGTAACATATCTTTGTTCGTATCGTTATTATTGATTGATAGATAAGAAAAGATGATGAATAATAAAAAAAAAAATATTCATTTTTCGTCCGACTGCAGTAGTAGGGTTTCGTTTAAACACTGTTATAAAAACGTTTTACCCCGTAGTCAACGATCGTGTCGTATTTTGTTTAAAATAACTACGGATATCTTACAGAATACAACAAACCGTTTGTTGAATTTGTTTGATGCAAAATGATTTTCCCGGTAGTCAAAAAAGTAACTAAGGGCACAAAACGGTCGTTACGATGAATAAGTAATAGTAATAATAGTTTAAACAAAAGAAATTTTTACACTATAATCGTCCTAGTCTCGGATCGCAACCAATAACTACGGATATCACACGGTATTGTACAACAAATGCCTAAATAAAAAATTGTTTTTTTTATACACGCGTCTGTGCGTTTACGTGACATTACCCCGTGGGGCAAAATGGCCAGATTCATATTATGCGATTCAAAGACTGTTGTTACTTAAATCGTAAACTAAAATATATATTATTTTGATTGCAAACAATAGTCGAAGTATACTTTCCGACAACTGACACCAAAACAACTAATAATCTAAGTTTGATATCATAAATTTTGTTATATAGAATGTAATATGGTCGCATCGAACGCCAAGTTCGCCGAGTATAAGTGTATTATGATTGCACAGTCAAGTGTAACACCTATTTAATAACCCGTTTGTAAAAAAAAACAAAACCATACAGGCACCTAATATTCGACACAACGTTTTCAGTCTTTTGTTTGTGCACACAGAAACTCGACTCGGCTGCAACCGAATACTCGTATGTATAATAATATATTATTAAATATGTATACAGTTTACACACACGTACCCAAATATCTTCGGCTATGCTCCGCCAGTCACGCATACTCATGTTGCTCGAATCCAACAGTTCTGGGTACTGGTACACGGAGTACACGATTCGTCGCAATCCCTTGACGTGGCTGCAGTGTATATACGTTGAAACGATCAAAATGACGTGATTGTTACAACAACTGATTTGGTTCACGCAAAAAGGGTCACTTTAATTTCGTTTTGAGAAAAAAAAAAAAAACATTCCGGGCCGTTTTGCGCATAAATCGAAAAAATCAACGAGCCATTTTCTAGTACGGGGAATGGTGTTTTAAAGGTCCTTTTATTGCACAAAACGTTGTATATATACCAGCAAAAACAATGAAAATCCGCGGTTAACTTATTTTTGCCGGAAATGGCGTCAAGGACCCTTTTTGCACGAACCAAATCTACCGTTATCGTACGCACCTATATAGATAATATATCAGAGAGCCTTTGTTATGCAACAATAACTACATACATAATAACAACAATATATTGAGCATAAGCAAATCGCACATCCGTGATAAATTAACATTTCGATCTTATCATACTATATAGAATGAGTGAGAATAAAATGTTTCCAAATTTAGACGCTTTTATCAATACTACAGCAGCAGTACGCACAACGTACGTGTGTATTTAAATTTTAGTCTACCTTAAAATATATCGTGTTGAAAAAATACTACAAAATATTTTAATGAACGGAATGTAGTAATCTGACGATTATTTTTAAATTCCCGCCAAATTTCGAACAAAAACACCCAGATGGCCTGCGCTCTCCGTTTATAAATCTATCTAAAGCGCGCAATTCGCATACTTTTTAACAAAGTCCTTAAAAAATATCGGAGCAAGTTCAAAACGTATTTCACGGGATGCAATTTTTTCAATTTCATCTTGTGATTTTTCGATTTTAACGCTATTTTCAGATTTTTAAAGATAATATTTTCGCAGCATTTTTTTTTCCGTATTTTAACACGTTGACCGCCACGTGCCCGCCGGCGGGCATTTGATAATCTTTCGCCGAAGGCTACAGTGTTTTTATAGAGTTATTCATTAAATGTTATTTTCGATATTTATAGAACTAATCATCGGAAATTCACGAAACCGATATCGTTATTCTTATTTTTGTCTCGCCAATAAGATTATAGCACTAATTTAAAGTGGTAGCCGGCGGTCACTTGGCGTCCTGTTAATACTCGTATTAATCATACGCCAAGTGGTTACCGGCGGTCACACCACATTTTACGTGTAAAAATATATTTTTTTTTGTGAAAACAATTTTAATGATGAGTTCTCGTGCTAAAAAGGCTAAACTAAATGACGATCTAATAAATCAAATACTTGAAATTGATAATTCTAGTAATTCTAGTGAAGAGAAGTAGAGAAGTATTCTAGTATTCTAGAGAAGTAAAAAAAGTTTCAACATTTTGTAGAACTTGTAAAATTTATACCTGTATAAATTGTTTTAATATACACCATGTAAATTAGTATTTTTTTTTTTTTATCTTTTAATTTTGACATGTTTAATTATTTAAAAATCCATCATACATAATAAAAAAAAAAAAAAATTAAAGCAATTAAATCCAATAGAGGTCAAAAATATACCGTTCGATGTAAAATTTTCTTCTCTATGCAATGGTAATATCATACGTATCATCACTTCAGCGCCAGTATAATAAAGTCTATTTGAAAATATACAAGAACGTGACAGCCCGCGGTCACATGGCGTATAGGTAATAGGGTAGCGTGGCACCCGGCGACCACATTTTTAGTGTTATCACCAGTAGCCAGATGACCGCCGGCGGGCACGTGGCGGTCAACGTGTTAATTCAAAAGTGGGCATATTTTTTACCGCATCCAATTTCAAGTGCTATGAAATCCTATCCCCGATTATTATATTATATGTATACTTGGCGTACGTATAAACGTTTGGAATTTTGAAGAGAGCTCAGGAAAAATAAACGCCCTCTAGACCACGCCGGGCAGACGGTGAATGTGTGCATAAATAAGTGCGCACGGGGACAGCAAAAGTCCTATATGTATACATTAACAATCGCGATAAAAAAGCTTGAGAATAAAAGTAATAAATTCATATGCGCAAAAGCGATCAAGAAGATTGTAATACGATAAAACTCGTACATAGTGTTTTGCCATGATAATCGTAACTATACATTATATACGCCCACGCATAGAGGAGAAGTACAAAAAGTTTCTGAATGCGAAAAAATTTCCCTAAACAATTCTCAACCGTCGGTGCGGAAAATATTGATCAAAAACAAAATATTACAGCAGCCGTACGATACGAACATATTATTATTATAACAAAATAGGTATATTGTCGTTTCTCTCGCGTTTTGCAATTCAAACTATTCCATTAATACGCCGCTATATAATGTTAAAAAATAGTATAATATTTTACTCGTTTTACGATAAATATTATGCTTACGGTAATACAAGTGGGCTGCTGTGCATGGCCTGTCCGTACTTGTGCTGAGCGTATTTTTCGTCATAGAGTCGAGGGTCTTTGCGCATTTTCGTCTCCATCAGGAAATCGACGGTGGTCCCTGTGCTCGACGTGGGAACCAACACTGCAGAAGCACAATAAAATAATGTCAAAAACTCACACTCGTTTTTTACTTTTAGTAAAGTGCGAGTCTTAAATTTTCGCGTACCGATGGAATCGCACCAAAACGCGCAGCGGTTTACGGACGACACTGTTTACAATACAGTTTTGTACGAATCGATTTTGGACGAAAAATCAAACAACATATTTTTCGATTGTTTTACCACCGAAACCTAACCGAATAACTGGTGAATCGATATTTTCGTTTATTATACAAAAACAATCGTCGTATAATAAACCGCCTATTTTTTGCCTATATACAGATATACCTATTTTCAGTAGTACTGCGACCTATGCTCGTGTCTTACGTTTCAAATATTATCAACTGTTTCGTTTGTAAAATTATCAATACACCAACGTGTGAACTCTTTTGTATTGCGTTATAACGACGGATAATAATAATAGATATATACGCTTTATAGTAACAGCTATAGTACACCCGCATATTATAGCTCTAAGTGTTTATTGAACACACTTTGTACCTACGTATATAGATTGTGTGTTTAAATATAGGTTGAACAAAAGAATTTCGTATTATTTTCATTATCATGAATTATATCGCGGTTTTTTTGGCGAAAACTGTTTAGAAAGTATATACATATAATATCGTGCCCGCGTGCGGCGACATATATTATATTCACGATGAAATCAGTTTTCAGAACAATATTATCCTGTTGTACCGTATACATAACAGATCGATCGGCGTTATGGGTACTTGAATATAAAATTCCCGTGGTAGAAAAGAAAACTCCCAAATAATAATGGCTCTTCTTTTTTTTTGTTTTTCTAAACGGCTGCCGTATTACGTGACTATACATCGCGTTAATTTTTATTTGCAATTATTCGTACAAAACGTTTTAATCGGCGACGTGAAACATTACACAATCATCTCATCCTCCGGTATGACTAGGGTTGCCAACTCTTATTTGCGGATAAGCGGGAAACCAGATATTTACAAGCGGGACTCGACAAAAAAAAACGGGACAATACTACAAATTTACAAAATCGAAAGAAAAACAATTTTTATATAATACTGAATACAAATACTACTAATGTTTGACAAAACCAGCACGTGCAATCGATGGAAAATAATTTCAAATGCGCACAATACGAACGTAATATTTATATTTAATAGGACTTTGACAGGTTTACCTAGAAGCGGGACAATTAGCGTCCCGCGAACACGCATCGCGGGACGCATTATTTGAGCCCTGTATACGGGACGTCCCGCCTCACGCGGGACGGTTGGCAACCCTAGGTATGACCTACAGATTTCAGATGTTTGTACACTTATAAGCTATTATTATTTTGCACGCTATATATATATATATATATATACGGACAGCAGTATGTATGAATACATCGATAAAGTCTGTAAAAAATAAACTAACACGTGGACGTAGTAGATAAAAACGATTTGCGTTCTTCACGAGGATTCGCCGTTATTTTTTTTTGTAGTAATATACACTTTAAAACGATCGAAAAAACTATTTCGTATGGGGGGCACCTCTACTAATTCAGAATATTATACGTACATTATTCAATCAATACATCAATCAATACATTACAAATCACGTGATTCGCGTGGCGTCTTTGTTCACGTAAAACGTGACTGAACGGTTTAAACGCGCAGGTTACGCCTATATGTAGCCATATAATAACGATAAATTCATTTCGCTGGACTTTAAAGTTAAAATTCAAATAAAAATTAACGATTAGTGTTTGCTTTCAAACAAATAGATAGTGTGTGTGTGTCCAGCAATGTAAACTGCCACATATAACTCTCGGCTTCCGCTTTACATTCTATTGGTTTTACAATTGTTAAAATAGTTCTCAATACTTAGGCCGGTACCTGTTATTCCAGTGGGGTGTTTGATTTTTTTTAGTGTTTAGTATTTTTATTGTAAATATTTTTTAAACGTATCGGTTTTACAATGATTTTTTTTCCCCGAGATCAAAAGTTCTTATAGTAATAAACTGCACCGGTTTTAACGCATGATGCCTTAAAATAACGGATCCGAGATGGTACTTTGTTTGAAATTTTGATTATTTTCTGGGGGAAACAAAAAACGGCCCAATTTTTCGAGTTGCTCCGATCGAATTCATACACATGTCATTTAAGAGGATCTTATGAGTGTGAAGTTTCAGTCGATTTCGTTCATTTTTGAGGAAGCTATGGAAAACGTCGTTAGTTTGGGCGACCGTGTTAGTATTTCTTATGGGAGGCCCAAATAATTACGGGACACGTGGTTTTTACACGTCGATTTAGATATTTTTTTTTTCCATTTTTCCGATCATTTTTTCTAGTAGAAAGAACGCTCTGATTTTAACGTACGATACCTCCTCAAAAGATAGATAATTTATCCGAGTTGGTATTTTTTTATTTGAAGCGTTTTAAAAAAATGTTGATTATTTTTTAAGTTCTGAGGAAAAAACAAAAACGGTCCCAAAAGTGCTCCGTTTGACTTGAAATTTATACGCGTCATTAAAAAGGGTTTATCGAGTGTGTTTACTGCTTAGTTTTCAAACATTTTTCGAGGGAGTTATGGAATTTTGAAATTTTCGAATTATTGAATTTTACGCAGTTCCGTTAAACCTCTAGTAGTTTTAACGATTAAGTCTCGAAACTTTAATACAATCCGAACAAGATAGTTTTACTACACGTGTGGTTGAAAAATTTAGAAAATCGGTTTACACGATTATTTTTGTTTATAGCCGATTAAGATAAGTTGTTCAAATCTTGTCGTACAACTCGTCATTCCGGGCGGCCGTGTATTTCTTATGGGGGGACAAATAATTACGGGAAACGCGTTTTTCTGTAACTTTTTTTTGTTTGAAATGTATTTTGGTATCGAATTCTAGCCGGCGTCCGCGCCCACTTCAAGGTCAAAAGCTTACAAAATCTACCCTCTTCCATAGACACCGAAAAATAAACCAACGAGAAATTTTGTTGTAAATGTTTTGGTTGTACTGCTGAGTCACTTGCAACGAAAAATGACGAAAACATTTTTTATTTTTACGTATTTGTCGTAATAAAAAACAAATTCTTTTGTAGAATTCCGGTTTCATAACGATGATGTTTAATTTTCGATAATGTGTCCCGAGACGACGGTCATATTTATACCGTTGTGCTTTCAAAAATCATATTATCCCGTGAGTATGCGACACGAGTGTGACAACACTGTCATTAACAATGACTAATAATAATACTATCGTTATTTTCTCGGTCGCAGTTCGACACATCGTGTTCGCACGGTCGTCGTTACACACGTAATTGGTTCGCGCAAAAAGGGATAGATAGGCTTCTGGACCTATCTCCTATATTACTGGAAAAAAAAAAAAAAGCGCGATTCCAAAAAGTTTTTTTTTAAATTCTTTTACAAAACGTAATATCAAAGTGACATTGGGACCTCACCCCATCCTTTTTGCACGAACCGGTCATCGTTAAAAGTATTGTTTTGAACAAACCGCACACGTACTGTCGTCGTGGTTCCGGATCATTCCTATCGTGCCGCCCGTGTAGATGACCAACACCTTCGACTCGTTCTGATCGCCGTCCTCGGGCGCGGTCATCGAATCGCACCGTCTCCGGAACGCCGTACCCTGCACCGACAGCGTACCGAACGACGCTGCCAGCGGATCTTCGGCCGGCCGGTGCTGCGGCGCACCAGCTGCTGCTCTGGTCTCCGGGCGCGCGTCCGATGGTCGATTTTTAGAACCACTGTGGTTCTCCGCCGATTGTCCGTCGCCGCTGTTCATGATGTTCGCGCGCGAGCACCGCTGTTCCCCGAGAACGCGTTCCCGCCGCGAGACCGCTTGCAGAACCGCTTGCGCGCGCGACGTTGTGCAGATCGATAGACGGCGACGCGCGAACTGCCGGCGGTCGCGCCAAGATTCGGAGACGACGACGACGCCGCGAATAACGGAGCTGCGCGCGCGTAAAACATAATGTTATCAAACAATGCGAGAAATCATCGCGTTGATCGCGGATACGCGTGTATACAGGGCGTTTCAAAATGATCCGTCCGGCGGTCAGGGCCGTCCCGAAGATGAATATCATGGGGGGGGTGAGATTCCAAAAAAGCCGACTACGGTCTTGGTACTGAATGTCGTCTTTTTCACATTCATAATGAAACCAGTTAATACTAAAAGCCTACAACCCTACCTCTCATAAAATGATATAGGTCAGAGGTTCCCAAACTTTTTATTGTACGACCCATTTTGAAAATTTTTTAAAATATGGCGACCCACAATATCAATGAATGACCTTTTTTTTTTTTTTTTTGATTATATTTTTGTATTATTTAAAAAAATAGCGCGACCCACCAAAAGTATAATCGCGACCCACGTTTGGGTCGCGACCCACAGTTTGGGAACCTCTGATATAGGTAGTTTAACACCCTAAATAGTATTTAAAAAATTCAGTTAGTTTCATTATTTTAAAGACGAAAATATTGAAAAACAAAAAAATCCGGTAGATAATGATGGTCAAATTTTATCCTAAGACGAGATAATGATGATAAGTGTATTCAATTCTAAAGAAATTATTAATTTTTTGTTTAAATCAATGATTTTGAGCAAAGTTTTAATACAATATCAACCGTTTTCATATTCTTGGGTTCTATTTTCGTCTCATATTTTACTGTCTCAAAAAGTGTCTTCAAAAAATAAATAAATAAATAAATAAACATTAAAAATCAATAAATTCTTGACTTTACTAACAATTTAAAATTACTCTGTTGCTTACAAGAAAAATAATTTACTTACTTCAATAAATAAAGTACTTAAAATGCCCATCTCTAAATATTAATTAAATATCAAATGCAATTTTTTATAATAGGTTCAATATATTCAATGTAGTAAAAAAAATATACATATAATTATTTTACAGTTGTAATCTCCGGTTTTTTAATGCCGCCCAATTATTTACAACAGTATTTAAATTAATATTATCGACAATGTCTTTTTCTATACTTAGTGTCATTAATGAATCTAGCCTGGAATCACTAGTAGTTGATCTCAAGTGGTTTTTTATTAATTTCATTTTACTAAAAGATCTTTCGTTAGTTGCAACACTGACTGGAGCAGTAATAGCTAATTCACAAACTGCTTTTGCTAATGGTAAAATGTGTTTAATTTCTTGGCATTTTTCAAAGATGTGGTTAGCAGTAGTTGAATCAGACACAACCACAAGATTTCTTAATATTTCTAATTCAGCTTGAATTGCTTCTAAATCATTGCACTTTGCAAAAGAACTGGAGGGTGGGAACAATAAAATAGCATTTTTTATATTTTCAGTAGAAATATCTTTCTTTTTAAAAGGGAATGAAAATATTTTGTAGAATGGCATAATTATGTCAACACTTTTTTTTAAATTATCTCTAGATAAATGAATAAATGTAGATAAAACACATTTAAACTCTTTTCTATAAAATGTATATATAGTGAATTCTACTTGTGTTTCAGAGTTTTTATCTAACCAAGTAGGAGGTTTTTTACTTCGATGATGTATTTTAAAATCATTTTCTGGATTTAATCCTAAAGAAGTTGAAAAAGAAATTGCACTATCAATCAAATTATTCATCGATTCTGTATCTGAGTTAATTTCTTCTAAACTTTTAATGGTTGTATCTATTAAAGTAGCAGCGTCGACAATAGATAAATTTTTTGTTTCGAGTGTCTCTGTAAGAGCTTTTAATTTATACATTACATTTTTCATAAATAATAATGACACAATAAAGTCAAATGAATGAAGTTTTTTGTTGAGACTAAATGCATTTGTTCTTGTTGTTCTATCATAGACCTTATGATGAGAACTTATATAACTTAAGCTATCACAAATAGCTTCAAATGAGCACCAAACAGCTTTAATAGACTCTGCCCTAGCTGTCCATCTGGTTTTAGATAGGTTTCTCAGCTGTAATACATTTTCCAGTTCACTCATTTCTTTACATAAAACACTATATCGCTTATTACTAGCCGAAAAAAAAACATACAAACTTTCTAAATTGTCAATCATATTTGAAATAATTAAACTTGAATTACAACCATGTTCTATAAAAGTGTTTAATCGATGTGCTTGGCAAGGAATGTAATGAACATTATGTCCAACCAACTCTGTAACTTTGGCTTGAGTTCCATTAATAGAACCAGACATATTGCTGGCGAAATCATATGATTGGAAAGCTAAATTGTCTGTACACAAAGAATTTTTTGCCAATATATCAATAATTTCAGTAGCAGTTCCCAGCCCTGTCTTGTCTTTTGCTTCTGCTATTTCAAGTAGTCGTTCGATTGCTTGTCCTTTACTATTGACATATCTTACGCAAACTGCCAAACGATCTTTGTGAGAAATATCTGGGGTTGTATCTGCCATAATAGAAAAAAAACTTGACCCTTTTATTTCGTTTATAATTAATTTTTTGGCCTCATTACTTAAAACTTCAATAAATTCATTTTGTGAACGTGGTCCTAGATATGTAACTTTATAAGGTCTCAAAGATTGATCGTTTAACCACCGTTTCATTAACGGATTGTGTCTTGACAATAATTGTACAAATTGGTAAAAATTTCCATCGTGTTCATCACCATCTCCTCTAAAAGCCAAACCTTGTCTACACAATGTACGAGCTACATCAAATAATATCAGAACAATTTCTTTATTAAATTCTTTTTCCTGCTCAAATTTAATCAAATCATTTATTACACTTAGTTTCTTTACCCAGACATATCGATTACCGTTATCGTTACTCTAGCCTGCATTCATTTATAGGTATAAGGAATAATCAATGATACTTACCTACTATGAATATTGGTGTCCTTATCTTAATGATATTAGTCTTTTCTTAGTAGAATAACAAATTTATAAATTGAGGTTTATTTTTAGATTAAGCACATCACAAAATATACCTAATAACAGATAACAGATACCAGAAACGGCAGGACGTAGCTGATTATCAACCAACATTCGTGTATTACTATATTTATATTTTTTATCGGGTATAATTATTTTACATTGACATTATACTCAGAATAGTGATAAAACAATTAAGTAAATTTGGGTTTCTAGTATAACTTCATATTTTAAAACAATGCCGACTGGTGTTTTTGTTGGGGGGGTGACTCACCCCCCTAAAACCCCCCTTCGGGACGGCCCTGCCGGCGGTTATGTATAGTATTTTGTATATAGTACAGTCGACAAGTCCGAGTTTGTCCGCGGTGTAAAAGGGTTTTCTATGACAAATTGGCGCGTAAAATCTTACGCGGGTAGTTTTTGACAAAAATGTGAAAAACGCTGGAGGAGCAGCTGAGGAGTAACGACGAAAGCCTTCGAAAAAACCGGCTGGTCGGTGTTAAAGGGATGTCGTGTATCATCATCGAGGGTGGAGGACATTCGTGTTGTTGCCCCTGAAACTGAAAACGGATTTACCGTTAAAAACTTATTCTAAACCGGACGACCGACCGACGCGAGATTTCACGATAGACAAACAACGACTTTTTCAAATCCGATTAAACACTCCGTACGCGTATGACGCTTTTTTTTTTTACGTACAATCGTATTACACGACCGCTCTCTCTAATGTAACGTCTGCAATATACCTTATAATACTATTGTAGGTAAGACGGGGGGCATAAAATATTCGTTTGATTTTGTCGCTGCGGTCGAACTATTTTATTGCAGTAATCGTCGAATACTACCTAACTACGCGATTATAATAAAAATATAATTTTGTTGCACGAAAATCGTTTTTATACGCGTGGTCAGCCTAAAAAAAAAAAAAAAATGAAGAATTCTGGAAAAAATATTTTCATACAGTGGTGGTGGTGTTCGTTCGTTTTCAGACCACTGTAGAACAACCAAAATCAAAAAAAAAAAAGCGCCGGTTAGGTCAGTCTAGGTCGCGTGCGTAGTTATGGTGGCGCTTCAAACAAAGTACCGGTATATCGGATCCATCTTCTAGAGGTATCTACTAGAAAAAGTGATCAGAAAAATAAAAAAAAAATCTAAATCGACGTGTAAAAAACACCGTAATTAATTGTGCCTCCCGTAAGAAACACACGGCCGCCGAAAATAACGAAAAATTCCATAACTCCCTAAAAAATAATCGACCAAAATTTCATCGGAACACTCATAAAACTCTCCTAAATGACATATATATTTCAAGGAGCAATTTTGAAAATTGGAAACCGTATTCTCTTTTAGAACTTAAAAAATTTCAAGAAACGCTTCAAATAGAGTACCATCTCGGATCGATTACCTATCTTTTAAGGGATTATACGCTAAAATTGGTGTAGTTTTTCTACAAGAACTTTTGATCACAGAAAAAAGAAAAAAAAAACATCATTGTAAAACCAAACGCTCAGAAAACACTACAGACACTTCAAAGCACGTCTTATCTTCTTCTTCTTCGCCTTCTAACTATTTGGGGTCGGCCACCTTGGTCCAAAAACTTCCAGTCGTTTCGATTTTTCACATCCCCTCCGCACACACCGACAGCCCTTATTTCGTACTCAATCGTGATTTTAAACACCTAATAGTTAATTTCTTTTATTTCAAAGCACGTAAAACTATGATAATTTAAAGTTAAGTACACCGGACTAATACAATCCACTCACGTTTTACCTCGACAGTGTTTATCCTGTTCATAAAAAAATATTTTAGATTTTATTGCCCTCTAATTAAATCCTTCTATAACTGCCTGTAGTGTGTGGCATAAATGTTTCTATAAAGCCTGATGTTAACGTAATGCAAAAGTGGGCATTAGCTAGTTAAATTGTTTTTTGAACTTTATAACTCAACTATAGTTTATTATTTTCGTTTTTAACCGATTACCTTATTCAGTTAAAAATTGTATTGCATTAATTCGACTTTTTATAGTTATAAAATATTACTATAAATGTGTTATCAAGCGCGGAACCAACAGCGACCAAAACTAATTCGTTGACTTTTTTTATTTTTATCATTTATTTTCCTAAATATTAAGGCGAGTTGAAAAATATACCCAGATATACCCAGGTTTTGTGGCCCGTGAGCGTTTTAGCAAAAATAAATGATTAACTTTTCTTTAATTTGGTTAAATTGATTTCATTTTCTATCTTAACTTTTAACTATTATCTGGTTAATTTTTTTCGTATTGAACTAAATTAAAATATTATCGCGGTTAATTAGCTCCACCATATACTCGCCCAACATTGACGTAATGTATTGAGTAAGTACTTAACGATAAGTACTGGCGCTTGATTAAACATACGTATTGGATGCAGAATGCACTAAATTAAACGTAATAAATCACAATATAATAATACCTATGTATACATACAGGTACTTGTTGGCTGCATATCCCTAGTAAATAATATATTATATTTTACACGGGTACTATACTATTATTATAGCGATAGGTTAGGTACTTAATCGATTTAAAACCAAATTCAATTATACACAGTATAAATAATAGCCGTACGTATTATTTTCAAGGCTGGACTCGTTAAATGTTAAAACTGAGATAAAAAGTCAAGTATTGATTTTAATTGAGTTAATTTCTTATTCAATTTGACTCGACAGCTATGATAATAATTAGATAATCTGTAATAATTATGATTTATAAAAAAAAAAAAAGTACTACTCGCACGGCGTTATCTATACTGCGTATAGTAGATCATAATAGAAATTTCAAAAAGAAAAAGAAAAATGTTTGAAAAAGAGGAAATGTCGTATAGGTACCGCAGAACCATATGTTATGCATGTTAAACATACGAAATAATCATAATATGATTATTTTAAATTGAGTGATTTTCAATTCAAAAAATGAAAAAAACTAACTTTGAACCCAACTCGACTTTTTGTTATTAAATTAATTAACTCGACGTGTTAAAAAACGTTGTTAACTTACCCAGCCATTATTTTACATAATATAACTCGCGATTAAATTTGTCCGTACCTTTTCGCAATATAGTTTATTTTTAATTAAGTACGTTTGACACCAAAAAAAAAAAAAAAAGTGATACCTATATATTCTTTTCTATTTTTGTGCTTTTTGTAGTCGGTTTTATTTTTTCGTTGAACATTTTTTTTTTTATTATTCATCGTCTTCCGTGTGCAGACACGTATTTCTTAAGGCGCCACGGAGTGTGTGGTGGGTGACTGCATGTACATATAAACCAAAGATTTCTGGCTGCAGCGCACATTATCTCGACCCAGAAAAATAGATCTTTCTGTTCGCTGCAATGATTCATTACTGTTGAACTCGTTCGCGATCGTTATACGGATTTCCCTGTTCTCTCACCCACAGTTTCATTTCGTCCAGGAAAACGGCCATAAGCGTCGTGTTAAATTATACCGTGATAAAACGTTTTAATGCCTTTGGAAAAACGTGCTCGAGCAAACGTCCAGGCGTCCTGGTAAAAACCAATTTTAAAATTCCGCAAGTCGTGTACCCACGTAATAACGATATTGATTTAAATAACGTGTGAACATTTCAAAACATTTGGACCATCATTTGAGGAGTTTATACGATTTTAGTGGCAATTGCACTATAGTGCGTAATTCCATAGATACTAACTAACCAAAATACACCATTTTGCAATACTTTTTTATACGCTTTCAGAAATCATAAATAAAGGACGGGGGGTTTTTTTAATTGTTTTTATCAGATAGAAAATTTTGTTTTACATAAGAACATTAAAAATTTTTAAATAACAAATTTGTTAAAAATTACAAAATCTTTTCTAAAAATAAGTCAAAGGTATGACCTATTTTTACAATTTTATTATATTATTTTTCAAGAATTTGGTTCATTTATATATAAGAACACACTTAATTTGGTACATTTTACTAATACACTAGTTGGCCATAGCTGCGTTAACTGTAGAATGGATACTTGATACATATTCTTGTACTAATATATTCTAAATTTTGCCATAATACTGCCGCCATTCTTTATAAAATATAATTGATTAACATTTTTAACACAAAACCTACAATATCATTATATTTATTTTAACAAATAGATTGGTTATTGCAATGGTGTACCTCAATTGGTAAACAATCCAAGTATTTCTATATTTCCTACGAGAAACACATCAAGGCATCAAACGCGTCCCTCCTCTTTATCCACTGTCAATCATGTATCTCGAGGTATGATGTTATTGATAAATTAAATTATAAGAATGTATATGGATTTGTCTACTTCACAAATTTCTATTTTTTTAGTACCCATTACAAAGTAAAAATCAAGATAAATTGGTAAAATTTTAAAAATATAATAATTATGTTTTCCAATGTTTCTTAATATATTAATTATATATATTTAGATTACGGAAACCAAGTAAAATAATAAATTTTTCAAAAGAATTGCTCTTAGCGAAGATTCTAATAGATAATTTTAGATTAATTTCAATTGAAGTCAATGTATTTACATATACAGGCATAAACTAGAATCTAGATAATGAATAATTTTTATCTATTTTCTTTGTATAAAGACCACCAGTGAAACGTCAAAAAGGTACTACTGAATCGACAAAAAACAAAAGTAAAGGAAAATCAGCTTATTCTGATAAGGTTACTGAATTTGACCAATCTCAAAAGAATCATATTGAGGATACTAATTCTTTGTTTTCCAAAAATGTTCAGTTTAGAACTATCGCGCCTAATTTCAATAACAGAGTTTCTTTAATATCTTCCAGTTCAAACAGAACAAGCAATCAACAAATATAGATTTAAATAGACTCTGAAAAAGACGATCAGAAGGATACCAGTCAATCACCAAACTGTAATCAAGTATCAAGAGGGAGATAGTATTAAAATTATTTACTATAATTCCAAGGTATTAATTGATAAATGACTTGTTTAACATAGAAAAAATATCAATATTTGAAATTAACTAAACAAAAACTGCAAATTTTTTTATTCTTTTATACCCAACTGGTTTTATTCAATTTTTTTATTGAAAAAAATAAACAATTTGTACTAATTTTACAATAAGTAATTAGAATGATGTACAGAACAAAAAAATTAACAGGTTAAACAACAAATATCACATAAAGTTGCTAACTGATGGCATCATAATACAATTTAATAATTAAATGTAAGACAGACTGTTTAGCTGGTATTAAAAGAATTTTCCGGTATAAATTAAATGTTTTATTAAGGTACAAGATGGTGACTGAGTCACTTAAAGTGTATCAAAAGTAAACGAATTTATAACAGTTATATGAGTATAAACATAACTATATTACATTATACTTAATTGATTTCGAGACCTGATTGTAGATTTTTTTAAACTGCCGCTTTGTGTATGGAGGAGGAATCTTGTTTTTAGTATGATTTTCAGAATATAATTCGTACATGCAGTCCAAAGAAATGCTAATATCAAATGATTTATTTGTAGAGTTTTCTTGGCAAGTATACAATACTCTTGGAAAGCTTATTATGTAAAAATATGCTTTTTTGTATTCTTCAGTGGACATGTCCAGACTAACTTTGGAATCACTCTCAGATTCATTCAAGTCATTTTCTAAGAACATAAAAGAATTTTTAACAAAATCTGTCATGTTCATAGACTCGCTAATTTTGTTTTCTTGTTTCGGTTTCTGAGATTTCAAAGCATTTTCTCTGTTAGAAAACCAAGCGTAATGGACTGGATTTAAAATTGCATTGAGACGGCATTCCGGAATTCCCAAGGTGTTAATAAAAAACAAACGACAAACCTCTATCGGTTTGTTTTTTGCTATTAAATAATATGACGGTTCACTTTCAATAGTGTGAATCAGTTGAGCAATTCTACAATTTTGTTTAATCACACTTTCCAACATTTTGAATTCTTGATAAATGTAACTACGCTCAAAATCGGGTATAGCGTAATAACACATTCTATCACAGCTTTTCTCACATATAGCAAGACCCATACATCTATAACATACAGCCAATTCATCGCTCAATATAGACTTTGGTATTTCTAGAACAAAATTGGAATTAAAACATTGTTTATAGATTTATTAAATACATTTCCAGTAAAGTTGTTTACCCTATGCTCAATAGTAGACTTACATTAAGGAATTAAAAATTTAAGACACATTATTCATGCATTCATGCAAAAGAGAATAGTAAATGTTTAAAACAAGCATTTATTTATAAACATTTATAAGAGATAATATATTTTAAGAATAAACATTTTTAAATAAATATAACTATTACTATGAATGAGCAAAATCGAGTTTTACGATCGTATTTTAATAATGCAGTATTACCTTCATTGCTACTTGTTTCAATTAAATTAGACTGATCTGTGATATTTTCAATCCCTTTTTTTTTTTACAAGCCCATTTTTACTGCGCACCAATAAAATATCATCTATTTCTTTGGAATTATTTAACAAGTTTCTAGGATTCAGAACAAAAGGATTCTATAAAACAAAAATACAAATTATATACAAAATAATGGTTAAATAAACTATTAAAATTCTTATAACAACCATTGGTTTAACTGATGGAATTGCAAATTCTTCCAGCATATAAATATTATTTTTTTTCTTAATTATGTGATGTTTTTCAAAGTGATCAGAACAAATAATATCACTCTTTGATGGCTGAGAAGTTGGCAATTTAACAATATCCAACCATTGTTTTAGTAAAATTTGGTTTTCCAAGGGCAACCTATAAAATCAAAAAAGTAATTGAATAAATTTGAACTATTGAGATGTAAAACAATTATACTATTTTGTTTATAAGTAATAACAAATAAAACAAAACATTTACCCAAAAAATATTGTGTTTTTATAAAAATTTGAAGGCATTTTGTTACAATATGGAAAAGCACATTTTCTGTTTTCTGTATCACTTGCTGAATCTGATTTGTACATAAACAAAAAGAACACATCAATAAATAAATAATAGACAAAAATTCATTGTAATGTAATGTTAAGTATGTAACTAATTTTTATAAAAATACAAACTATAAATTGTTATAACTTGTAATCAAATTAAAAATAATTAAAAAAATTCTGTTTCTTTTAAATTCAATTTAATATCAGAAGTTATTTATTATTATTGATGCAGTTGACATTCACTGCTACTTGTTTCAATTAAATTTAGCTGATCTGTGTTATTTTTAATCCCTCTTTTTTATAACTTATAATTAAATAAAAAAATTATTCTGTTCAAAATTTACAGAATAATTACTTAGTTAGCCACAAATAAGTTCAATTAATAAAATTGTAAGACTCATTATCATCATTGAAAATCCATACACAATTTTTTTTTAAATTGTAAGTTGGAAAATTGGTCATATCTTTAGAAAAAAATTTGTAACTCACACAATTTTGTTATTTAATATTTGAAAATTAAATATGTTATGTAAAACAAAATTTGCTATCTAAATAAAACTATTTCAAAAAATCCGCCTAGAAGATTCCGTAAGTGTATCAAAAAAGTATTGAAAAACGTTGTGATTTTGATTATAGCAATGAAATTACATTGCACTGTTACTGTGCAATTGATACTAAAATCGTAATAACTCCTCTAACAAAGGTCCAAAATATGGTTTGAAATTTTTTTGAAAGTTATTTCGATTAATATTCTATACACAACTTAAAGAATTGTCGGGCCATTTTTATTGTTTAATTTGGGTTTTACCAGGACTACCATACTAGAGAACTGAGCTCAATCAAAATTGTTTATTCAATGGCAATGATTTATCATTGGTTTCAGATATTAAATAATACGTATGAACCACAACTTCCTAACCAGTAACCGACCCAATGCGTAGTTTTTACTCACTCAAACTCTACTCACGCAACCTAGAGTGATCCCTGAATTTTTTTTTTTTGTTATTCTCATTTTAAGTAGTTAAAAAGAGTTTTGACACTGTTATGTATTGCAAAATTATAATTGTAATTGCACGTGTTTATAAAACTAATTTAAGTTCTGACTGACCACCATGATATACGCCCTAGTGGCATAAATAAATAATATTATTAAATATTATTAAATAACAAATCATTATTACTCACCACTGCTATCACTATTTATTTCCATACTCATAGGTGATGATAGTTTTGTAGATGATTTTAGAACTTTACATGGCTTTAAAGACTTTGTTGATTTAGTAAACATATCCTTTAACATAGTTTGACAAAATAAATGATTATCTTGTTTTAAAAGAATACTTACTATATCTTTAGGTTTAAAATGGATAAGGTATGGAAATTTTAGATCAAGGTGATCCTTTATAGATTCATCAGAGCGCCCACAAAGTTCCCACCAGAGTTTGCAAAGCATTGAATTATTCTTTGGAAAGCCAACAAATTTTAAGTTATCAGACTGGTTTCTAATATTTTTATTACACAGTATAACAACACATTTGTCATCTATAATCGCGGTCGGATTGGCCTGGCGGGGTACCGGGATTAATATTTTTGATATAGATAGATAGCATAATTCAGCAGACATTATCCTATTCGCGCCCCACCCCCTCCTTAAACAAGCTTTACATCCCCCGCAGGGAGAGGTAAGCTAATCTTACAAGCCAGTTTTTATCGCGAAACCACTCAAAAATTGTACGTAGATAGTATGATCGCTAAATTATTTTCCCCAAATTTCTAGCAGAACACCAGTTGCAAAACACTGCTTTAAAATGTCTCATACACTGTCAGTTTTTGTCGAATCTGACTCTCCGTTAAATTCAGTAGTTACGGGTGATGACACGTATGCTGATAAAACATCACTTGTAGTCGATTCAGAAACTGCTGGACAGCCACTGTCACTAACGGCCTGTAAATTTTTGCTCTATATCCATTCATAACTAATGATCACGACGCGTTAAAACATTTTTAGTGTAACAGTGTAGATACTTACGACAGTCGGAGTGGAATACATAATTGATTTTGGTGTTTCACGACCGTCTACACTTCCGTCATTCCTGGGTGAATCCCTGCAGCTGTTGTCGGTGGACGTCCATTTCAGACGTTTTGTCCCCATGATCCAATGACGGTTACGACAGCAGCTGAATATGACGTTGTGAAGATAAATCAAATTTACAACGACAATCAAAGCGTATAATATCAAAACTAAAATAATTAAAAAAAAATTATAAAAAATTGTATTGTTATAAAAAGATTTTTTTACAATAATATAATAGAGAGTGCGATGTTTATGTTTGAATATAATTACAACCACATTTATAGATAGATACTATGGTTACGCGACGGCCTATTGCTTTACCACAGATTATATAAAATTATATTATATTGTATTATATAATCTGTGGCTTAACTAAAAGGAACAAGCGGCCCCAATTATCGTTCTAAATTTTAGATTTTAATTTATTAAAATTATTAATTTTATTATATTATTATTATTTATTTTAAATTATTATCTTCTTTTTGACGTGACAAAAAGTGACGTTTTCTAAGCGCTATCCAGTGGATATTTATATTTTATTTCTCGCTTTGCTTTTCACCTAGAAGGGTAGTATGTAGTAATGTCTATTGATTCATTATCTGAAATACTTTCAAGCTCATCCGATACTTCAGCGATGTGTTTTGAAGATTTTAGACTCATTTCTACGACGAAAAGAAAAATATCTTTATACCGAATAAAATAATAAGATGGTGGGTAAAATGTTTTACAATTACGTAATTATGTAATCTCTTTTACAAATATTATAACGAATGTTTTAACAATAGTTCTATAAAATGTAGGTACTATACTATGTAGGTTGTATATACTTTATTATAATATAAAATATGAATACTTACTAAATAGTTTAGTTGATATGTCTAAAACAACCACGACAGACGAACATACGGTGAATTTCGGCCGGTGACTGAACATCCAAATATAATATTGTTCGAGTACGTAGGGATATTATTATAGTTATAAATATTCAAATACACATACAATCCGTACGTACATTGATAAGATAAAAACAATGTCGAACCATCGTAAAATTATTATTTCAGGAAAAACCAACATGTGAGCTATTTTCTACGGCACATAATAATTTCAAACAACGGTTTTTCAACATTTTATACCGCCATCGTTGCGTACGCACAACACATTAACTTTGAGGGGTAATTTTTTTTTTTTTCTTTATTAATATATACACAATCTATACACAAATGGCACAATAAGAGTATTAGCTGAAATAACAAAAAAAAAATTGAAATCATGATTGAAGAAGCCACCCACCGATGACACTTACGTCGTTTAATTATACTGTTTTATCCTTATATATAAATAAAAGTAAATACATTTTGTGTTTTTTTTTTTTTTTTTTTTTTTTTTAAGAGAGAGAGAGAGAGAGAGGGAGTGATTAATGATTATAGTAAACGATCTCTGCACCATCTCCTTTTCAGTCGACGGCGAGGATTATCGGGAAGTGTTAAGGTATTTAGGTTCCTAATTAGAGGGTTGATATGGTTTGCCAGACGTGAGAAGAATCGCTTGTAATATACAACCGACTCCTCTTCAATCGTTTTGACATGTAGATCGTTGTGGAGTGTTAAATTAGAAATGTATGGTGGAGCGTTAGTGAGCTGACGTAGAGTAATATTCTGATAAGATTGAATTTTATTAAGATTCGATTTCTTTGCCGCACCCCAGTGGCGTAGCCAGGGAGGGGGCCTTGGGGGCCATGGCCCCCCCCCATTGGCCATGCTTAAAAAAAAATTATTAACTTTAATTGTTAAAGTTAATAATGAAAACTAATGAAAACTAATGTGTTTTTTTTTTTGGCCCCCCCCATTGAAAAATCCTGGCTACGCCACTGCCGCACCCCACAGTTGTAGACCATAAGTCCAAATTGGTTTTAGATATGCTTTGTAAATTAGTAGTTTATTTTTTAGGCTTGAACATTTATTTTTTGATAATAAGGTTTTGAGCATACGAGAACGAGAGTTTAGAATTAGTCTTTTGGATTTGATGTGTGGATTCCAAGTCAATCTTTTATCTAAGATAAGGCCTAAATATTTTACTGTGTCGGAAGTGGGTATAGGTATATTATCCAATGAAACTGGAGGACAGAGGCCATGTTTCAGGGTGAAGGTGGTATGTATTGACTTGGCGTGATTCAGTTTTATTCTCCACTTGGTGTACCAAGATGAAATAAGATTAAGATGAGTTTGTAAATTACCAGAGGCTATTAGGGGATTTTCGTGAATTGAAATTAAAGCTTTGTCATCAGCGTAATCAGTAACAATGGTGTTTTCAGTGACGGGTTGATCAGAGGCATAGATGTTAAACAGTAATGGAGATAGGATACCACCTTGGGGTACGCCTGCATTTATCATAGCCATTTGTGAAGTACATGTTCCAATGCGAATTTGAAAGTATCGATCGGTGAGGTAGGATTTAGTTAGGAGAAACAGGGAAGGTGGAAGAAAATTGCGAAGTTTATAAAGTAGGCCATCGTGCCAAACCCGATCGAATGCCTGTGAGATATCTAGAAAAACACAGGAGCAATATTGTTTACGTTCCAGCGAGGTAGATATAGAATCAACCAGGCGGTGTACTTGATGAATTGTGTTGTGTTTAGCTCTAAATCCGAATTGAGATGAAGGAAGAATGTTATTTGAGATAACATGTGGGGATAGACGATGAAGAATAATCCTTTCGCAAATTTTTGAAAAAAATGGTAAGAGGCTTATTGGTCTATATGAGTTTGGAGCATCTGGAGGTTTATTTGGCTTTGCAAACATGACAATGTGTGAAAATTTCCACATAAGTGGGAAATATGATAGACGAAATATTGCATTAAAAATATAAGTCAAAAGGACTATTGCCTTTTTGGGTAAGCATTTTGCAACCTCTGCTGTTATAAGGTCAAAACCGGGAGCTTTTTTATTCGAGTGTTTTAAAATTATATTTTTAATCTCGTTTGGTGTGGTGTATTTCACGGGAGGTCCATTTGGTAACGGAGAGTCTAAATATTTTCTAACATTATCTACGTGTTGAGGGTCTAGAATATCAGCGTGAGGTTGAAAAATATTTGATAAATGCGTTTTGAATACTTCTGCTTTTTCTGCGTCACTAATAGCTAATGTATTGTCTGCTTTTTTAAGAGGAGTTGAGGGAGATTTGTATTTTAAAAGCTGTTTAGTCTCTCTCCAAAGGGAGAGGGGTAATTTAAAACCTAAACGACGAATAAATGATGACAATTCAGCTCATAGGAACACATCGTATAAAATCATAACACATTTAACATTTGATGTACCAAATATTTCAAATTCAAATTTTAATTAATTTTATAAGTTCAAAGTATTTCGGACATAAAAATTGTCTTACTTCTGATACGTATAAAAAACATGATTAAAACCAATAAATAATGATTGTTTTTCTTTGTCTTCTTAATCGATTAGTGTCACGGTTGAATAAAAAAATCAAACCTAAAAAAATTTCTAATTTTCTCTTTTCTAATTTTGTGCCGGGTCCACAAAACTGATATCCTGGTACACGAAACTCAAAAGGAAGACTATTTATAACACAGTGTTTAATAATCCCTCACCAGTTTGAATTTGTTTCACCTTGTTAGTCGAACGCATCATTTGTCTATTTTATTTATATACACATAAATTTTTATCAAAATGCGTTTAATTGAACAGAAAAATCAATTAAACGTTTCAAATGTTGATATTCAAACGGCTAAAAAACTGTCAAGACACGGACCATTATTACCACATTGTATTCGAGGGATATTCGTTAGTGCGTCCGGAAAAACGAATGTTTAATTTAATCACTCGTAAAAATGGCTTAAAATTTGAAAATATTTACTTATATTCGAAAACAGCGAATCGAGAAAAATATATGTTACTGAAAAATATTATTAACGGAATTAAAGGAGCGAATTTCTTTACATACGCCAACGGTAAACAAGTGATTAAACCAAATTTAGTTTAAAAAAATTCTATTTTCATATTTGATGATGTAGTGATATGTGATAAACAAACACCAATTCGTGACTGTATTTCAGTATGGGTCGTCATTCCCCGGGGCAAATTCAGTATTTTATTTAGCACATTCAAGCATACCTAAACAACTTGTGAGAGATAACTCAAACTTTCTAGTAATATTCAAGCGAGACGATACACAAATTTACATAATATTTTCACTGATCATTGTTCGGCTGACATGGATTTTCTAAAATTTAAACAAACGTGTTTATTTTATGTTGGAATCATAATAGTTACGGATTTTTAGTTATCGATAAAACTAGAGAGCTTAATAAAGGGATTCATTTATTTATAAATTTAAAATAATAAAAGAAAGTAATGTATAATTTTATGTATATTTTAAATTTCCCGTGATTCGAAAATTCTTAAAAATCCTAAGATTTGTTTTTTTTTTTTTTTGCCTTTTTAGATCTCGAGAATCCCCATAAAGAGGAAAAATCGCAATTTCGGTTTTTAGCCGATTTCACGTTGTTATCGTAAAACTTGTCCATCCGAGCGGCCGTGTATTTCTTACGAACGAATAATTACGGGAAACGTGTTTTTTACGCATCGGTTTAGATTTTTTTCTCGATCACAACATCCAAAACAGAGATCGGACCGAAACTTTTACACGATAATACCGAAATAGGAAAGGATAAAAGTTTTTATCGTAATGTTTTTACCACGACGTATTTTACTATAGACCACTGAGCTCGCTCAGAATCGTTTTTCCGAATGATTTATCGTCGCTTTCGGTGATATTAAATAACGCGTTTAAACCACACAACTTCTAAACTAGTACTGTGATGACCTAGTGACCCACCCCCGAAGCGTACCTAGACGGATCCCGGCGCTTTTTTTCTCAAAAGTTTTTTTGTTTCTATAGATTTTGTTTGACCACATTTTTACGCCCGCCCGCCCGACAATTCAAACCGTTGGCTCGTGATTTTTGTTCGTCATGACACCGGGGATTCGTTGTTATCACAACAGTAACGATACACACCATCGAGATAGATAAGAATACACCTATCTGGATGACACACACTGACACACAATTATCTATATATTATATATGACCACAACGTCGTTAAGCGTTCGAAGAACGACAAGAATCGTTCTTTTTTTTGTTTTCACGCCTATCACCAACGTGCATAACATTATTGTTGTTTTATTTACGCGTGCGTCTTTGTACAGGAATTTATGATAATTATTGTATTATCGCGTAACGACCGAGTAGAACAGTCGAGAGTACGACAGTTTATATTATAATATTTGTTCGGCCGGTGTTAGCGTAAATGTTTATTTTGCCGTCCGCACTTCGAACGCCCGTCGAACATTTCGCCTAAATCGTGTTCAATAATAATAATTGCCATTTACTTTTCCCGTCCGGTTCGTGCGCGCCAAACACAATGATGGTGAGTACTACGCCTACTTATGTCGTCTACACCTCGAGCGCCGCAAAACCGAGGAGAAGTGCAAAATAATTATTACCTATTTTTTAAAACTTTTATCCATTTAAATGACGCGAATGGTTATGGTGTAAGTGACCCTTGGCTCGAACTAACCGTTTGGATTTCGGTGCTCAACGAGTGTAGGCAGGACTCGACTCGATACGGGGGCGTTGAAAATAATAATATCCCGTTTGTGTTTTCAGTCCGACGTGTTTGACGAAGAAAGCACATCTCAAAACGATCTGTCCAACGAAGATTTGAACGAAGTGAGTACGGTACCCGGCCTTCTTCAAACGTTATTCCATTTCCAGGTTTGTGTGTACTATACTTGTGTTGTTACTTCCGCAGGGAAGCAACTCTGAGAACGTCGATCTGAGTGACAATTCCCTTCAAGTGGTCATCTCCGACGCTTTAAGCGAAAAAGACCGAGTCAAATTCACCGTTTTGTCCAAGGTAAGTTTTGTGAACTGAAAATCGCCATTATAAATAGCGCAAAAAAAAAATAAGTATTATTATTTTTGTGGTGCAGACTACCTTACCGGATTTTCAAAGATCAGAATTTTCAGTCGTTAGACAACACGAGGAGTTCATATGGTTACACGATCAATTTGAAGAAAATGAAGATTACGCCGGATTTATTGTAAGTGTACACAATATATAATATTATACATTATATAGAATATACAATCTATGAGTGTGTTCATTTGTTTGTCGACTGTACTTGGGTGTACAAAAATGAAAAATTTTAAATTTACTTAAAATACGTCAAAACTAATTATTAAAATTTTTGCCTACACGTGTTTTATATTGGTTTTAAAATGAATATATATACATGTTACGTATAGATTCCACCAGCTCCGCCAAGACCAGACTTTGATTCTTCCAGGGAAAAGTTACAAAAACTTGGAGAAGGAGAAGGCACAATGACGAAAGAAGAATTTATGAAAATGAAAAAAGAGTTAGAAGCGTATGTACACCAAATTATTTTAATTTATTTATCTTAAAAATTAATTTTGTTCTTTTTTTAAATGTTTATTTTTTCAGCGAGTACTTAGCCACTTTTAAAAAGACTGTGGCTATGCACGAGATGTTTCTATCAAGACTGGCTCAGCATCCCGTATTTCGTTATGATACTAATTTTCGCGTATTTTTAGAATATGACCAAGATCTTGCAGTTCGTACTAAAAATAAAAAAGAACTGTTTGAGGTGTGTATGTACATATTATGTATTTTTTACTAGTGAAACTATCGGTAACTATCACTCATCATCTGTCACTAATGTCCTGTTCAATGTTTAATTGTATAAATAACCAGTTTTTTATTGTATTTTTTTTTCACTGGACATTATCTATTGAAAAATTATGATATCGGAACATATTTTACTGTACTTATCTAATTTTTTTAATTGTTGTATAGTACCAGTTAAAAAATACATAAGGAGTATACTGTTATACTTAATAGTATAAAAAAAAAAAAACAATAAACTGTTATTTGTTCTGTAATATATCATTAATTATATCCTAGTAATAAATGTTTTCAGGAAATAATGAAATCACTGTCCAAAACTACAGATGAGTATTTACTTTCAGCAACCGTGAGAGATGTGAATGACTTTTTTGAACAAGAAAAAAATTTTCTTATTGACTACTATGGTCATTTAAAAGATTCTACCATGAAATCGGACAAAATGGTAAATAAACACAAAGGTTAGTTAAACAATAATTAGATAAGTTAATTTTTTAGCAGAAGAGTTGAAAATGTATTGAAATTAAATGAACGTCACACACTCGGTTATTTAATAAGTTCTTTAAATTATAGTTTTACTTTTAATCTGCCATGAGTCATCACAATTTTTTTTTGGCCGTACATATGTTATTATTATTTTTTTTTTTTTTTTACAAATATTACACACACTTAATGAATTCATAATACAATTTAGTAGATCTTCAAGTAAAGCTATATTTCCATCATACTTGGAGAGTTAAAATGCTTAGTAAGTAATCACCTCGCTACTGGATAAAAAAAATGTCTAATACCGCTACAAATAAATCTTTACTTGTTTTATTATTCAATGCTAACGGACTAAGACAGCAAGAAACTGTATATCTGTGACTTGTGTTAAAAAATTTTAATTTTTCCATTCTAAGTCTGAAAATTTAATATAGACTTAAAAAAATCTATCTGTTGGAGAAAAAAATAAAAAATTTTCATAAATTCTTTTTAAAATTTGGAAAATGTTATGTTTTATTAACAAACTTTACTAGGTATATTATTATGTGTACAAAAATGTTGAAAAATCCATCATTGAATTTTTACAAACTATTGAAGTTTGATGTATCAATGTTGTAATAACTTCCTAATAATTATTTAACACGCTTGAAATCTTCAAAAATTTTCAACAAGTGTAATGATAAATTTGAAATCTTTGTCATCGATATTGTCCATCCATTATCACTTTATTGTTCTTTAAAACATGTGAAATTGTTAAAATCAATGAAAGTGGAGTTTTGTTTTACACAAACGTGACGTGTATTGACCACTAAAAATAAGTGTCTTTTGAATTGGCCCACAATACTGATAGATACAACTACTAATTTGAATTCTATAAATAATTATAAATTTTACTTATGACCTACTTATGATTATTAGTAATAATTACGTATTAACTAGGTATTAAGTAATACACAAATACATTGCATTTTATAATATTTTAATTGGACATTGAACAGATGTTGCTGACTGTTATATCAAGATATCTTCATGCTTGGTTCAACTTTCAACTTTCGATCACAGAGAATTGGATTGGTTTTTAAACAGATTTTCAGAAACATTAGAAAAACTCAGAGTATATTTTTAGTCATTACATTTCACTTTTAACAAATAATAGTTGGATACATAGTATATTATATTATGTTTTTATTTTAGAAAGTGGAAGGAAGGGTTGCTTCAGATGAAGATCTAAAATTATCTGATACACTGCGATATTATGTAGGAGATTCGTTTGCTGCTAAACGATTATTGTATAGAAGATTACGTTGTTTGGCCAATTATGAAACCGCTAACAGAAATCTAGAAAAAGCTAGAGCGAAAAATAAGGATGTACATGCTGTGAGTAATTTATTATTCTATTAAAATGAGGTTAATAATTAATAGTTGTTTTTACAATTTATTTGTGTTCCAATAACTTTTTTTATTGAGGCCCAAGAAGTATTTGATGTAAGTACTATACAATCTGGAATGATATTGATTTGTAAATTGTCTTACGTAAATTATAAGTTTGCCTAGCCTATCTTTAGTTGATTGATTTTTCTAGTGAAAATTGCTTCTTATGGTTTAAAACCAAACCATAAGGATATTAGAAGCATGTTTGTTGGATAGACAATTTCATTAATGCATGTTGATATCTTGTGTAAGTTTTGCAATAATTCAAAGAAGTACACTAACTCAACTAACTTTGATTACATTAAAACTTGATTTTTTATAAAAATATTTTCAGTAATATTTAAGTTTTTGTCCGTTGATAAGTATTTATTTGAATTTTGTCCTAGAAAATCATAATATTTTAAATAAACACTATTAAAATGTAATTTAAAAATACTGGAAGATTACAATGATACAGATTGTATTGATTTCATAAAAACTATTGAACTTATTTTGTAATCATTTATGAAATAAGTTGAAACGCTTGAAATTAATTTTCATTCAAAGTATACCTAATGGTTTAACTAAATAATTGTTTTTGTCATTTTTATTACACAAATAGTGCTATTACCAAATGTAACGAAAATGTTATATTAATTCAATTAATTCAATTATTATAGAATACAAATAGTTTTTGGTTTAGTGTAGATTGTGTTATTCGAACATTATAAGTATAGTTTGATTCTATTTGTCATTATTTATTTTTCCATACATTTTTAAAACACTTGTTTTTATAGGCAGAAACTGCTCAACAGTTATCGTGTGAAAAATTTGAAACAATGTCTGATAAAGGAAAAGAAGGTAGTATTAATCTGTTTGTTATGTATTTGGTTTTAATATGTAGTAATATCATTTCAGAATTAATTGATTTCAAAGCGAGACGAGTATCAACGTTCAATAAAAACTTACTAGAACTTGCCGAGTGGGAAATTAAACACGCCCAGGTACATGGTCAAATATTTGTTTTAGCGCTGAATGAGGCATATTAATACATAATAATGTTACTTTGACAACAAAATTTTTTTTATCTTTTGGTAAAAACTCTTGGCAACTCTTGGCAAAAACTTGTTAAGTATAAAATGAGCTTTATTCATTACATTTTTAATTTTTAGTGTTTTTATGAACTTTTATTTTAAATACTCTTTACTAAATGTCGCCTTATACATGATTTAAATATAATGCTAATGAAAAAAAATGCGATTGTTAGTTAGTCTATACATTTTAAATAATTTATATAAAATAAAAATGTTTTTTTTTTTCAATTTATATTATAATTGTACACATTTTTATTTATTCAGTTTCTCTTGCACATTTTTGAGTATTTTAGAACTACAGTAGAACCTCGATTATCCGAACTAATTGGGACCGCACCTAGTTCGGATACGCAAAAGTTTGGATATTGGAAATATAAAATAAAAATTTTTTATAATATTACGTATTAATTATTTATTATTTTTATAATTAAATATTTATTATTATGATTAATATTTTATTAGAATTACATACATTACAATGTATATATGCAATAAACCAAAAGCGATAGTTATGATAAATTTGATAAACCGGCCGGCCGATCGGACAACCGGCCAGATAGGAGTTTTCATGTTTGGATACGCTAATTATAGTTCGGAAAATAGAGGGTTCGTATAACGGAGGTTTGGATAATTGAGGTTCTACTGTAGTCTTAGTCGATGGTAATTGTTTGCCAGTTACACGTTATACACACACATTCATAATAATTAAATTTATTTTCAGCATCAAATAGATATTCTAAAAAGTAGTCTGGAATTGATAAATTCCGAAGAAAAGAAATCATGTCTCAACGTCGAAGTAATTTCATAATAAATTTTATGATATCCTATGTCAGATATAAACTGTTTTTAACGACCTACCGACTTTTTATATTTAATCATAATGAAGTACAGTAACCAATTTCATCATGTAATCTCCATTATATGTATCCACATTATTTTGTTACTATTTGTACTCGAAACATTTATATGTATAATTAATGAAATAAAAAATAATAAATTATTTGCGTTCTAAAAATTATACACCAAACATTTTTTTTTTTTATAATTTATTTAAATATTTATGTTCTTAAATTATTTTTTACTAGCTAATTGATCATTCCTCATAGTGATTTATAAGCTTTAAACATAATAATATTGTATTTCTATTTATTATACTTAAATATAATATGTATATTAATTATACTTCATGTGTTTTGTGTTACTATTATATACTGCGTTCTTTACCTAGCCGATTAGAAGACAGAATAATTTTGCTGTGTGGATAACTGTCAAAAATAAAAACACAACTTGATTTTTTTGATAAATCACAATCACTTTAATGTCCATTACAAAAATCGTAAACAATATAATATATATTACCTTCTAAATATATTTTTTTTAGTATTAGCTATTTGAATAAACCAAACCAATGTTTTAAATATAATAACGCAGTCATTACCCGTGTATCGATTTTCCAGCAAAATAGTATTAATTTTATACGTCGATTACAGTATTTAAATGTAGGTAGGTGGTGTTGGTTTAAAAACTGGCTAAAGAGTTCAAACACAGAAGGAAACAAACAAATTAGTAGTTCATCTTAACTCTTGTAATTTGGTATTATTGTAAACTGTAAACAGTCTTGTACGATATTTATTATACTTATAAAAATAACAGTTTAAAAGAAATCAGAAAATATATTTACAATAGGTTTGAAATAATAATAATAATAACAAGAAATAGTCTGTAATACATTCTGATATGGGAGATTATTAAATTTGGCATGAAATTTTTCATACGTAGGCTTTAGTTTTCAACAATGATTATTTATACATAATAACAGCAATGTATCGAACTAAACGAAATATTCGTACATGAATTGTAATACTTAAAATTTTTGTCGAACACACCATAGCTATTTTCCTTAGTATTATTATAATATAAAATTTTGTATCATCTAAATAATCTCTTAAAATTTTTGTCGAACACACCATAGCTATTTTCCTTAGTATTATTATAATATAAAATTTTGTATCATCTAAATAATCTCTTCATCCGAAATCAATATGCGCGTAGTGTGTTCGTTGCGGTCGACCAATTTTTGTGAATGCACTAATAACGGTTCATCGAATTCTCCACTGGAAGACCGACTTTTATAGAGCACAGGACTCGAGTACGAACCTCCAGCATTATCCAACAATATATTGTTACTGCCTTCTTGCAAACGAACCGAACAGACTCTGGATCGAGCCGATAGCTTAGGTCCATTATCGGATGAATCGAAGGACACAATGTTTTCAATACAGGAGAGTTGGTCCATTTCGTTAGTGGTAAGGGATTCAAAAACTTTGGAAATAGTTGGTTTTTTAATATTTTTGGTAAACGGACGTACTTGTTTCTCGGACAGATCCGTCTGAGAAACATTTTGGTGTGCGTTGTATTCACTATTTTGGTTGTTACACGAACAGCTGTAGCAATGTCGCACAGCTAATCGTTCTTGAACTCTTTCTTCCAAGACTTTGGCCAAAACAGAAGTTGGAATCTCGTCAGATTCTTCGACATCTTTTGATTTGATGTCTTTATCTGAAAATAAAATAAAAGGCCTTTACTTTGCATGAAATTTATTTAGCCTTTATGAAGCGGTACAAAATAATAGCAACAAAATGTTCACAGTAAAATATTATTTATATTATTTGAATAGTCGATAGAAAATATTGTTGTAACGCTTATGGATTTAAATTACCATTGCTGCTTAGCGAGTAAACCATGGCCGTCGGAGGAAAAGTATTGATTGGAACTTTTAATGTTTTGCCGGGTGATTTTAATGTGATATTACCATTGCCGTCGGACTGTCTTCGTTGTTTGTTGAAAATATAATTTCGAACTTTTGACTGTAACTCGTTGGGCAGCTGCAAAGTAAAATTACAAATTGGTAAACAAATAAGCGGGTAAATGATTTTATAAGCGAGTCGGTAAAACGTTACGGGTTCTAGTTATAGTAGAGAGCGTCGATACGCGACGCTGCCAGTAACGAAAACTGTATCGGGGACATTTTATATAATACGAGGGTTATCCAGAAAGTAGATTACGTTTTCGTCTGTGTCCGCTAGGGGCGGGGCTGGCGCGGCCTTCGTGGGGTCAGAGCGTTGCGCAGCTCAGTCAGCATCTAGCCGTGCTAGTGGAGAGGTTCGTGCTGTGTTCGTTCAGATACTGTGACGGTTTGAAATGTCTGCGTTAATTGAAAATCCCGCGAGCTGCGAGGTGCGCGCAGTATTAAGGTTTCTGACTGCAAAAAACTGTAAACCGATAGAAATCTATCGGCAGATTTGTGAAGTGTATGGGGACAACATTATCACTGAAGGTGGAGTGCGTCAGTGGGTCATAAGTTTTAAAAATGGCCGAACGAATGTTCACGACGAAGATCGAAGTGGGAGACCCAGCATAGTGAACGCCGAACTGCTCGAAAAAGTCGATGCTAAGGTCCGGGAAAATCGAAATTTCACAATAACGGAACTTTCATTAAGTTTTCCACAAATTTCGCGAAGTTTGCTGCACGAAATCATCAGCGAAAAGCTTGGTTACCACAAGTTTTGTGCAAGATGGATTCCAAAAATCTTGACAGAGGACCACAAAAAGCAGCGAATGGCTGCAGCGTTGGACTTTTTGGACGCTTACCATAAGGATGGTGACTCTTTACTCGATCGCATCGTTACTGGTGACGAAACATGGGTGAAACACTTGAACTGTGAAACGAAATTGCAATCAATGCAGTGGGGGCACACAAGTTCTCCCCAAAAACCCAAGAAATGCATGCAAACAATGTCGAAAAGGAAGATGATGGCGACTGTTTTTTGGGACAGAAAAGGTGTGATTTTGGTGGACTTCCTGGAAAGAGGCACTACAATAAACTCTCAAAGGTATTGCCAAACTCTCCAAAAACTCAGAAGAGCAATTCAAAACAAGCGCAGAGGAATGTTGAGCTCTAAGATTTTGTTGATTCACGACAACGCCCGGCCCCACACGGCAAATGTCACTCGTGCAGTTCTTGAATCTTTTAAGTGGGAGTTGTTTCCTCATCCACCGTACAGTCCCGACCTGGCACCGAGCGACTTCCACCTATTCCCAGCAGGGGCGGATTGGCGTATCGGGAAGTCGGGAAATTTCCCGATGGGCCGGTCTTCGCGTTGGCCACATTATTTGTCTTAGAAAACAACCTTTTTTGTTAAAACAACAATTTTATTTAGTTAGTAGAAAAATTTTATTATATTATCCAGTGTGAACTGATATGTACGTCACTTACGTTATCACTATTGTGACCTATTCATTGATTAAGTGTCCACTAGAGGCCCCTAAAAGCGTTCCATTGTTTACATTTGTATAGCCCAAATATAAATTCCGATTTCATTTCACAGTTATTACCGATAAGCGTGGTGTAGATGTCAAATTATTAGGTATTACTTAATTATTATTTATACTGTGCAAATATGTCTGATTTTTCCGAAAAAAAACGCAAGGGTGGTGCCGAAAAGGTACGCGAAAAAAAAAAAAATTATTGCTGAATACTGCAAAAACATGTGGTGACATTCGTGAAGCATTTTCTAAATACAAGGTATGAACTATGAATCTATAATTGATTTTAACTTTAATCTGACTATATTTTTTTTGATATTTATAGGATGGAGTTGATGTCTGTAAAACAGATGAAAATTTTAGTGTTCATTTAAAAAAACCTGATGATGACTGTGAGCTTAAAAATATAAGTACCAATGTAAGTTGTAAATGTTTTAAATAGATTTTAACTTTAATTTGAATAAATTTTTGTTTTGATATTTATAGGATGGAGTTAATGTCTGTAAAACAGATGAAAATTTTAGTGTTCATTTAAAAAAACCTGATGATGACTGTGAGCTTGAAAATATAAGTATCAATGTAAGTTGTAAAAAATATAGTAATAATATGATATATATATATATGTATAAGATTGTTTGGATATTAAATGATTTTAGAAGTGTGTTGAGAATGTGTCAAACTCAATGTTTAAGAAACCACTCCCATTATTACTTGATAGTTTTTTTGAATATCATCCACTACAACCACTTTCACATGAGTTGTTTAACTGTAAAAAAGTTTTCTTCAATAAGAATGGAACTAATAGATTTTGGCTAACATTTGACAAAGAGTCATTATTTTGTTCGGTTTGTTTGGCTTTTGGTTCAAAAAATAACTCATTTGTGCTTGGAATGAACACATGGTCACACATCTACCAACGCATTCAAGAACATGAACAGATAAGAGAACACAATGTGAGCATTGAAGCTTATTTTTTGCATGTTCATAAAAAAAATGTTGATAATCTTTTATTATTGAATCAAATGAATTCAAGAAAAATATTAGTGAAACAAAGACTTAGTGCACTGGAACACATTGTTGATGTAGTAAAATTAATTGGTAATCGTAGCCTAAGTTATAGAGGAAAAAATAATGAAGCTGCGTATACTTTGACCAATGACTCAGTTGATCATGGAAATTTTTTAGAAATTCTTTTACTTTTAAAAAAATATGATATGGTACTTAATGAATATTTAGATGATGTTATTAAAAAGAGTCAAATATCACATAATTCTGGAAATAAAACTCGAGGAGGATTATTAACTTTGATTTCAAAAACAACAGTTAATCTAGTCATTGAGTGTATCAATGGTCTAATAAAAAAATTTATAGCAAATGAGGTAATCAAAGCTGGTATGTTTTCTATAGAGTTAGATACTACCCAAGATGTATCAGTGAAAGATCAATGTGCCATTGTTGTTAGGTACGTTAATTCTAATGGGATACATGAGAGACTCATCGCAATAGTGAATTGTACTGATAGTTCAGGAAAGGGTATTTTTCAACTGCTGGCTAATGTTCTATCAAATAACAATTTAAATATTGAAAACTGCATTGCTAATGCAACAGATGGTGCAGCATCAATGCAAGGTATCTATAATGGATTTTCTAAATGGTTGTCAGATGAATCATCAGGGCATGTTCATGTATGGTGCTATAGCCATATATTAAATTTAGTATTGTCAGACATTTAAAGCTTGAAAAATTTAACAAAGATGTAACTGTAGATAGTTTACAAACAGAACTACTAAATTTTGCTTTGAGTTGGAATAGAATAAAAATTTCATTGCCTGAATCATATATTGATGATACTTATGATGACGATCAAAACCCCCAAAATATTGATGATAGTACAAATATTTTAAAAAATCCTTGTAAAGAGAATAAACTTTGTAAAAACTGTGCAGTTTGCTGTTATATCGTTTTAACGAAGTATAAACTTTATAGTGATGTATATCAACACTTAACATTGGCATATCAGTATCTACTCACGCTTCCTTCTACTCAGGTAGTACTTTAAACTCTACTTTAAATATTATTTCAATTGCTTTATTATTTTTTATTTAACTTGCTTAAATATTCACTTTTCAACTAGGTAGCTTGTGAACGCTCATTTTCAATTTTAAAAGTTATTAAAACTCGCTTGCGAAATTCGCTGAATGAAGATAAGTTGGAAGCTTTTATGCTTATGGCTAGTAACAAAAAAATATCCAATAATATAGACTTCGATGATATTATTGAACAGTTAAAAAGTAAAAGTAAATTGCTTCACAGGGAGCTTAGCTATTAATAATTATCAATTAAAGTAAATCATTATCAATCGGTATCAATTTTGTAAAAAGTTAACTCTTTATATTAGTGACAGTAATTTATTTTTTTGTTAAAAATGCTATCTAAGACTATGCTAAAAAATAAGTTTATATTTTATCATTATTTAAGGTCAAATTTAAAATAAAGTATTTTATGACTAATGTCGGTGTACATTTTATAAAAGAAAAAGGTGATTGTGAATGTAATTTGTAGTATAGGCCGTGGGCCGCTTTGATTTGTATTTCCCGGGCCGAAAAATATTGCCAATCCGCCCCTGATTCCCAGCAATGAAGAAGTGCCTGGCTAAGCAGCGTTTTGATGACGACGCACAGCTGCAAGAAGAGGTAACGGACTGGTTGAAGGCGCAGGCGGCCGAATTTTTCGACGAAGGAATTTCCAAGCTCGTACATCGATACGAAAAATGCCTTAATTTGTATGGTGACTATGTTGAAAAGTAGTATTTGAGTGTGGCTTTCATCTGTATCTAATAAAAAAAATTTCCTATACTTTGTTTATTTTTTATTCCAAAACGTAATCTACTTTCTGGATAACCCTCGTATATTATGTACATCGAACACCACGTTGTGTAACGAAATTGTTGACAACACAAACAAATGAAGAGTAACCAGGAATAAAAAAACGCGTTTCACTGCACGACAATTGTGTTGACTGTACCAAAGTCTTGAATTTTCATGGATTACTACTAGGGTGGCCCCATTAACGGACAGAATGGTACGAGTAGCTATATAGTGGTTTAACGTACGTCAATATTATGTCGTTGAAATTCCGAGGTACAATACAATAGTATTTAACACACTTACGTTATCAAATTTCTGAGGAATAAAATGGGTCGGTTTACATTGAAGCAACTGAATGGCGATGTTAAGGTCACTTTTAAATCGTTCCTGTAACAGATAAACGCACGCGGTGTGAGTAATCTCGTCGATCGAGGGCGTTGGAAATAGAACTTACGTTGTCTTCGTTTTGTTGGTTTATCAACGCTTGTTGATCGACGATTTTCCGAGTCAACATCGAAATTTCCGAATTCAGTACATTTTTCTCGGTTTCCGTTTTATCGACGAGCAACAGCAGTTTATCCTCGAGGCTTTGGTTAACGCGTTGGACTCTTTTGTGCGATTCTAATAACCTGCGATCAAAAACGTTACGGTGTGTACTCATATTGATTATCCGACCCGACGACACCGCAGTGGCGGGCAGGCACTTATTTCCCAGCGAAATAAAATTACTGCTGCACACAACAACGACAAAAAATAAATCTATAGGCCAACTATATATAGGTAGCGTAACGGTTTTACAAACTGCTAACTGACTGCGTGTTTTTCAAACAGCGGTTTGGTTTACCATTTTCAACGGCGCGCAACGACACCGATGCAATCACTACTACTCGTGCGGAGAAGTGCGGTGAAAAACAAAAACGTTTCCCCAGGCAGACGCGGCGAAATAAAATCGTTTTTTTTAGTGTAACGACGACGTACCTAGAATATTTGTCTTGCCACACGACGATCTCGTCGTTTAACGCCGCGTACTCGCCGTTCGGAAACTTCTCGGCCTCGCACAGAAAATTCGTCTCCATGCTGAGAATGTGGTTCTCTCTCTCCAACAGTTTTCGTTTCAGGTTCTCGATCTCGGCGTGCAAGTGCAGACTGGACTGTTCGCAACTACAATCCTGCGGGGGGGGGGGGGGGGAAAACACGGCGATCAGAAGACTGTCGTTCAAAACAGTCTCTCCCTTTCGGGACGGGTGTACTCACGTTCTTGCCGGGGCTACCGCGAACGGCCATTGGTGGTGGTGTGCGCGTCTCTTCCGCCAAAGTCGTCGCCGGGGGGGTTTCGCGAAAACAAAAAGGTGGTGGTGTAGTGTACACCGGAAGCGTAGCTGCTGCTGCTGCTGCTGGACTCGTCAACGGAACGACGTAGCAGCCGTCTGTGGCGCCTCGGCGGTCATGGCGACGCGCGGGAGTCTCCGCCGAACTTTATCGACGGGTTTCGCCTCGTCCGCGTAGACGAAGACGGAGGACGCGCGTCGCCGTCATGTCGAGGAGACACACGGGCACGGATAACGCGCGGTTGGCGGAGAAACTGCGAGTGCGCTGACGTTATTATTGTTGTTATTGTACGAGCTTTGCGATCCCCGGATGGATATACAACTAAACGGCGTTCGTCGTTGATGACAACAAAAACCGTCGTCTTTGCCCGGAACGAACGAACAAACGAACAAACGGACGATTGGAATCGAGCGGTCGCGTTGTTATAACAGTTATCGCGTTCGTTACGACGGTCCGGCACCTAACCGTCTGGCTCTCGGGGTCTGGGAGAAAACAGACGAACATTTTTCCTGAAAGTCCCCTTATCAAAGTGAGCAACGACCGCGATGGGTTATCGCGAGTTTTTATCGTTCGGTCACGTGACCGAGTCGCGTAAAGTCTCCGTGTAGGACGCGTCACGTATTATTATTGTATAGCGAGCGAGTGCCAAACGCGCGTGCGGATCTATATCACGTGACCACGAATCAACCAATCATTTTTATTATAATCGTCGCGTATCCTCGTCGCGGCTTATCAACAACAACAACGACGATGATGACACAGACTATAGGAATATTCCTACGGTGGACCACGATTAAAGATACTTTGTATGATAGGTGGATTAAAGTAAAGGAAAAGTGTTTTGTACCATTTTTCCGAGGTGTTTACTTTCTATATAAGTTAATTAAAACTAGGAAATACATGCGGATACCTGCATGCAATATTGAGCGCAGCGTATCACTATTCTTTTTTCGGAAACAGTTTAGTGGCCCTTAAAAGGGCCGTTTTGATGGAATTAAGAAATTTTAAGAAATCTTTAAAACCCGATCCATTTCTTCGACATCAATCGATGATTCAATAAATGCCTTTCGATAGTGCAAGCTCCTCCAACTTCCTTATGCATGCCACTACACAGTTCTTATTATTGAAGTTAGGTGCCGCCAAGACATATCTAAATCGTTCGCAGTTCAATTTTTTACGTAACTTTTGGAACACCTCAATGTTTTTAAAACATTGTAAATAAATAAAACATTGGCGCTCAATATTGCATGCAGGTATCCGCATGTATTTCCTAGATTATTCTTGAAAAAGTTTTTTCTTCGGATCCGTCCCAAAGACGTTCCTTCAGAGGTTTACCAATACCGCCGTGTTGGCGTTCAGCACGCTGTTGTTAGGTTTTTATGGCAAGTGGTTCAGGTAAGGAATTACAAATTAGTTTTGTCTGCATTTAAAATTTTTATTTTATAATAAAATTGTGTTAAATTCGTCATCGATAACAAAATGAATCACAATTCAAGTGCAGTGCAATAAAGAGATGTAGAAAGACTAAATTTAAAATATGTGGTCGAGTCGTACGTGATGACAAACTCATCATGTGCTGAGTTGTATAGTTTCAATGTAAAACTCATGAAACTGTATAATTTATTGTACATTATTGATTTTACAAAGTTGTAATGTTTTATTTAAATTTCATTTTTGTGTCTGTGACAGTGTGATATGCATAGATTCTAGGATATTACTCTAATCTTGATGGTTGAAACGTTTTCTGAAAGCCCAACTTTTGTCCTTGATGCAATGTACTCAAAGTTTTGCCAAATTTTCAATATTTAAATGGTTATACCCAATAAATCAAAAAAAAATTTAGAAAAAATGGTAAAAAGTACGACGAATAAACAAATAAACAAACAAAATGATCAAATTTTTGACAAAATTTGTGTTCGAGACAACCCTTAGAGAAAGAATTTTCAAGTAAGAAGTTTATGTCACTCAGGAATAATGTAGCCTGTTATTGATGAACAAATTTTCAAAATTGGTTTGATGGTTTTTCCTGAACTGGCTCAGAATTGTTTTTTTGAAGATAGTAAATATATAAATATCAGGTATTAAATTGTACGTTAAAACCACAGCTTACAAACCAGTCATCAGACCAAAATGTAGTCGCTACTCTGTCAATCTACTTACACAAACTTAACTGATTCCGGCTATTTAAAAAAAAAATTTTTTTTAATTTTACACGAAATAAATTAATATTTTTTATTACCTAATGTAAAAATTTGGTTAAACCATGGAACAAAAATTTAAAGTATAGTGTATGTAATGTGAATCTATATAATTGTTTTCAACTTAGATTGTAGTAGTAACCTTATATTTATTTTTATTTAAATTTAAATTTCTATTCTTTTATTTGAATTTTACTTTTTGTCATTTTAATGTTCATATTATCTTATTATTTGCTTATTATTATTAATAGTTTTCCAATATTACCAATAAGACGTTATCCTCAATGGTGAGTTGGGCCATTATACTCTTTATTCTTTGATTGTCATTTTAACTAAGTATATATCCAGCTGGCAAATTATTAAACAAAATTATAAAAATGTACTAATTTTATATTTTATTATTTAGATACACTGATCCAATGAGTTATGATAAAAGTATTCCAGTTTCGCCATCGTTGTTGTTTGTAAACAGCCACTACATTACCGAAGCTTCAAAGCCGCTTCATCCAAATGTTATTCATGTTGGTGGTGTTCATTTAACTGTGCCTAGAACTATACCGGATGTAGGAAATTTCCGCGCTGCTCCTCACCAGATTCCTTTACAATTGTGTCGAATTGTACTTAAAAAAAATTTTTTTTACCAAACTGACCATTCGTCGCGGTTTGGGTAATAGCTGTGCACAGCAAGCACTTGATCACACGAAAACTGCAAAATTATGTCTAAAGATTTTGAACGCTCGCCGAACAAAACATTTTCGCCAAATAAAAAAAAAACACAAAAACTTGGAAAACCCTAAGTTGCGAGTTACAAGGTCGATTGTTATCAGATACAATTATTACGAAGTATGAATTTACAAATTATTGTTGTTTAAAAACGATTGAAACGGTACTTAATCGTTTTAAAAAGTGCAAAAAATGATCGTCGCTTTGGCACGATTCTATAGTTCCGCTGAAACATTTTCCATTCGAATCATAGGTGTCTAAAAAAAAACAAATAGAAAACACATATCTATATTTATAGATTTTTTTATTTTTTTTATTTATAAACATTAAACATATTCGCCACACACTCGTTACAATACGTAGTTAGGTATTATTCATAGTTACGTTCGCAATCATAATACAGAACATAATAATATAACGTATTATAGACGTTTGCGGTGTTCTTACAGCCCGAGTCTGAGTTTTTTAGGTCGATAATTTACGACAAAAAAACACAGAAAGAAAATCGATCCGTGTCTACCGCGAAAGACGCGAACAAAATTTTACTCGTCTGGCTAATTGATTAATTAAATTTTACATTTAAATCATTATTTTTGGGATACAATTATATAATTAAATAGGTACCTACGACACTGACCTAGTATAAAAAACAATGTATAATATTTTTAATTTTATTGTATTTCTTAACGTATTAAACATTACGCATACATATTTTATATAAACGTTGAAGAATCCTACGAATTTGAACGATTATTGTGTAAATTGTGTTTTCCTGCGAGTATAGCGTTTGATTAGTATGGGGGTATTGGGGTTTTTTTTAGATTGGACAATTCGTTCATTTATTGCAGGACAATTTTCGGAAATCGCTTGACTCGCATTACG
The DNA here is from genome assembly GCA_017140985.1 of Hormaphis cornu. Classification (NCBI taxonomy): domain Eukaryota; kingdom Metazoa; phylum Arthropoda; class Insecta; order Hemiptera; family Hormaphididae; genus Hormaphis; species Hormaphis cornu. The sequence continues at coordinate 1,238,478 of CM029365.1, forward strand.
TTGTGCGAAAAAATTAATGTTATTAAGGAACAATCGATTCAAACACTTTTTAGGTAATTTAATTGAGACAACTGCAAAATATGTTTACACGGCAACTGTTTTTTTTTCTTTAGGTCAGTTTAATTGCACATTCGCAATATGGTATTTGCCGTCCATTATCGGTTTCGTGGGTGCTGTGTTGCCATTATTTCGACGATTTTGGTCTTTTTTGCCTCGCCTGAAAATAATCACAAACAATAGTTATTTCAATTATTTTTTATTACTCATATTAGTAGGGTTCGATGCAACAACCAGATAAATTTCGGTGAAACAATAACAGACACGTCCGTTTATTAGTCACGAAGTTACGGTAACGATAACAGTCGTTTCATTCGTTTGGAGCGACAAACCAGATAAGTCCCCGGACACATCTGTTTTTTGTCCCAAAAGCGACGACTCTATATCGGCACAGGGTTTAATAACTAAATAAGTATACATTTTAAAACAATTTCTTTTTTTTTTTAGATTCTGAGCGCTACCGAGGAACGTATTGTTTTTACAATGATGATTTTTTGTTTTTTGTTTTTTGTTTTTTCTATCAACCGCTTTTCGTATAGAGGGAACGCTCCAATTTTTAAAGTCAGTACCTTCAGTGAAAGGTCTATGGTACTCTGAAGGGTCTCAAATCGTTCGTGAGTTAAAAACTGAAAAAGTTACAATGAAAAAAAAAAACCAAGTGAAATTTACGGAAAAACGTTGAAAATAATAAAACTAACAATATTTTTATAGTGTGTCTGGTTGCTGCACTAAACTTTTAATAGTCCTCACAAACGTTTTTAACCTATTTTATATTTATAAAGTACACTTATACAGTATAATACATTATACGTACAGGTAAATCTCATCAATTTTTACACCATATTCGATCTACTTTTATTAGTTTAACAGGTAAGTCACGTATTGCCATAACAGAAATGTAAATCATAAAAGTATAGTTAGGTATATGTAGTGATGGTAGTGATGGGCACCATCGAATAGTCACTATCGAACTATTCGATAGTTGTTGACTATCGAACTATTCGATAGTCATCGATAGCTATTCGAATATTCCAAAACATTCGAATAGTTTGGATATATTCGATAGTTTTGTATTCGAACTATTCGATAGTTATAGATAGTTATCAAATAGTTATCGAATAGTTTTAATAAACTATTCGATAGTTTATATTCGATAGTTATCGATAATTAATAACTATTCGAATAGTTAAAAACATTCGAATGCTTATAAAAACATTCGAATTTCGAATATATTTGCAAAGAATAAATAAATCAGAATGGTTTATTAATTATTATTTCATTATTTTTCCATTCGAATTTCGAATGGTTTTTCTTGTGTTCACATCATTCGTGATGGTGTATTAACACAAAACAATTATATTATGTAATTTTTTATATCATTATTATTATTTTAGCAAGGTATCTGCATTATTTGACTATTAAAAAAAATGTCCGAATAGTCTACTATTACTTATTAGTAATTAATGAAAAAATACAAAAATACAATATAATATTTATGATATATTAATTATATTATGTAGTTATTAAATAGTTGTTGCCTGTTGGTTTAAATAGCATTGTATAAAGTGTCTAAATTCTTGTTCTACAGTGGTATCCACTAACTACTGGTACCTACTTGTATAATAGTAATTTAATAATTAATTTGTATTTGTCTGTCAAGTAGTTCTTACTTTTTTCTATTTTCATTTTTTACACAAATGATATGAAATATAAACCGTATCATGCAAAATTTAAATTATTAAAATAATCAATAATTATTCATATTACTATATAGTAATATATATATAGTAATTTATATAATTACCAATAATTTAACAACTATGATAATTTATCTAGGTTGGATATTCTTTTATTGATACTGTATTTTCCATACATCTACAAAAATCTATATCAAAAACATTTTTGTATTCACACTTTTTGTGTGTCATATAAAAATAGTCTTAAGATGTGTTATTAATTATTAACACTATATTGATTCAATAAATGGTTATTTTATAAAGAGTAATTGTTAAATTAAAAAGCGAATTTAGCCGTTATTTAAATTATAAACTATAATAATAATTATAAAAGTAAAACAAAATTCTTTATTACACTGGTAAGTATAATAATCTATTAAAATCAAATTATAAAATATAAACAATAATATATAAAAGTAAAATAATGATATATTATCAACAAAATGTTATATCCTCAAAAATTAAATAACTTTCAACAAAATTACTATAAACTTAAAATAAAAATACTTCTGACAATTTCATATAAATATATATTATATACATTTTAAAACATAAAAAATTGGCTATTTATTAAAATTTAAAATATATTACATAATTATGTAACAAAACTTAAAATATTAGAGACTCAATAAAAATAGTCATGAATTAAAAAAATAATAAACATTTGAAATATACAACCACATGTATAACCAAATGTACAACCATATTATAAAAGACAATAAAAATCATTTAAAACAAAATATATCATTTATCTAAATTTGCATTTAAATTTGTGCAATTTTTTGCAATTAAATTTAAATACGAATATATTTAATATGTTTCATGTGTTGGTTTAAATGATACGTGTAAAAAATATGGTATTTATTATTTAGTATCATGAATAAAAAAATCGAGTACCTAAGTAAACAACACATCGTAATGACTAATGACACATTTTTAGGAAGAATATTACGATAATAAAGTATAAACTTTTCAAATGTAATGACATTTAGCACCTATAAGTTAAGTATAAAGCTACATCTGTAATATTGTGAAAGTATTCAAACATTTTAAGTTCGAAATGTTCAAATTATTCATCAAACTATTCAATATAATTAATTATTATTCAAATAGATAGTGTTCTAAACTATTCAATAGAATTGTTTTAATAGACTACTATTCGATAGTATAACTCGAAAAACTATTTGAATAGTCATTCGATAGTACTATTCGAACTATTCGATAGTACTATTCGAATAGTTTATTGAACTATTCGATAGTACTATTCGAATAGTTTATCGAACTATTCGATAGTTTTTTAGACTATTCGATAGTTAAAATTTAAAACCTACTATTCAGTCGTGTAAAATATATTCGAATAGTATTCGATAGTTGAAATTAATTATCGAATACTATTCGATAGTGTAAACTATTCGGTTTTGCCCATCACTAGTATACACAAGTTACAACTATAACACGAATTAGACCCACAATATACCTACGTGATCAATTAATTTATTCGTTTATTTAGAATTCACTATACTTTAACTATCGCGAACCAACGTATTATTTAAATAAAATTAACAATCCGAAGAGCTAAAACGGTTACAGAGATTTTATTTTAACGGGTGTGGGTATCATACGAAAAAACACGAAAACGCGACGACACTTTCCAAAGTGGACCGATTTTGAACATTTTTTTTTTTTTTGAAAAACCTGTTCTAGGGCGCTCGTTTTTGCGATTTTGGAATTTTTCAAAACTACGTAAACAATTCGAAATTTATTTTGCGGATATTTATTAAGAGGCAAAGTTTGCAATTTCTTGCCACGCTGAGAATGAAAAAAGCTTGTTTGTTCGGTTGTCTTTTGCGATCGTCCCACTTTTTACACCGTTTGAAGCGAAATCGCGCAAATATCTACCGTTTTCGACTTTTCAAGTAACGTCCGTGTGGAATTATTATCTAGGTCGTCGTCGTGTACACGGGAAAGGGATATAGATTTACTACGTACGAATGTTTTGCGAAAAGAAACTTTTATAAATATTCGTCACGATTTTTGTATGCGCGACTGCATACATGCATGCTACTTGCAGCGTTGGATCACGTCTTTTTTTTAATCATTCCTCAATCGTACCGTGTGTTAAAAGTTTTAAGCGCTCGCTAAAATGACGACGAGGATCAAAAGTGTTTTTCATCGATGTTACGGAAGTTGGGCCAAAGTCGTTGAGATCGCAGAACTTACACTTTGGTAAGTAGGTACCGGACAAAGGGCCGCTTGTACAAACACGCATAAAGACGTTTGACAAAGTGCGTTCGTATAATATATTATACGACATGCAGTACACAGGGTGCTGTTTCGAGTCAGACAACGTCGCAATACCGATCGTCTCGGAAAGTGTGTTTGAAAATAGGAGGAGAAAAAAACAAACGCACGGAAGTCGTTTTTTTATTTTTCGTACCTCCTAATAATTGTTGTCCGAATTCTTTTTCAAGTACATTTGTGTTTTACGAATTTTTACAACTCGAGTGGCGCCCAATCTACTATTCCGTGTGTGAGCGTTGTGCAACGAATTTTGGTGGTGGAAAAACGATTTCCTGTGTAGAAAACACTGTACACACTGCGCGTCAGAGAGGTTTCTAAAACGTATGTACCGTTGTTTTAGTTTGCTAACAATACGTTCGTGCAGCGTCGTATAAATTAATAATTAACTGTGAAGATGATGTAGACGAAGAGCAAATTTTTTTATCTAGATATTAATCGAAAAACAGACAGAACGGATGAATAACAAGCAAATTGGAAAACATATTTTGTTTGTTAACCATTTTTTTTTTTCGTTTTTACGATTTTCTCCCGAAATATATTTTTCTACAGAAAACGCGCGTTTATAAAAACGGATGGATTTACGAATAAATCGTCTAAACGTAGATAACCCCGTTTATAAATTCATCTAGACGTAAGATGGTGAAAAAAATAATCGTCTAAACACTTCGTGTTGTGTGCGAAAAATTATTATTCCGATAATTTCCCGAGACATAATTTTACTGTTGTAACGACGTCTGTTGGAACGCTCTGTGTGTACATTTTACGCGATCGTAAGACGCGTCGCCGCATCAACTCTTAGGGTTAAGAGTCAAGAAGGTTAAGAAGGGTCAACTTAAGGGTTTTCGGTCATCGTATTCTTCACTTCTTTAACGACGCGCTAACGGGTCTGGTCGTAAATTACGTAGGTGTATATATATATGTATATAATATATGTATGTATATTGACGACGTTTTCGATTCGTGTCGCGCGGTAAAAGAGGGCTTTTTTGTGCGCAAGTTGTCGCGCGCGACCTTTGCGTTCTGTTTAGACGGTCGGGCGCCACGCGCGAGAAGTCGCTCACGAGTCCGTCGAACAGCGGCGCGATTTCCTTCTGACGACGGGCGTTGCGTTTGATTTTTACTACGGCCCAGGCGAGGGGTGGGTTGGGGTCTAGGCGTACGTACAGGGGGTAAATTTCACCCTGCCTTTTTTTCTAACAGAACGCATCAGTACAACACGCGATACTGTACGTCGGGAAAGGGTCGTCACTCTCTCACCGGGTCGCCGCTCTCGACGACCGCCACGTACGTCCCGTTCACCGGGCCGTCGTCCGGACGCCCGTCTATCCGCCGGAACTGGTACCGGGACATGCGGCCGGCGTCCGGCACGGGCCTGGCCGTCGCGGCCGGCACGTCGATTTCCTCGATCTCGTCGTCGTCGTCGTCGTCGTCGTCGTCGTCGTCGTCGTCGTCGTAATCGTACGGGTCCGGTGCCGCGACGCCGCCGGCTCGCACGCCCCTGGCCACGGCGTCGGCCGTCACCTGGTCCGCGAGCTTCCGGATCCATTGGCTGGACGGCCAGGACGCCGGCGGACGCTGTAGCGGGCCGCGAGACGTCGTCGTCGTCGTCGCCGCGGGCGCGCCGGTCTCGCCTCGGCCCAACATGACTGCGACAGACACACACACACAACGGATCCGTTGAAATATCATTGTTGTTGTTAAAATTTCATCGGCGGTACACTACAGCGTTATACGGTGACCGTTTTAATTAAAATTTTGTCTATACTTGTACCCGATTTACCCGGTCAAAAGATGTCGGGTATATTCGAAGCGCGTGTTTCGAGATCGTCGCCGGAAACGTAAGTAAACACGCCGCGGCCCGTTCGAAACTTGTATGCCATCGAAAAGTGAAATGGTTCGACGAGTTTTTACCGCTGAGATTTCGATCGACTCTGATCGTTTTACGGAGCTTTGAACATGTGTTTTTACGCGGTTATTTTTACAGTGAAAAAGAGACGGACGGTAATTTATACGAAGCGTCTTTTGAAATTTTATTCGTTTTTTATGTTCCGAGGAAAAAAAGAAAACGGCCCTATTTTCAAAACGTCGTTAAGACGGGTCTTACGAGTGTTCCGCTGAAATTTCAACAGACCGTTCGACCATTTTTGAGGGAGTTACGATGGAGCTTTGAGATTTCCGTTTATTTTGGACGGCCGGGTTTTTCATACAGGGGGGGAATAATTACGGGAAACGCGTTTTTTACCCGTCGATTTAGATTTTTTTTTTTTTCGATTTTCGTCATCACTTTTTCTATAGTGGAAAAAATTCTCCGATTTTAACGTATGACGTCCGGTAATCGATCCGGGACGGTACTTTATTTCAAGCGTTTTTCGGAGTTATGAGCGAAAAAACGAAAAAGGACAAATTTTCTCCGTTCGACATAATATTAAGAAGTGTTAGAACGGGTCTCTTACAGAAATTTCAGTCGATTTTTTGATCGCTTTTAACGAAGTTACGGAACTTTGAATATATTTTGAATTTTACGCAGTTATTGTTCGCGATAAAACCTCTAGTTCTTACGTGTCGAAACTCTAATACGAAAAAGATAGTTTCACATACGCGGTAAGAAAATTTAGAAAAATCGGTTCGATTTCGGTTTATAGCCGATTTCACGTTGTTCGACGTTTAACTCGTCATCCCGGGCGGCCGTGCTTACGGGACAAATAATCACGGGGAACGTATTTTTTTACACGTCGATTTAGATTTTATTGATCGTAACGTCCGAAATAAAGGTCGGATCAAGCATCAAACTTTTACATAACACTAAAATAGGAAAGATACAGATTCGATAAAAGTTTTTATTGTTAGATTTGCAGTTTTTACCAGGACGTAGTACACTCGTATAGACCAGTGGTGCGCAACCTGGGGGTCACGAAATTTTATAAGGAGGTCGTCAATAATTTTCCACCAAATGAAAAATTCATGTACTACTTACATAATGTTGGTAGGAAGGGTTGGGGTCGTATTATCAAAATAAATAATTTTGGTGGATCAAGAAAGGTTGAGCACCACTGCTATAGACAACTGAACTCGCTTAGAATCGTATTTTCCAAGACAACGATCTATCGCCGCTTTCAGATATTAATTAATTCGTTTAAATCACAACTTCTAAACTATATAGTAGCCAATGCGTAGTCGCTACTCCGTCAAACTACCCACGCAACCTATAGAGTGATCCCGGCTTTGTTAAATTTTACAAATTTACACTAAGTACTCGATCACAATATTACTTCCATTTATTCCATTCCGTCAGATTTGTATATAAAATATATTTTGAATGAATATTTTGCGCAATATGTAAATGTACTCGTATGTATAAAAATATATGTATGAATGAGCGGTGGAAACATAAATGCATTATTTATACGATACATTGTTGTATATTATCTCTCTCTATGTATAAAGGAGACCACCCCTATTCACTCATCGACGCCCGGACCAAACCGCTGGGTCTAGAGGCTTGAAATTTTGTACAAGGGTTCCTTTTTTACATTGGTAGGGGCGCACTAAGAAAGGATTTTTCAAAATTTGACCTCTTTGGTGGTAAAAATGGGGTTCGACATTTTACGCATCGATCAATGCACAGCCCGTGCCGCTGGGTCTGAAGACTTGAAATTTGGCGCAGAAGTTCCTCATATAACGTAGTCGAACCCCTAAAAAACGTTTTTCAAAATTCAACCCTTAGAAGGGTTAAGAAGGTTCAAGTATCGATACACCGGTCGACGCACAGCCCGAACCACTGGGTCTATAGAAACTTGAAATTTTGCACCCACAGAGGATCCTAATACAACAAAGACGAGCACCAAGAAAGTTTTTTTAAAATTCTTCCTTATTAAGGTGGCGAAACAGGGTTTCCAAATTTGAGTAGCTTGATGTACTCATTTTTAAAATTTGATTTGGAATTAACTTACCAAGCTTTGACCGACTAAATCTCGGGCAACGCTGGGTCGGGACAGCTAGCTATATACGAATGTCTGCAGTTTGTGTCCGATATCCATGGACAAAGTATTATCCCTTTATAGTTCTCGGGCCAACGATCCGTGAATCCGTGATCCGTGAAACAGGTAGTGTGCAACGAAGAATAAGCGGAAAAAGAGATTCGAAATTTCACATTCAATTGACTTGTTATTGCGAAGTCATGAGCTGATAATTAATGCCGTCACAAATGTAAGAGTTTACGAACGATTAGCCGGTGAAAAATCAATAGGAACGGCGTGCAACGAAAATATAAGCGCAGGATCAAAAGAAAAAAAAAAGCCGGGATTAGTGGTTAGCTTGACGGGGTAGCGACTACGCTTTGGGTGGGTGATCACAATGGTTTAGAAGTTGTGGTTTAAACGCATTAATTATTATCTGAAAGCAACGGTAAATCATTGCCTGCTCAGCGAGCTCAGTTGTCTATGGTATACGTTCTGGAAAAAACCGAATTTAACAATAAATATGGTCCAAAAATTACAAAAATAATCCACGTATAAAAAATATTAATTTAAATAACGTGTGAAAATTTCAAACCACTTGGACCATTATTCGAGGAGTTGATACGATTTTAGTATCAATTCCATGATATCGCGCGTAATTTTATTTATTTATTTTTTTTTTTTTTTTATTGGTACAGCATCAACAACAAGGTTATTAGCTTACAAATTAAATGTTATTGGATTATATAGTTATGTACATAAGGGGTTTTTACAATGGTTTTTAAGGAGAAAGGAGAGAAAAATATTAATAACTAAATGTATCTTAAATTAGATTGTACATTTCTATTTTTTTTAAAAATGATATAATTTTTTGTATGTTAGCGTTGGGTCCTATTGCTTCATATAGACTGTCTGGAATTTCGAATTCTTTTCTGGCCTCCATGAATATTTGGCAGTGGATGATGATATGTTTAACTGTAATGGGAGTATTGCAAGATTGGCTTATCGGTGGTTCGGTCTTTTCCATTAGGAATCCATGAGTAACTCTCGTGTGGCCAATTCTAAGTCGGTTCATGATAACGTCTTCCTTTCGATTTTTATAGTTGCATTTTGGCCAAGGTTCGATTGAGTGTTTGATTTCTCTTAGTTTGTTTTCGGTAACTTGACGCCATTCTGAGTCCCATAATTGTGTGCAATATTTGTCAACGTTCCTGATAATGTCCATTGGCAACATAAGAGAAAGTGTTACAGAGTTGGGGTTACTTATAGCGTTTCGGGCTGCTTTATCTGCTTCTTCATTTCCTCTGATATTGCAGTGCCCCGGAGTCCATATAAAACGTATGTGTTTATTGGATAAATGTATTATATTTTTTATCTTTATCATTAAGGGATTGATATGAGAATTATATTTTAAATTTGAAAGAACGCTAAGTGAGTCGGAACATATGTCGATTCTGTCATAATTTGTATTAACAGCTGTTTGGACTCCTTTTAAAAGTGCTATGTATTCGGCTGTATAAATGCTGCTATTACTATTTAATTGGAATGCTTGGGAAGAACTTTCGTGTATAACAGCCAGACCTATGCCTGTTGAAGTTTTTGATGCATCTGTATAAATTTGTGAATTATTATGGTTATCAGAGTGAATTAGTTCATTAAATAAATTACGATAAACTATATCTGGTGTTTCTTTTTTTATATGTGTACTAAGACTGGTATCAATTTTGTAGTTTTGTAAATTTTACGGAGGAGTGAGGCAGGTTTCATATTGAAGGATTGTGTAAGGGTAGATGTTGTTGTCAGCCATTTCTTTACTAAGTCTGATGTTTAGTGGTTTTCTGAGATTCATGTTTGAACCATAAATAGATGGGGATTGGTTTATATTTAAATACTGGTTGGTTGAATTATCAGGAGTCGACAAGATTCTGGTTATATATTTGAGTGATAATCTTAGTCTGCGATATTTGAGTGGAGGTTCTCCGGTGATGGCTAATAAACTGAAGATGGGGCTACTTCTGAATGCCCCAGTTGCACATCTTATACCGGTATTATGAACTGGATCAAGAATTTTGGATATATTACAATTTGAGTTTCCGTAGCAGATCGAGCCGAAGTCCAGTTTTGATCTAACTAGTGATCTATATAAATTTAATAGAATGGAATATTCGGCACCCCATTCTAGGTAACTAAGCGTTTTGATTACTTTTAGGTTTTTGTAAGCTGATTTTTTGGTTTTCAAAATGTGAGGTTTCCATGTTAATTTAGAGTCGAAGATGAGGCCAAGAATAGTGATGTTTTCGATAAATGGTAGACAGATGGTATTCAAATAAATATTGGGTTTGGTTATGTTCCTTTTGTTGGAAAAAAGAATACACTTTGTTTTGTGTGGAGAAAAAATAAAGCCTGAGTCAAGACACCATTTTGATAATTCATTGAGGCAGTTTTGTAATACTTTGGTTATTGAAGGGATTGAATTTCCTCTAACGTAGATGTGTGTATCATCAGCAAAGATAATTGATTTGATTGGTTTCGGTATGCAGTCAGGAAGGTTGTTGATGGCGGTTTGAAATAAGAAAACGCTGAGCGGAGATCCTTGAGGTACTCCATTTTCTAATTCAAAGGTATTGGAGGTGTAATCCCTGATTTTTAATTGAAAAGTTCTTTTGCTTAGGAAATTAGTTAGGTATCTTATCATATTCCCGTGAATGTTCCATTTTTTAAGTAAATCGATTACTCTGTGACGCCAAACGGTGTCGTAGGCTTTTTGTAAGTCTAAGCTGATAAGAATCATTATTTGTTTATTAGCCAATGTTTCCAGTATTTCTGATTCTATTTTTACGTGGCAGTCAGTGGTGGAATGGTGCTTTCTGAATCCATGTTGAAAGGGTGATAGAAGGTTATGTTTATTCGCAAACCAATATAATCTATTGTAAACTATTTTCTCTAGTAGTTTACTCATGCTACACAGGACAGAAATTGGACGGTAACCGGTTGGCTTGAATCTATCATTGTTTTTTTTGGGTATGGGGGTGATAATAGCATTTTTCCAGTTGATTGGTAATATCCCCGATCGCCAGATCTGGTTAAATAGTTTAAGTAATAGAAGGATGCCATTTGGGGGTAGATTTTGTAAAAAGATAAATGGGATTTTGTCCGAACCACAGCTGTTGCTCTTTTTTCCTAGTAGGCCTGTATTTAGTTCGCATAATGTTATCGGTTCATTTAGAATATCCCCTAAGCTTTGGTTCTCATATATAAAAGGAGGATTGTTAGTTTCAGTATCTTGTTTATGTTTTAGGAAGTCAGAGTTTAAGTTGGCGTTGCTACTATTTAAATAAAAGTGTTGGCCAATTGATTGGGCTATTGTGTGGGGTTCGGTATGAACTGCATTGTCTGTTAATATGGTTTTGATTTGTATCGATGGGATCCCTTTTATGATTTTGACTTTGTTCCAGATTTTTGTTGCAGATTCTTTCGCATTTAGTGTTGAGGTGAATTGTATCCATGACTTTTTTTTTTCATTTTTGATTAAAAATCTTACTTGAGCTTTGTATTTTTTAAAATCAATAAAGTCCTGGATTTGTTTTGTGCGTTTGTATTTGTTGAATGATGTCTTTTTATTTCTTATAGCGTGTTTAATGTTTTTATTCCACCAAGGGACCGGGGGTCGTTTTCCAGAGTAGCTATGTTGTTCAAAGGTATTTGAGGCTGTATCATAAATTAGCTTACTAAATTGTTCAATATTTTCATCACTAGTATTTTCATCGGGAAAAGAGAAATTTCTTAGATTTTTTTCGATTTCCGTTTGGAAGAGGTTCCAATCAGCATTTGCTAATTTCCATTTAGGGTTACGAGTGTGGATTTCATAAGGGTTGGTATAAGATAAGGTTATTTTAATTGGGAAGTGATCACTGCTGGAAAGCTCAGGAATAACGTCCCATTCTAAATTGGGTGATAATGTTGCCGAGGAGAAAGATAGATCAATAGAGGAAAGGCTGCCATTACTAGAGTTAACTCTTGTTGCTTGGCCATTGTTGAGGATGTTGATGTTATTGTTATTAAGTATTTTTTCGATTTTGGTTCCTCTTTGGTCTGTGTCATTACAGCCCCACAGAGTGTTGTGGCTATTGAAATCACCAAGAATGATGAATGGGGTGGGTAGTTGATCAATAATGTTTTGGATATCTAAAGTGTTGAAATCTTGAGAGTTTGGTAAGTAAATATTGCAAATGGTTAAATTGCTTTTAGCTGTAATGTTTACAGCTGTTACTTCAAGATGAGACGTTATGGGAATTTCTACCGAAGGGAAAATATTATTTATAAAAATGGCCACTTCACCGCTGGCTCTTCCTGCGTGATTTCTATTTTTTATATAGCTTGAATAATTTTTTAAATGGATTGATTTGTAGTTGTTGAAATTTGTTTCTTGGATGCATAATGCTATTGGAGAGAATTTGTTGATTAATAGTTTAATTTCATCGATTTTTGAGTAAAATCCATTAGAATTCCATTGAATAATGTGAAATTTTTTTAAGTTTTGGTTCTGCATTGTGATTAAAAGTTGTGTTTTTTTTTATGGTTAGTTTATTAATATCCTGTGAGAGCAGGATCTCTGGACTCAGTTGAGTCTAAAATTGTTTGATATAGTTTGGATATCCTGTTTTTTAGAGTTGTATTTTTGATTTTCGGGCGGATGGTGTCAATGATTTCAATCATTTCTATGGGTGATAGGTTAAAAGGTTGAATGATACTCATCGGGTTTGGTACACCTATTGTGTTTTCGATAATAAATTTTAGTTGAGTGAAGTTTATTTTTAAATTAGGTATAGTTTCAAATATGATTTTTGCTGGTTCGATTGTTTGATCTAGCTTTAATATGATCTGTTCCAATGAATTTGATCGTTTTGGTTTTTTTAATTGTGGTTGTGAAGTTTTAGCGGAATCTCGTAGTTTGTCTGCCAGTGTTGACTTTTTTGTTTGTTGAATTTGTGAGTTGATTTGAGATGAAGAGCTATTGGTTTTGTTTTTAACATTTGATGAATTTGTAGAGGGGGAAGAGCTGGAGGTGGATGGGGCTGATCTTTTGGGGGTCTGGGATGGGTTATGGGCGGAGGGAGGATTTTTGGATGTTTGTTCGGAAATGTTTTCGATGTTGGTTTTAGTGTGTTTACCCACACTATTAGTACTTAGATCGATTAGAACATTATTATCTGTTTCTGTATGGTTGATGATAGGATTTGTGTTGTTGTAATTTCATTGTTATGACCGAATTGCAACGTTTTTCAACACTTTTTTTTTGTACGCGTTCGGTGTCCATTGAAAAGCTTATTTTGTATTTTTTTCATCTGAGAGCAAATTTTATACGATTATTAATTTAACTTCATTTCTTAAATATCAAATTTGTGTGAATAACAAATTTTCTTCTAAAAATATTTCAAAGGTATGACCAATTTTTGACCATTTCCCAACTTTAAACGACTAAAAAAAAAAATCGTGTCTATGGATTTTCGAAAATGTTGAGTACCTTATGTATGTACTCGTTGTTGACCTCGTGTTGAAGTTTCAAAACTTTTTCTCGAAAGTTAAATCTTTCATCGAACAAAAACCACGAAGAAAATGGTAATTTTCAAACATTTTAAAGTTCTATATTTAGCTCAAAATCACTTGAAACTTGGACCAAGCCTGTATTTTATCTATTTAAATATTGTGTAAAAGTTTCAGCTGGTTCCGGGTATTAATTTGGAAATTATGGCAAAAAAAAAAAAAACACGTTTGCCGTGATTTTTAACGTTTTTGGTAAAATTTGATTTTGATTAAAACTTTTTCAATTTTGGAATTCCGGATTTCAGACTAAGTGTTATATACAACAATTAGAGAGCCGTGACCTTTCATTAGAGGTATTGAACGTAAAAATCGGAGCATTCCTTGTACACTAAAAAGTCTTCACAACGCTCAGAATCTAAAATTTACACAGAGTGTCTATTGCCGACGTGTTTGTGGAATAACTATTAGATATTATTTTAAAAATATGTTTTTGGATAAATCGTTACTATTTTAATGTGTGTCATAATAAAATAATATAATTTCGGTTTTTCAGTAACTTGTAAACTCAAAACAGGGCTTATTTTTCTTAATAACTTTCGTTTACAGACACAATTCGATGACTTATTTATTTTCGAAAATTCGGCAAAGTTTATATTTCCTACACAGACGCAGTTACATACCTATACTTATACTATACGCGTTTGTATTCTATAGTAAATAATAGTTTTGCCGAATTTTCGAAAATAAATAACTCGTTATGTCTGTATATAAAAGTTTTCGGTATGAAAATCGTAAGGAAAATAACTCTATAAAATGGCTGTTTTTAATTAACAAATATATTACTACCTACTAAAAGAATCTATATTTAAAAAAAATTTTTCTCTCCAAATCAATGATGAAATACGACTTATCAAAACTAGTATCGAAAAATTTTCGTAAAACAGTTTTTGAAAATATTTGACGGATAAAAAGTTGTTCCCGGGGACACTCTGTGTTGTGTCACCTATTTTAATTATAATTTTTCCAAATCTGTTAAAAATCTTCAAACGATCAAAACTCACTCAACAGTTTTGAATGTAGTATTTAAAAATGTCGAAAATCGATTATATTGTACGCTCGTGCGTTTAGCGAACAACGTGAAACGTGAAAAATGTAAAGTTTAATAAGAAACGTCGGACTCGAAATCAATAAATCTTATTTGAAAAAAAAAAGCAATGTGGACTATAGCCCGTTCGTTTTATCTCCTGCAAGTTTACTGCACGAAAAGAGTGTTGTAGTCAAAGTTTCTTTTTTACGTCTCGTATGGGCACGTGCAGTGTGTTAAAGAAAGATATATTTTTTACGACTAAATCTAGATTTTTCAGAGTTGACAAACTCGTCGGAAAACAACTTCTCCGAATCAGAAGAAAACTTCTCTTTTAAATATATTATTATAAACGTATGTACGTAAAAAAAAAAAAAAAATCTAGTTCTCAGTAACCGGTGTCAGAGTATTAATTTGTATCACAGTTATCGATACAAATAAGGCCCGCGAGTTAGATTAGATATTATTCGAACGACTCGACCTTTTTTTTTTTTACAACAACCCCCCAACATAACTTAACAGTTATGATCGAACGTAATTTATTAGAGAAAGAAAAAAACAAACGGACAGTATATTACATTGTAATGCACCTGAAAACATTCCAAGTGTCACTCACTCAATTAAATAAAATATATGTTTCGTTTGATAAAAATTCAGGAAAAAGGTTCCAGAAAACCGATAAGAATTTTTAAACTGTGATACACCCACAAGAAACGTACGTAAATGTCTAGGGAAACGTTGAAGGGACCGTATACTTTACCTTCCTCAGAAGCGTTTTTTTCGAAATTCGAATTATTTTTTTAACCGTACACTACGCTTCTAAAACAAAATTTTTGTTTTGAAAATACGGGAAGATCTACTCGGAATTTCAATATATTTATCCCTGTTTGAAGCATCGAAATGGAACCGTTTGTTAGTTGATTGAGGAAATCATTAATATTCGCCGACGACCTGCGGTCGGATGGACCGTTCGTATAAGTTTTGAGCGATGCAACGAGTGTACTAGTACAACCGTGCGGTCGATGCTCTGTTACAAACAAAACAAGACATTTACCCTTTCGAGTCGGATGCAGTTCGTGGAGAGCCCACAGGATAAAGCCACACACACACTCGACAACCGATCCCGCCTGAGAACAGAACACTTTATAGAGTTAAAAAAAAATCCGACGATTTACGTTCAGCGACGTTTTTAAGGCCCCGCGGCAAATCGATTCCAACGTAACGATGAAAATATTATTCACTAAACGTTATATGAGAGAGAGACCGTCGAAGAAGTGTGTCGTGTATTGATGACTTTCCACCGCAATTATCCCAAGTGCTTTACAGACGAAAAGAGAGAATACATATGGTATATATATCGCCGAAGGATTATATAATGGTTAGGGAAAAAGGACGGAGGGATATCAGTGTTCTGCGACCCTTCAAACACCGCACTATTATAATACACGCAACATTCAAGTGTGGGTATATTGTATAAGAGTTTCAATATTATAGATATATATATATATATATACACGCCAGTTGGATAAAATAGCGCGTTAATTGATGGGCTGCTGAGAAAGAACGTGCAGGAAAATATAACGCGACTTTTGTTTTTAAGTCGCGTTCGTTTCGATTACACTGTACAGTGTACACGGTGCATTCGATAACGAACAGTATTCGTTATATACACACGCTACCGTTTCTCTATTATTATTATTAATTATAGTTAGAAAAAACCTTCGAAAATAAATCCATCGTCGTGTTCGACGAATACTGCAGTAAGTTATGGTCTAGAGTTTCCGCAGACTTCTCGTCTATTTCGTAAGTCGTCTTCGAAAAACATTTTTATAAACGGGCGAACAACGGCCGAGCTAAGAAGAGCCACTGCATTCGTCCTGCGGTTGGCATCTCTGTTGGCCAAGCTTTTGTACAGACGAGAAACGAATAATAATAAACAAATATCATAATATACCTATTACGCGTCTAATCCGTATATTTTATATTATACAGGTACTGTTTTAAATAATCGTTTAGAAAACTGTATTTTTCTCCTGTAGTTATTTATTTCGTAGGGGAATTTATGATAAAAGTTAAAAAAAAAAAAACGAAACAGTTTTGTGATAATATTTGCTCCCTACTACGGATATTTTTTATTTATTCCGTCAAAACTATACGTATTGTATAACGCATTCCGCAGAAACAGTTCGATTCTTCTTAAGAAACGTTATACGTCACATTGCGGTTCAATGAGAGAGATGATATTTTTTGACGGCGGATTTACCTAAAACGCGTTGAATCTTATTCCATTCTGCGGGATTGTCAGCTACGCGGACCAAAAACTCCAGAAGATCATCGTCAACCATTGGCGCCTGAAAAAATAATCCAACAAACAAATCATTACATACATACGTGCGTATATACACCAAGTCGGTTCCGAGCAAATATTCTAAAATTTAACAATCGAAATTCGGGAGAGTATGGATTGAGATCTTTCGGTACCCACGTAGGTCTGTGAACGCCCAAAATCGTCGCGGTCTCTAACTCGACAGAGTATATAAACGGTGTTTTACACAATGAATATAATTTGACTTCTATTTGTCAGTGTCGACGGCTTACGAGGTTTTTAATTCTCAAGGGTTTACATCAATATCGAAATTGTGTTGTTGTGATATTTCACTAGGGATTAAGTGTATGATGATAGTTAAAAAAACGTATTAATAACGTGGAACTAAGCGATCAAAGTGGCAAAAATTAAAAATTCGTTTCTTTTCTTCGCGATATTGATCTATGTGCCGCCGATGCAGAACTACGAGTCGTAAGTGCATAACTGCTATTTTAGTAGTTCTAAAATGCACCGCAAGATGGTACGCTTGGTACGTCCACGTTATGTTTTAAATAGTTTTTATCGATTTCTCAAAAAAAATGAAAAAGACACTCGCTCTTAGTTCCACAACCGTTCTCGTGCAATTTGACGGGGTTTCTTTTAAACCAACAAGTTTTTACTGTTTACATAAAACGCAACATTCAAAAATAAAATGTTTTTAACGAAGTATCTATGTAAAACACGGTCGTTAATGTACAGGTTGATAAATTTTTTTCAGACTTAACAATTTTTAAAATTATTCGTCAAAACGTTTTACATGTATTCCTTATTGTGCTCGACTACGTATAAACGCATACTATAATAACATATCATACAGTGTTCATACACGAATTATGATTTTAATTTTGTTACGTTCGCTAGGTAGTTGAAAGACGGAGTTAATTTTATGTTCGAAATAATGCTTTATAAATAGTTAAGTACTTAATAGTTTTTAGCTCTAAAATTCATAATTTATGACGGTTTTGAAAAACGACTTTTTTCGGGCAGGATTATAATGAAAAACACTCACCTTTTTATGCGATAGCAAAGAATGCTGTCCCATTGGATTCAACGTGTTCGAATCTGAAACAGAATAAATAACCTTATCAGTCAAATGCTTCTACAATACTACTATATCTGCTGACTTTGCAATGTTAAAAAATAGGTAAAAGTCGTTTGTATTAAATTTTGCGAATGAAACGCTCTCGTCGGCTGTACTTCCTCGATTCGGTCCGGTTTCCATAAAAAATACCGCGTTTTGTACCCGTTATTTAATTGATCCTCTTTCGACGTACATTTTTCGGGTAGCAACTGCAAGTGCTTCACGTTAAATGCGTCGCATAAAAGTTCGGATTTTCGCTTTAGAATAACGATTTTATTTTCTCGATATTTTAATTTGTTTCCGAGTTGTGTGATGAAAACGACGACGACTGCTGAATCACTAATCACTATCGGTTTTTGTGTGTTTGCGGGCGGAAGCGGAGCGCCTTACACCACAAAAATTAGGAAACTCAAATTATTCGAAACGATTATTTAAAATTTTACACACATTTTGCGCGTCACGATCCGAAATACGTAACAAAACGAATTTCGACTAAAAAGTCCGCTGGAGAAGCGAGTTTTCCCGTGCAAACGTCTCTGGAAAGCGCGAACGCCTCGGTCGGCTCCTTTCGACCATCAAACACCGTGCAGAATCGTAATCTCGACATAAACGGAGATTACTTTTTTTTTTTTTGTATAAAAGTGGACTATTATTTTGAAGGTTGTTTTGGGTTTTATTTAAACAATTTTAATGCCCAGCCTTTCTCGATCACCGTTTATTTAGTCTCGAGACTGCGTCTTAGCGTCTCGATATTCGCGCGCCTTCCCT
Organism: Hormaphis cornu; assembly: GCA_017140985.1. Classification (NCBI taxonomy): domain Eukaryota; kingdom Metazoa; phylum Arthropoda; class Insecta; order Hemiptera; family Hormaphididae; genus Hormaphis; species Hormaphis cornu. The sequence goes on from CM029365.1 coordinate 1,257,370, forward strand.
ACGGCAAAAGTTTTATAAAAGTTTGTGTGCGATCACGAAGACGATTTTATTTTACAGGTATTGTATAATAATTAAAACGTAAACGTACACGAATAGCACGGCAGAGCGACTCGGAAACGTTTCGTTATTACAAACAGCTTTGTCACACTATAATTATTAATAGTCACAGTGTGAATAGTAGTACGAAGACAGCGGATGCCGATTGTAGAAATATAATATCCGTCTGCGAGGGACAGAAATAATTATTATTGAAATCGAGTGACGTGATTCGCACCTATACGTATTATCGTTTATTATTATAAATCCATCGTAACGCATTGTGATCGCGTAAAAAAATTAAACAAACAGTAAATACGAATCGTATAAAAAAAGTGATCGCCGGAGCCGTTTTTCGCGAGAACCGCGAGTCGTTTTCATTCGTTTTCCGATTTTTTTTTTCTAGAGATTTTTCCACGACCGATAAAACGAATATTCCGATAACGACTGCCCCGCGTGTATACAGGTGGTATTTACTACCGGTCTTTTTATTCGGTCTTCCTCGTGCTTTACCGCGTCTATCCTCAGCAAAATATCGGATATATTGACGCTTTTAGCGTTTTATGTTTATGAACTGCACATGTACACCGCGGTCGGTCGTAAGTTGTATAAAAAGTATAAATAAAAAATGCCACCGGTGATATATGGACGTCCATTAGCATTGACTTATATTGGAAAGTCGTAGGGCTAACACATATATATAATATATATATAATATATAATATGAGTTGCGTTACGTTTCCCCCCGTATACGACCGTTCATTCAAATAACGACACCGAAAAGCTTTTTAAAAAATACTAAAAATAAATTGAAAATTACTATAAACCATTTATCAGTTTTTTTTTTTTTTTATCGAATCATTTATACTATCCGGACAATAACTATAATTATTTATCTGCGCGTCCCCGATTTATTGAAACGACAGTGTCTTTTCGAATGCGCTTCGAAACAACTCGATTCGGACGACCACGCCGAAAAACACCGCGGTACACTACGATAATTTATAAAACGTAACGTTTACGAGGAAATAATAGCTATACGTGTGTGTATTAACAAAATTAAAAAACAAAATGTGCTATGTACTATAATATAGTGAATACGCTTTCTGTCGCTGTACATCGAGTGGTTTTACTACGATTCGAAAAACAACAACCACAACTTTTTTTAGCGCCCAATTTTTAGATTCTGCGAAGACGAAGCTAGTGGTTTTACAATGATGATGATTATTATTTTTTTTATACGAAATTTCTGCCAGAAAGAGTGCACCGATTACGTACTACATACAGTAACTTTTCTTTTAGCGAATCGCGTAATACGGGATGATACTTTAGGCAGGTAAAATTTTTCTCAATAGTTTTTTAACGCGACGGGAAAAATTTCGAAAAACCGCTGAAAACGGCGTTTTGTCAGTAACGCGTTTAGTTATTTCGCCATATGTCGCGAAAACAATCGTCGAGGAGTCTTGAAATTTTAGTCAATAGTGTACGTACCATCATTGTGCTGTAAAATTTAAAAAAAAAGTTCATTTTAAGTTTAGGCTATTCATAGCCATTTTTGGATTTCGAGGTTTCGTAAATGCGGGTTAATTTCGGGTGTTTTTACTTGAAATTCGAACACAACACCAGTGGTACGTTACTCTGTACACCGAAAATTTTGAAAATCGCACAATTTTTCGTTCCACCGGTTTTAAGGTTTTTAACGACGGATTTCATTAAAATCGCGCGTACATATATATATATATATATAGTTATTTCTCCGTGATTTCGAAAACACTCATACTCTACCGTCTCGAAATTTTTAACGAAAATTGTATCTTTGTACCGTATAGGACTACGAAGAAAATTTCGAAAAGTTTCATTCAATTTTTATCGTTAAATTCGGGTCCCGTCTGCAGGACGTTTACTTACTATAACCGCGCAGATCTCGCTGAGGATCGGGTTTTTCGAAGGCGACTAAGCCTATGACACAAGACACGTCAACGACTTTCAGAACATTGACCCGCCCAGAGATTTTGGGCAGCGACTAATCCCGGCGTTTTTTATTTTTCATTTAATCGCTTTTACGATTTGACGGTGTGCCGCACGTTTGTTTGGGCAAAATGAGAAAACGAATCTAATAAACGTACTATGTATTAAACGTATTATATGTTAATTAATTAACGTTAATTTAACGCATTTCGAATGCGCGACACACCTAAAGCTTGGCAAAGTTAACGGCTCGAAGTAAACGATTGAAAAAAATTGATTTCGCTTGAAACAAAGATTAAATAATAACGCGCTTCACATTTTTGACTCGCGCGGTTTTGCGCCTGCGTGACGTTTCCTCCGTTTCGAAAAACAATCGTCGTTGTTTTCGTACCGGTATCCCTCGAATTTCGCTTTTTACTGATACTTTTATTTTCCATTTAAAAAACAATTTTATATCCATCACCAAGTCGAGAGTTAACGTAAAAACCGAGTTAACCGAGTCGACCGATTCATATTTATCGAGTTTAACGATGCACGGCACTCGCGAATGTGTGTCGCGAAACGTATCGCGCGGGTAACGTATACAAATTTACATTTTCACACATTTACATTTAACCGCGCGAACGGTCAAAATACGCGAGTTTCTGTGGTAATTATTTTTTTTTAAATTTGCCGTGTATAGACGTGGTACGAGAACTTTTAAACTGTTTGGTTTCAGTACGTTCTCGGATTAATCAGCGTTGAAAGTTGTCCGGTACGCGACGGCAAATTTCATTAAAAACGGCATTGTTTTTTTGGTTTTCCAATCTTCAAAGTATAATTTTGTATTTTTAAACTGCGTTTCAAACGCAACGTAATATTTAAAACGCGCTCCCGGCGTCTTTGGCGCCAAGTTTTTGAAACCATCGGTCGTGTCTCTAGATGATAATATTACGTAAATATTTTTTTTCCCGCTATATTAATAAATTATTTTAAAACCGAAAACGATTAAATCGACGAGACAATTCGTATTACGGCGGTCGAACAACACGCGATTTTCGTAAATTTTCGGGTCCACGTCACCGCCACCGCGTGGCGTACAGGTGCGTCGTGTGCGGTGCGCTCTAACAGCGGATGAGAAAAAACGTCACTGCGGGTAAAAATGAGGAAAAAAAAAAAAGAAAAGTTTCCCGAAAAAATCGTATTAAATCGTAATAACGTTATTGGTATACCACAAAATGTACTGTCGTGTGTGTGCGCAGCGAAAATTGATTTATTTTTTTGTCATTCTCGTCCGATTGTCGCGGGGTCTTGTGGCGTAATGCGATTTATAGAAAACGTCAAACGAAACGTTACGCCTGCGGCATTGCGACTAAGCGCGTTTATACGCACGAAAGCACGACGTACGTTACAGGATTTATAAGAGTCACCACGACGGGTTCTTCAAAACATTTTCGCGGATCATTTTATTCTTCTCGACAAAATCGATCTCGTACAACCGAAAACGTCGTATTTAATGATGAAACACACACCGCGTTACCGTTCGCCGGTCGCGCACACTCGCTAATGGAATTTACCGGAACATACGGGACGCGGCATCGAGTTAGACGCGGTGTCAACTCGATTAAAAACATATCACGAGGATACACTGTTTCGTTGTCATACGACGCGTATACCGGATGAAACGGGAAGGAAGGAAAAAAAACGAAAAAAAGAAGCATATTTTAGAAGGAACAGCTGCGACTGCGTGGAGTGAACAAGCTCAAAATAATGAAACTCGGAATTTCATCTCTGTTCGCCGCTGCTAATCGCGCGTTTCGCTCTAACTAGTCGCTATTGAAAGCGTTTCTTTCACCTAACCGTGTTAGGTGGTATCAGCTTAACTTTACTTAACTCTTGTGCGGGTACCACCGTTACAGCGATTATTCGAAAGCGGAAAAGAAACAACGAAACCTAACGATGATATTCTGAGCGAGCTCAGTTGTCTAGCATATACGTGTCCCGGTGAAAAGAAATTTAACAATAAAAATTGTCCATGTACAAAGAATATTAGTTCGTGCGAAAATTCCGAACCGTTTAGACCGTTATTTGAGTAGTTAACACACGGTTTCAACATTTATACGAGTGATCTCGTTGTCATAACCGACTTGCACCGTCGTATTTCAACATTTTTCCTCGTACGCGTTCGGAATCCATTGGGCAGATCCTTTTGTAATTTTTTTTTTTCATCGGAGAGCAAATTTTACACATCATGTTTTGACTTAATAACAAATTCGTGCGGGTAATAACGAATTATTTTCTAAAAATATGTCAAAGGTATGACCACCAATTTTTGACCATTTTCCGACTTTAAACGACTAACAAACAATTAACCGCGATTGTGGATAAATTTTCTAGTGTCTGCTAGTCGTTGTGTTTCAAAACTTTTTCTCGAACGTTAAATGTTTTATCGAACAAAAACCGCAAAGAAAATGGAAAGTTCTTTACTTAGCTCGAAAATTTCCAGCATCACTCGGAACCTGGACCGTATCTTACCTCATATTTCAATATCGCGTAAAAGTTTCAGTTAGTTCCGTCTATTATAGTGTGTGAAGGTTATGGCCGAAAAAACTAAATCGATTAGGTATGTCAAAAAACACGCTGATTTTTAACGTTTTCGGTGAAATTCGACCAACTGTTTTGATCGTGACTTTTTAAGTTCCCCACCGTCAAAGTACGTTTAGAGTTCCAGAGTACCTTTCACTAGCAGAGGTGTTTAACGTAAAAATCGTAGCACTACCCTTAAAAGCGTTCACAGAAAAACAAAATAGAACACGCTGTCGTCGTAAAAACAACGTTCGAAAAAAAGAGTTACTGTACGTTTTTTTTTTATCCGAAACGTAGTTTGGGCTATCCCGTTCTGTTGTTCGCCGCGATCAAAATGCAAGACCAGTGCCAAAACCGTATTTCTATTGTGCGCGACGAACACGCGTTTTCGAGGACACCCGCGATTTTCATTTCCTTGTCGCTCGCACTCGATTTGTCGTCAAAATAACCGTCGCAAAACACGTTGTTATACACAACAATAACTTGACCCTCGCAAAATGCTCTTATCTCGATTAAAAAAAAAACCACGCACACACAAACATTCACATAACACTCGACGCGATATTATGTTGCGATATATTATACCAATCGCGTAGACCAAAGCGAGACGCGTGGGCTGTCTGAGGGCGAGAGACGCATGATCCATTTTAAGAACACGCTCGTCGTCAATTCCCGACGGTTCCGGGTGTTAATAATCAGTTTAATTTAAAAAAAAAAAAGGAGCAGTAGTGCAATATGGTGTTGAGTCATTTTTCAATTTCTAATTATCGCGTAAGCGTTCAAAAAAAGTAAGCGCCGGGACGAATTTGCTAAATTTTTTAACCGCATACGAAAAACTATTTTATTTAGATCGTGTTAAAGTCTCGATACGTAAAAACCAGAGGTTAATAATAACCGTAGTAAAATTCTAAAAGTTTCAACTACCTTAAAAATGATCGAAACCGCCGATTGAAGTTTCATCAGTACACTCGTTAAAACCTTTTTAACGGCGCATATAGATTTCAAGTCGAACTTTCGGGAATTTGAAGAGAAACACGGCCGCCCGAAATAAACGAAAATTTCAAGGCTCCGTCATAACTCCCTCGGAAATGATCGGAATCGACTGAAATTTCAACACGTCGTAAATCCCTTCTTAACGACACACGAGTAGCATCGAAAATAACGTACTCGTGATCTACTTTTGACGGAATTTTCACGTTAATATGTGGCACCTTTAAAACGGTCGAGCAGCAAACGTTTAATCAACGTTCAATAACAACGCGACGTAAATAATTTCATACGTACAGGCAATTTAAAGTGAACGCGACGGGTAGGTGTAATTGGACTCGGGACGAATAAATTAGCTCGTGTGTAGTCAAAGGAAAAGAGAGAGAAAAAAAATTCACAAACTTTTCCAGGCTTGTCGAAATGTAATAAAATTTTAGCGTCATAACGCGACGGTGACGACGACGACGACGACGACGATGGAGTTTTCGCGCGTAAAATACTACAATAATTGAACACTAATACAGTATACCTTTAAGCTATATTATAGTTCGTATTACGAACGTATACCAATTTACTCTCGCGACCTACTTTAACAATTTGCATTCGCATTACGGTGTATTCTATGATATGTTGTGCATACATACATATATATACTTCAAGAAAACTGTTGTGCTAGACGACGAAGTTTGCATAATTTTACTGTAATAACCCCGTTTATCGTTTATTACTAGTGTAAACGCGTGTTTAGAACCACCGCCGAAACCGTACGCTCGAATATTTATAATTTTGAAAAATACGCAAAAGGGCGTGCCGGTTTTTTGGTGTTCGTCGAAAGCGATGCGTGAAAACGTATCCTTATAAACGGTTATTAGGTACTTATAGCGTTATTATTGTCACCCATAAATTCGAGAGTGAAAAAAAAAATTGTTGTGCAAACTAAGTATGTGCCTACCGATAATTATTAATAATCTACGGGGGAAAAAAAATTGTGTTGTATAAACAAATAAATTCATAAACCAATAGCTGACGATTATAATGAATAATTCAAATGTGACGTGTTCATACGACGTTATAATTATTATGGTCGTTCAAACAATCCTATAAATTCTGTTTACTTAAAAGCGATAATTCTGTTGAATATTTTGTTGAATAAAATACGGTTTTCAAGAGTAACGGATCAACGGATTTAGTTATTTAAAAAGAAGAAAAAAAAAAAAACGAAACGGTACAATTTTGATTGAATACCATGATAACTATTTGCACAATGGGGCAAGAAAACGTGAGATCAACACAATATACACGCTATATCAAAATGATTTAAAAGTGCGTCGAACGAATTGAAATGTATTAAAATTTGTCTTTTGTTTTTGGATTATAACTAAAACAAAATAAAGGAATTTTCAATAATCACTCTACTCCAAACAGCAAAAATACGATTTTATATTTAAAGGAATTATACGCTTGTAAAGATCGGGGTGATTTTATAAGTCAATAAAGCGTTCACGGAAAGAATAAAAACAACATCGTTGTAAAAAAAAAAAAACCGTTTATACTTCGTGACATGCTCACAGTATCTAAAAAATTCCATCACGTTCTTTTTTCGTTTTTTTTTTTTTTTTTTTAATCAGTATTCAGTATTCTTCAAAATTAAACGATAAAAAACGTTTGTGGAATAAAATACGATTTATCGCGCGACGTTTATTATATTTGTTTTTTTTATTAAAACCATTTTTCATTGAAGCAGTATGACGTAAGTTATTTTTATTATCGTTTGTCACGAGTTCCCACGTTGTTATTGTTCGTATTTATTATTATTAATCGTGTGTGTTATGAATTATGATTCATCGTCAAACCAAATAAGAATATATTTTCTTCTTTTAAAATCGAGCGGTACACAAATACTGACTAATGTGTAATTAGCAGTTTGAAACAAACATTATGATATCTTGTGAAATCGTATTGAAAAATAAAACAAAAACGACGTTTAGCTAACGACTGCACGACGTTTAAAATAATGTAACGACTGTAACGAATTTATTGACATATGATATTATCGTAACGTGGACATGGCCGTGATTTATACCGCAAGCACTAATAAAGCAACAGTGATTAGTGTGTGGCGAATAATTAATGTCCTGGTGAAAACAAACAATCCAGAAATCGGGTTTCAGAGGAAACGAAATTCACGAAGACACCGGAATGATTATTTTCGAAATTACCGAGAAATAACTGTACGCGATTTTAATACGAAATACGTCGTTAAAAATCAATTAAAACCGACATCGGTGGATGGAAAAATCGTGCGATTTTCAAAATTTTGCGTGCATACGATTAGAGAGTAACGTACGTACGACTGATGTCGCGTTCGAATTTCAAGTCGAGAAACCCCCCAAAATTAACCCGCATTGAATGAAAAACGTGAAAATCCAAAAACGGCTATAAATTTAACGTGTTAAATGAAACTTTTTACACATTTTTCGTATAGAACAAAGATGCATCGTTATTGTCCGACATCTCAAGACTCCTCCGTTTTCGAAATTACGGAGAAATAACAAAACGACAAAATGCCGTTTTTAGCGGTTTTAAAACAGGAAGAAAACATCACCGTGTTAAACCACCACCAGCTCAGAATGTAAAAGTACAAAATTGACCGACACACACACACAGTTAAACACGTGCACACATTTTTTACGGGTGATATGAAAACAAGTCGAACGCTTAAAAAAGCAACCGCTAGACTGACTATATAGAAGCGATTTTATTTATGTAAAAAACGTAAAACGTAAGCAATGTCATTACGACTTTTATAAAACGATAACTCGTATTTATACGACAAGACGAGAACAAACAGCGGTTAAATATGTATAAATAACATATATGCGTATATCGTACAATACACGACGGCACCCGAAACGAATTTCGCGCGAGATTTTCTTCGCGGGATCGCCCGTCCTGTAGTATGTATCTTTTTGTTTCCGTTTGGAAAACGTCGCCGTTCTCTATCGAAATAAATAAAAGACACACGCTGCTTTTTATTAATCACAAACAATACCGCGTTGATTCTATACGAAACAAGCAAATTGTTCAATACGGTCGCGCGTAAATCGAACACACGTTTTGTGCGTGATGGCCACTGCTGCAATTATCGACAGTGGCTGGCCATCACTCGGGTTTGGGGAAAAACATGAATGAAACGCGTTTCGTACCGGAGTGACAGATAACAGATGATGATAACGGCAGGCGCCGCCGTCCTTTTCATCCGCGGACCGCTCCTCTTTCGGCGACTTTTGATGTTCAGAGAAAAACGCGAGAACGTTTGAAAAACCTATCTCTCTCTGTTCATTGCTTCCGTTATAAAACCCGCGGTAACCGCAGTGAAATCTGGGCAAGCCAACAACTTCTTTTAAAACCCGTTAATTAAAAACAACAACAATAAAAAGTCGAGTTAAGCGAAAAGTCGATCAGAAGAACTGAATCATCGAAAAAAAATTAACCCAAAACAATCAGGTAGGTTGATATTTTTACACGCGGTTTTGTCTGCCTATATTATAGTATGGCATTCCGTCCTTTACGAAAATTCGTGTTTTCTTTTGAAGTTTTTTCCGTCTCACACTATTACACTTTAGTGAATATTATAGTAAAAATATTTTAGTTAAAATTTTAATTATCGTACAGACTATAAAGTCGTCGCGTTATAAATTCGAAAAGAAGAACAAAAAAAAAAAAAAATTGAAAAAACGAAAAAACAAATTGACATCTCGAGTTAAAAAGAAAAACAAGAAGTTAACAAGATGGTTAATCGATTTTTGATTTATTCATTTCAACTTTTAACGCCCAGCCTTGAATCGCACGGTGTCCTACGGTCAGGAACGTATAAAAAAGTTATCGAGTTAATTCGTAACTCGTTATTCGTGTGTTTTTTTTTTTTTTTGGTCTGGAGTCAGGCCTGGATATACTTTTCGCCCAGCTCGATTTATGCACAACACATGATATGGGTTCGACCCGCAGTTTTCACATCGTTTTTTCAACTCCAAGGACCGTACGGGAGGAACCCGTATCAAATAATGTAAAAATGATACCGGAATATTGATACGACTACGCCGTTTTTATTTTATTTTTTTCATCTGAATCTAATCTAATCTACATATATAGAGTACACAACGGCGTAGTTATTTACGTCACGCGCTATGTACGGGTTTTCGCGCGCGCGGAATTTATCGCGTGAAAAAAAAACAAACAAAATACATATTATACGCTCGTTATGACGCGACGTATAAAATCGTACACGTATTTTAATGATATGAACGCGGTACCAATTCGATGTTCATACGACGTTTTTAAAAGTACAAATTGTTTATTTCGACAAAAACATCATAATGGAAAGCGTTTAAGCAACAATATTGTTGTTGTATTAGATTACATTTTGTTTGCTTTTTTATAATAACGTTGCGCGCTGCGCGTTTGAGCAGATTGTGTGTGCATGGAAAATATAAGCGCGCGGTAACAATCGAATGACGTGACTGAGCATACAAATTTATTTTTATTGCATTTTAAACGAGTTTTGAAAATTGCAGTACGGACATCGAGTGGGTTCTGTTCCGCGAAACGTTTTAAAACACTTATAGCGAGAACAACAGTCTGAAGTTGAAAATTACATATATTTACATTGTGGTATCGTATACGGTGTGTACGAGCGGTGTTTGGTTTTGAAAATTTACAGCGAAATCATATCATACGTACGGTTACGGTTCGAGTGTGTTAATAATACGACGGTAAAATAATTACGGAGCACATTTTAAATTCTTTAATGGACCGAACACATTAATTGTCTTACGTTAATTGACAACACGGGAAGTCGTAGCCGCAGTAGCGCGCTGTGTGTACATCGGAAATGTACTATAATTGTCATAATACAGTAGTAATACCAGAGATTTTGAAATACGCGAGCACATCGGAGTGAAATCTCTCGATAATTTTCAAGTAGCCTGTACAATAGTGTTAGTAAGTGTATGCTGTACGAAAATCAGTTTTATAACATTTTTCGAAATTTTTTGTCATCGTTAAATCTTAAAACAGGCACACCGACAAATCAAAAGGCCGTTTTTTAGATTACAATCGAGGTTGTCGGGTGGTCACGCTATTTCGCGCGACCCAAGTTAGATTAAATCGAATCGCACGGGTCCTACAAAAATGTTAAAACTCGATCGACGGTGTCCGCGTTAGGGCCGAAGCTCTTCCGTGTTGTACTGACGGTAGTAGGTCCCCCTTTCATCGCCCATTATCACGAGGAGGTATCCACGCGGAGTCTGTCGATGATTACTCTTTTCCTTCTGCTTAGAACGGACTCGGGCCGATCGAACACGGTGTCTTTAATCGTTCTCAATTTAGTGTTTTTTGTCTGTGCCGAATGCGTGTTCGCCATTCGGGTCGGACGAGTTCTTTGATCTGCTTCTTAGTACCCGCAAAAGATATTATCATATTTAATTCGCGCAAACACTTATATATGGACTACTCCACTCGGCTTCTTTGTCTGCCTTTTCATCATCCGCCGTGTGGCGGCTGTGTGTCCGGGAACCCCGATCAACGCAGATCTACGAGGATTGACTCCAATATTGTGAGTTCGACTTGTTTTTTTAAAATTTTTTTTTTTTTTTTTGTATCAGCTCGTGTAGCGTTTGTTGTGTTTTTCTAAGACTCGGAAGAGCGCTGACTGACAGAGAACCGGTGAGGAATATGTCGTTTCTAAAGACTGTTCTCTCGTACTCGTAATAATAGTAGTGTCCTACTGTTTTTAGTATGGCGCTATGGATTCTCGCGTGTAAACGGAGCGGCGGCTTTTGGAAAGTTTTTAAATCCGAGGTTTTCGTTGGTAATTGCTATTCCTACACGTTCGTTTATAACAACAACCAACAATGCGGAGGAATGTCTGAAACACAACGTTTCGCCCTTTAAGAAAATCACTCGATACGTTCGCGCGGTCATAAAAAAAAGCGCTGCGGTGTTTCATTTCACCGCGAACGGAATTCGTTTACAGCCATATTTTTTATACGACCCCCGGATTCTACGTTTGACGATAACGATCATTATCGACGGATAATGATTTGTATTTTAACGACACTATAAATAATACGCTATGCTCGCGCCCGACTAATTTTCAGTTCGTCACGGCACTACATATAGTAATATTATCGTCGTCCGGGGACGGTTTCGATCGATCGACGCGATCGGTGTAATGTTTCACCTTCGATAAAACTACGCGTGACGGTTATCGTAACGACGTGCACCACCACAACGATCCTTATATGAGTAAAAAATAAATGAAAAATAATATTTGCTAACGCGTCGATGATTCGGTTCAGTGTCGTTTTTCAGCGGTGTGTAGAGGTCGGGAGATATCCCGTCGCCGTATCGCTTCTTAAATTTTTTTCACGAAAGACCGGTGGTCGCACAAAATATATTCTCATATACGTACGTCTCGATAAAATATTAATATTTTATAACAAACCCGGGATCACTATAGGTCGCGCGCGGGGTAGTAGACTTTGACGGGGCCAGAGAACCCTACGGCTTCGGGCGAGTTCGAAAGTTGTGCTTTGAACGCGCGTTGTTTTGCGTCTGAAAGTAGTAACGACGATAGATCGCCGTTGCCTTCGAGAATACGATTCTGCGGCGAGCTCGGTCGTGTGTAGTGTGCGTTCCGGAAAAATCCAAGTCGACACGATACGGTCCGAAAATCAAAACAAAAATCCGCGTGCACGACGAATATTATTACCACTTTAACGCGGTGAAAATTACCAAAAAAAAAAAAAACGCGTGACAGTGCTGTACAAAACATGGCTGAAATCAAAAGCCGAACACCGACAACGTAATAATAACGCGTGATCATCAACGGTGCCGCAAGACACTGCCCCTAATCGGTTTTTTATACAGAAAATTCGCGGTTACGAGTATACTTAAATAAATAAAGTTTGATGATACTTTAAACGAAAAAATATACTTATTATGCGATAGTTTAGTTTATATTGCGACCGAATATATCGCGTTCTTCTCAACGCTCGTCACCCGATGAACGTCACTCTCGGGCCGTAAAAATGAAAAACCCCGCGAATTCGATAAACTGGCTGCGACTATAAAGCGTATAGGATAAAAAAAAGTAGTAAAAATTTTTGTGAAAAACAAATTATGAGATCCGTACAACAAAAGTGGTCTAACACGGAGAAGAATCGCTAAAAGGCAAATTTTTCCCAAAACGTTTCGCGTCCAAAAGCACACGACTTGACGACGACGGATTATAACTTCGATTATAACGCGGTAACGAGTCACTCACGCTTTAGTTTATTTATTTATTATTATTAAACCTTCTCTCTCGAGGAGCGCACGCGACACAACGTTTCGACGGTACACGGCGGACGAGCAGGAATGTTCGTCGTCAAGCGCGATCGAGTGAAACGGTTTGTATTACGGCCGCGACGACCATACCGGCCGAATAATAATAGGTAAATAGCCTAATAACTGCCAACGGTGGTATACACACGTATTTTACTACACTTATTTTACGTATTATATTCACGTATTTTACTCCTACCACACGAAGAAGACGAAAATGACGAGTAGGTTGTAAAAACGCGAGTTTGTTCGTTTCCACCACGAACGCGCAACAATAATAATTATTTATCATCGTCACTGTGTGTAAACACACACACGAGATCGGTGGTAATATATGTAGTTGTTTCTCTCTCTCTCTCTCTCTCTGTATATAGAAGAGTGACCGGCGCGCGCGGCCAACAGTCCGTCGAGCGAGACCGTCCGGAGTGGACACGCGGCACTAACCACCACTGGCTGCTGCTGCTGCTAAAAGCGCGAGAAACGAGAAAAAACCCGAAAAGTTCCAGAGGCGAAAAGAAAACCGCGATGCGATCCATCGTCGCGGTACGGCCGCCGCTGTGTCTGGCCATCGCGGTGTTCGCGACCGCCACGTGCGCGGGCAAGTTCGACCACGTGTTCAACCCGGGGCCGGACAAAAGTAAGTGGTGCACCGGAACGAACGTTCAGATCGTTTTGGAAACATCCTAACATAACAACAGCCGCACAAAGACGTGTTTTTTTTTTCTGTTTTTTTTTTGTTTTTTTAATACGAACCCCGGTATTGCGCGCCGATTTACACGTCGGGTGTACCTACCTTTTTTTTGTTTTCGCGTAATTACGAAAAAATAATAAGTAATCGTGACGGAGACAATATAATTGATTGTAAGAAAAAACCGTCGGCCGTGAAACCGTTTTTACCGAGCGCGTTTACCGCGGCGACTCCTCGACACCTATACACGAGGATTCACGTGGAACGGTCAAACACTATTCTGTGCGGACGACCACCAGATAGATAAAGTTTGTTCTTTCGCCCCGCGTACGTTTTCACGAACTATGGGGTTCGCTTGAAGGAAAAAAAATCAATCACAACGGGGTTTTTATAATGCGCGCGCTCACGGCGGCGTCGCAAACGAACACCGCGTTTTAAGCTAACCCGCTAAAACTCGTTTACATAGTAGTTGTAGTAGAGGTAAGTCGTACAACGATATCGGGGGTTGAACACCCCACGAACGGTCGCAGTAGTAGTAGCGGGTGTTCTTTTGAAAAACGGTCATTCGACATCCGCCGTTTCACTCGTTTCGTTCCGCCAACCGACGCGCGAAATTTCTCGCCAGCGTTTTCGTCGGAGATGCACACACGGTTCTGCCGACGCGCCGCCACTCTACTGTACAGTACCGAGACTGTCGTATTTCGCACCGTGGTGTAACAACAACGAGTAATGCGTAGTATTGCGTATAATAATGTATCGTGTTTGTTGTTGTTGTTATTATTATAAAGATTGCGAAAAATAAATAACAACAGCAGAAAATTATTAACGTTTGCCCGACGAAATCGCGCGCGAACCCGTTCCGTTTGCTGTGCACGTGTTTCGAGAAATTCGGTTTTTTTTGCGCAAAACGACTCATTGGCCGGCCGCCCCTGGACGAAACTCATTCGCAGCGGGCGCGTTTTTTTTTTTATTTGAAAGTTGGAAAAATCTCGACTTACGTATTTCAGTCGTACTTCGGTCAAAACCCAGCAGCCGTAGTCGTGTATGCGCGATTTTTTAAAAATGTCGTATTTTTCGTATCTCACGTGCGACGTTACACGACGTTTCGCCAGAGTCTTGTGGCGGCCCTAACCACTAACACCGATTGTGCGATAATCGGGGAATAATCGTAATCGTCGTTAAAAAAGAACCGAAATCGCTCGTCTCGCAGAGTCGATTCTTACCGTTCGGTCAGAACGACTTTAAAAAGACCAGCCGTTGAAAAGGAACGGTGCGGTGTTTAGCACTATTGTAATTCTTCAGTATGGAAAATTTCGTTTGATTTTTTTTGTTTTTTAGTTCGAAATAAGTACTTTACGATCGATCCGATTTTAGAAAACAATACACGAATAAAAGAGATACACAAAACAACTAAAATGAATATGCAGCTAATCGCGCAAATAGTATTGTTGCAATTTACTTTTTATTTTCCGGTTGACCGATAGTTTTGTAAAATAAGTTTGGGTTAAAGGTAAGGGCTCTTTTTTTTTTCTTTTTTCTGGTCGAGTCACGGGTGTGTGTGGATCATAGGTAACAAAAAATATTTCAACTCGGTTCGATTATAGGCACGGCAAACGACACGCATCGTTCATCGCATTCCAAATGAAGTTTAGCGTTTTTACGTATTCTGTGATACAATATATATATAGCTTATCTACACGGATTTCGTTTCTCTCATTTTATCCACCGAAAAACAGGATACCAGCATATCGATATCGGGGAACTGCAGAGTAATCACATCGGCATTAAAAACAACAGGAAACTATCAGGAAGAACCTTGAACGTACAATAATATGTAAATCGAGGAGCAACTGTTGGTGGCGGGCCAATCGTCGTAACCTTTTTTTATTGAATCGCGGTGACGGGTAATACCTAACTGCGCAGTTTAGCCGGCGAACGCAATTATACTACGTACATCCTATAACTTTTGCGCGCATACAACCCGGAGTTTCGAAAAAATAATCGATAACTTTTCATCTTAAAAGTGTACAAAAAAAGTTTTCATGAACACGTTGTAGCAGCGTGTACTGTGTTCAAACACAATCGCCGACGTCCAAAACGAACGAATAACGCCTCCGACGACGTCGTTTTTAACCGCGCGACCGGATAATCGCGTTGAATTTTAGCGCGCGATCGTTGATTTACCAATAGTTGATTTGATCAGATGAGAAAAAAAAATCCGGGGACACGCGCGGTCTTTCGGCGAAACTAAAAAGTTTTTCTTCTACTCGGTGTTGAACGACGTGTGCGGCCCGCGCGAACGGAACACAGTAGTAATGTACCGACGACAACGCGGTAATACACGCTCTCGACCGCGGTCTGTTTTGAATACACGATATTATAACTATATACGCGTGACGTATAGAAGTGTCCGCGCTAAACGTGGAGGAAAAAAACGTGCTGGAAAATATAACACTTTAATTTTATTAGTATTATATTATCGACGACGACGACGGTGTGACGACGATACCTATTCGGCTGTGTATTACAGTTAGAGATGTTAAGTTCGTGAACGAATAGTTCAAATGAACTATTCACTTTGACGAACTATTCTGAACTGTTTCAGTACCTGTAACTTAACAGTTCATAGTTCGAAAAAAATTGGTAGCATTGTGTAAAAGTTCACGAACTAGTAGTGATAAAACGAAATAGTTCATTTCCTAACAATATCAGTATCATCAATAAAAATAGTGAACTATGTGAACTTAAGAATAGGTCATTTGAACTATTCACTTGATTGAACTGTGAACTAATGAACTATTCACAAAAATGAACTAAACTTTCCATCTCTAATTACAGTCCAAACGCTCTCTCCCGCTACTTATCGTCGTCGCAACGAGTTCGATACACGTTTTTCTCCTCTCTCTTTTTCACACGTCTCTTTTTCACACGCGCCTTCGGTGTCTTCGAGGACAAAAAACTACGAGCGCTTAAAAGTCCCGTCGCATCTTGATTTTCGTTGATATAAGTTCTCCGCCATAATGAATCCACGCCGCCGCCGTTCAACAAAACGATTGTTTTTTTCGAGTAACAGTAGCAACAACGTCAAAACCTCGCGTATGTTGTTCGCGCTCGACGCGCCTGTGTTCGTTATACTTTGTGCGTTTTTTAACTCGCAGAAACAAAATTGTCCGACACAAACAATACCTAACACTACAGGACGAAACGTTCTCTTCTGTACACGATATATATATGTATATATATTCGATCATACGGCGCGAATTTGTTGCAAACAGATTGTACGGTTTCTCGCGGCGAAGAACAACAACACCCGGTGTGTTATCCCGGTGTTATTCGGGTACGCGAGAAAAAGCGCGAAATCAGCAGCGAATCAACGCGCGCCTCGCCCGTCGGCGCTTCCCGAGACGCGTTTTTCCCCCCGATCATTCCGATCACGTGCTGCGGGTACGGAAGGAGGAGGAAGAAGGGAACCGCGAATTTATCCGCCGGGGTAGTGTGGTGTAGAGATGGAAAGTTTAGTTCATTTTTGTGAATAGTTCATTAGTTCACAGTTCAATCAAGTGAATAGTTCAAATGACCTATTCTTAAGTTCACATAGTTCACTATTTTTATTGATGATACTGATATTGTTAGGAGAAATGAACTATTTCGTTTTATCACTACTAGTTCGTGAACTTTTACACAATGCTACCAATTTTTTTCGAACTATGAACTGTTGAGTTACAGGTACTGAAACAGTTCAGAATAGTTCGTCATAGTTCATTTGAACTATTCGTTCACGAACTTAACATCTCTGTGGTGGAGGAGACTGCTGCGAGCTGCGGTTAACCCACGCGGGCGCGCGGCCGTGGCTTCGAAAAATCCGACTTTCCGCCCTCGTCTTTTGTACTTTACGCGTCGTCGGCGGGGTGTATGTACGTAGACACCTAGGTCTACGGGAAAAAACGATTTTACACCGAAAAACGAGGAGTAGGTACTGCGTAGCGGCGGCCAAAATATCGGTACCCCGTCGTCGGTCAAACCGTACGCTTTTTTTTTGCTTCACGACGCGTCGTGCGCGAGACCGCGTCAAAGGCGCCGCGTACACTAACTATATTATAAGCCTTTGAGATTCGGTCAACAGACGCCCGTTTATTACTTTTGTTCCGTCTCTACTCGAAATGAGAGAGAGAGAGAGAGAGCACAAGGATTCGTCGCTGCATTTGTCCGCGGCGTCACACTTCAAAACGATTCCCCCGGCGAGATAGATACACGCATCATTCTGCATGTCGCGGCCGTCACGGGTAACACCAGCGTTTTCTGTACGATGTTTTTAACTGACGTTTTTTTTTCTCTCGGTCCATCCACGTCGGCCAAACACGACGGTTCGGCACTTGCCGTTCACGTTTTTCCTCCTCAGAACCTCCTCCCGACGCGCTCGTGCGGCGGCGCTCCCGAGCGGCCCCGTTAACTCTCGCGGCGGCAAAACGGGCGAACGACGAAGCGAGAAGAAATCGTCGATGGTTCCGTGGAAAATTTTACCAAAAAAATGCGACGACGATGAAATTATAACCGGGGGGAAAATATTAAAATTATTGTACCGCCCTGTTATACGTAAACAATATATCGTTGATGACGAGTACTTAACGCCGCGTTAAACGTGACAAGTCTATAACAATAATATACGTGCTTTTCCACGTGAAAAATAACGTTACGATGTTCTAAAGATTTATATTATCATCATATTTTCTCTTGAGGCGGCGAAATATGTACTTTTCACGGAACGATCAAAAATTAAATCATTTTTCAGCCGTGATTTATTTCACGACGCTCGCTCGCTTCGCTATGTTGTTAACAACACGCCGTTAAAGCGCGCCTAGAGAATAATTTTCAACAATTATTGTTGTTTTTACAATAATGTTTTTTTTTTTTTTAGTAGAAAAAATGCTCCGATTTCAACGTGTACGATACTACCACCTCGAAAGATAGGCAGCAATCGATCCGAAACGGTACTTTATTCGAGGCGATTTTGAAATTTCGATTGTTTTCGGAGTGTTTTGAGCGAAAACGGCAAAATGTTCGAAAGCGCGTTAGACTTGAAACTTGACGAGTTTGCTGTGTTGAAATTTCAATCGATTTCGACGATTTTTAAGGAACTTTTACGCAGTTATTATTCCTCTAGTTTTTTACGTTCAAGTCTCGAAGCGTAGTCGCCACCCCGTCAAACTACCCGCGAGACTTATAGACTGATCACGGTTTTTTTTTTTTTTACCCCACATTTTCAAAAATTTCCGGCCTCACTTCCCGGTGAAATTTCAATTTTCGGAACGCCGAAATCAGAATGGATTGTAAAAATGTTGTGATAAAGGTATGATGCGATGTTTCTTTAACAGCCTTATTTTTCACGATCCTCGAACTATCGTTTTCCCGACACCGCGGATTGAAAATCGAAACTTTTCACATTTTAATAAAAAAAATCAACCCTCGTATAGGTTTAGTCTCGTCGTTGTAAACCCCGAGCGGTACCGTCTCGATTCGGATCGGAATACTCCTGCCTGGCGTGAGGGGGACACCGTGATATTTATATATAAAATACTCTGACGATTTTTATTGTTGTACGCAATCGTCTCGGTCGACGGACGCGACTATAGGTATATAGTAGAAGTGACCGTAAACAAAAGCGAAATCCGATTTTTGAATCGCAGTATTCGCGCACAACGGCCATTTTACGTTTTCGCGAGGTGTTTTATTCGTCTATAAAGCCGTTATAGGGGTCGAGAGTTTTGACGTATTCTTCTTCTTCTTCGGTCTATACGCACATAACGTATATTCTTTTTGCACGTGGGTGTAAAAAACGCGAACGAAACCTTTAAGGTAATAAAAAAGCGTACACTGCGGACGCATTACTTATTTTTACGTCGGGCGTGAGGTTCTAAATATCGCGGATAAACGGCGCGCAAAAACGTCGTAAAAACCTTTCGAAATTCATGATCACCGGTTCTCTGATCCGGCGCGTTCTGTGTATCCGTGTGGCTTTTGGATTCGAAAACGTTACACACTTTACCGCGACGGGATATCTACATTAGATCCCGAGGAATTTATTTCTAACGGTTTTGAAAATATCGCTATTATAGCGCGTAATAGTAATCGAAAAATAGTCCCTCGGGAAATTATCTTGAGAAAATATCCAACTCGTGTAAAGAGATTGGCTTTGGGATTTGCCGGTATAGAAAAAAAAAAAAAAGGACCGTGCCTACTATACGTGTACGTACACGCGCGGGCGATTAAGTACAATAATTTTGATTTCGCACGAAAATTAGTCGGGTTAAAAAAAACCTATTTGGTTGTTATTTTTTTTTTTTTGCGAGTAAAATAAACGGGTCATAAACACAACCGTTTGAGACCTTCAGTCTCATATGGGAATATATATATATATATATTGTTGCTGTCTTCGTATAGATTAGGCGCCTAAAGGTTATTTTCATTTCGAAAAACTTGTACACCGAAAAAATGAAAAGACTGCAACACGGTTTGCGCCGCTTTCAACACACTTGGGTTCTGTACGATTTTTCAAAATTTAATTTATTTTTTGTACAAATATTTGATAGATCATTAAACAGGATATTTTCAAAGAGTATAACTTTTCGAGTAAACAGTTGATTGCGTTTATCTGAAAAAAAAAAAAACACATATTGGACATAGTTGTTTGTGTCAGGTGTGTTTGTTTTTATATATACAGTGTTTACAATACTGATTTCAATACAAACGTCGATATATTTTTCATCCCGGGAGTCCCGGGAAAACATCACGTTGGGCAATATTTTTCTAAGAAACAAAAAAAATCATTATTTCCATTGATTACTAAGAACATTAACTTCAAAATTGTTCGAATTATTTTACTTTTTTCGATGGCTAAAATCTACACGGAAAAATCACGTCGATAAATAACGAAATGATGTCGTCGTGATGTTAACCTTCTTGTGTTTTTATGAATTTTTTTTTTTTCTAAAATGGTCCGAGTTGGCAAAATTATTTAAATCGACCGAGTGTACTCCGTTCTACAACGATAAACCCGCTCTAACACGTTGTACTAACACTACGGGGTAAGAATACTAAACCTACAGTTTTCGATCGTCCTCACTTCTACACGAATTTTACCCAAAACGTATCCAGTAACTTGGTAACGGCTGTTATTAACTCCTCGTATTGTGTGTATCTTTAATAAATCAATTTGTACAAATATATTTAAAATAAACTCGCGTTTCGGTGCTTCTGCGTCGCTTAAAAAAAAACTGCAAACAAAATATTTTCGTCGGACCACCGTTTCTAATTGTTTTCTCCGTTTTTAGTTTTACTATCATCGGAAAATCGTTTTGTAGAGCCCAAAGTAGAAACCCGCCGTCCAGTATTCGTTTGTGTTTAAACACACGCCAAATCGGTTTTAGGCTACCTACTTGTACATATAACTATGACGGCGCGTAAAATATTACGACGTGATTTATTATTACGCCTCGCCAAAAACACCGCGAAATAACGATTCAAAACTTTTTAAATTTGTATATCAAAACATCGCCGCGGGTCACCCCACGTGGTGCTGCCGAGTTGGTATTTTTGAAATATCAAGCGCGCGGCGAGTATCGAATCTAAACTTAGCGAATGGAAATTGTCGGTGTATCGTTGCAGTGAAATGTATCGTTGACAAAAAGAAAGAAAAAAACGTAGTCAGAAACGTTTGATTAGGGAATTTTTCAAATTGCTTCGTAAAAGTAAATAAAAAAAAAACGGATTTAGGTTAGTAAAATTATTCCAGTTTAGAGGCGTCGAACGTTTTGGGTTGTAATAAAGATTTTTGGACGCGTTTTTTCTTCAAATAACACAATATAGAGGTACTGCAATACGTTTCAACAAAGTTTATTGAAACGTTTAGATATTATGGTCGATTGGAAATATTTGGTTTACCTAAGAGTTTTACAGACTATATAAAACGGTGATGGTACAAAATTGAAACGTTTTTCAAATCGTTTTGTACTCGATTTCTGCGCTTCTGTTATCACGACGAATTCGATAAAACCGCGGTAAAACTAAAAATCATAAACAACACGTTATACGGTATAGGTGGTCATTAATTATTTTGTAATCGCTGAAAACATTCGTTTAAAAGAAACAAAATCATCAACAGCGCGTTTCTCGTTAGCGTATAATTTATATTTTCAATTACTGACATATATTTGCACACATTTACTCGCGTGGTCACGTAAGGTCACGTCGCGGTCAATAAACATCATCAAACAGTAAGTATAGGTTTTGTACACTGGTGTATAAATTTTATATTGAACGAGTGTTATAATATAAATTAGAGTTTTGTTTAAAACGAACATCGCCTTAATACGATATTTATACGTTTCGTTTTACGTCACATATTATACTATAATTTACAACTAGTGTTATATTGTTCTCCGTTGTGAAAAAACGGAAAAACAGCGAAATTCAACACAAAAAATCGTAATAATAATATGTGCTACACGTTCTTGTTACATTGACATTTTACACGATCGTGAACGAATTACAGTGTACGACCTTCAATCTTGTAGAAAAAAGTAAGTTGCTCTCGTAGTGTATTATACATATATGTACCGGAGTCGCCCGTTCATCTCCGTCCGTTATACTTAATTATCTTTTTTAATTAATAATAGTACGAATATTAGTATTATCAAGTCGGTACGATCAAAATACCGAAACTTTCGTTTAAGTAGATACGCGA
Organism: Hormaphis cornu; assembly: GCA_017140985.1. NCBI lineage: Eukaryota > Metazoa > Arthropoda > Insecta > Hemiptera > Hormaphididae > Hormaphis > Hormaphis cornu. The sequence continues at coordinate 1,279,740 of CM029365.1, forward strand.
TTAAGAATCTAACGCAGTCGTTTTGTCGGTCCGATTGAATTTAATACATATATACATTTTAAAGTAAAGTCGTTACGATTCTCTTCTCACGGGCGCTCGGTCGGAATAATATCTTGTAATTTAAATAACTATAAAAATATTATGAAATCGGTAAGGACCGTTTCTAAAACACCACGTTATACTCTCTTACGGAAGTTTCTTCGATTTTAGCCGTTTTTAGTGCTTCCCTCCGAAAATGTCAACGGATTTCTGCCTATTATTTTATTTTATTTTTATAATTACTGCAGCAGCTCTAGTATATTTTAAGCGTAAATAAAAAAAAAAATCACAATATTATACTAACTGATAGTAGGAGTACTTCACTCGAATCTAATTCATCGCTATTGCCGGTTTTAGACTTTCGGATGGCCCGGCGGCAGACCTTTTTTCTTTTGAGAGTAAAAAAAATAATATACATGTATATAAAATACCCAATACGTCTATAAGTACAGTAGTTAACGAAGAAAATTCAAACTTGCACGTTGTATGTTAAAAATAATCATAAATAAAACTGTATACTACTGTCTACACGTAAAACGCGTTTATATTTCGAGTTCGAAATGTTCGTATCAAATATCAAAACTCATTTAAAGATGGTGTTCATACGGTGACGGGTTGACGTATCAATTTCGCAGCCCGAACGATACGTACAAATCAACAGTTTGAAACTTTTTTTTTTTCACTAAACTGATGGTCGAAAATTTTTTTAAAATGTGTTTTTATTTTGCATTCCGAACATCCGACGAATTCGCTACGCCATAACACTGTCTTCTTGCTTTGAGGAGTATAAATGTTATTGGAAAACAAGTTCACGGGTTTCGCGAGCGTCGTGCGCTGCTGTGCAAATCGTTTTATCGATTATCTTATATATATTCTGATTTCGTTTTGTCGGGTTTTTGATGGGGGGAGGAATGAATTTTGAACAAAATAACCCTTCTCTATGACATACCACGAGGCGTGCCGTTTCCTATTGTTACTATTCGAACGAACGAACGACCGTGTAGTATCATCGACGTACCAGACGTCTTATAAAGTACCCGTGTATAAGCGTAAAAAACAAAAAAAAAAAAAACTGCGCACGTTAACAAAGGAAACAACAACGAACGAGGAGGGGATACGGCGAAAAGGGCTTTTGGGAATTAAAAAGCTCCGCCCGGCGCTCTCCTCGAAACGTTAAAGTTTTTTAATGGTCTCCCGCCCGCGTTCCGCACCGGCGTTTTCGTTATATTTTTTCGTCTCGTTTTTTTTTCTCTTCTTTTTTTTTATAGACTTTCGGCCGAGTCCGCAGATTATCAGGCCTCTTCCACACATTATTACTATTACAGTCCGTCGTATAAAATTATTTTTCGTTGTTATTTATTTAATTTTCACGTGACGCGTCCTCGGATAATCCTACACACACACAGCAGATTGCGACGATTTTTCGCTTTTTTCCTGTCCGTTTTCAGCGAATTTCGGACGTAAGTAAGTAGGTCGATCGCATCGGCCGACGACTAATCGCTATTGGGAAACCGATTCGAATGATACGATCGTCAGGCGACGACGGACATTACAGAAACGTTTGCTATTCAACGTGGTAAAAGCAGTTACCGGTATCAAACGTATCATATCTGGTGTTCGATATGTGAAAGCGACGATAAATAATCGCCTTCGAAAAAACGATTATGATGCAGTTATCGAGTAAACCAGTCCAGCAGGTGAAACGACGCGAATTGAACAACGAAAAATCGAACGAAAATTTTTTCCTAGCTCTACAGTACTACGAGAAGATGCGTTTCGGTTAAAAATTCCAAGACGATTGAACGATTGTTATTTTCAAAGTCACGGAGAAATGACTGTACGCGATTTTAACGAGGTACGTCTGATACGTCGTTGAAAATTCTTAAAACCGGTAGAACAAACAATCGTGCGACTTTCGAAATTTTCGGTAAACGGTTAAGTGTGTAACGTTGTGTCGAAAAACCCAAAATTGTCCCGCATTCATCAATGAAAAACCTCAAAATCTAAAGGCGCCTAACAAACGGCGTGAAATCAAACGGAACTTTTTGAACATTTTTTCGAGGTCGTTGTCTAGAATTTCAAACACTCCTCGATGATTGTTTTCGAAATCGCGGACAAATAACTGCATGCACGCGCGTTATTGATAGATGAATTTTCAGCGGTTTGTCGCGATTTTTCGCTAGTGGTGTTTCCCGTCGCGTTAAAAAAACTATTGAGAAAAACGACCTGTCTAAAGTACCGTCTCGATTCGATTTTCCGCACGCGAAAATCGGTACACTCTTTCTGGTAGGTTAACGGTATATATGTATGTAAAAAAAAACATCTTTGAAAAAACCACTGGCTTCTTCTATTCGCACTGAATCTCAGAAAAATTATTTAATTTTTAGACTGAAAAATGCGCGTGTTCGACCCTTTTTAACGGGTGAAGTATACGTTTTTTTTCGAATAAATTTTTGTCTCGTCCAAAACGATACAACGATCATCATGCTTCCAACATAAATCTTACACCATGTTCGCTGTTCAGATTTTGTCTCGACTCTTTATTATTATTAGTAGTAAATGGAAAACGTCTCGAAAAATCAGCTCGAAACACGGACTATACTAGACCGCAACGATACGTCCGATAAAATTTATTGATAGTAACAATAATGATGATGCTCCGTCAAACGAATTTACCAAAGTCGAAGAACATTCGTTCGACAAACTGCAATCTACTATTATGTACTATTACACGACGAGGCGTGAGAGACGGGAGCGTTCCGCACACGTAATTGCTTTATGTGTTTGCGAGCGATAAATTAGTATTCAAACTGGTGTTTTTTAAACGTTTCACAACCAACTCGTTAAAAACTCGCATTAATACTTTTGTTTTTTTTTTTTCCACTTTCAAAAGTTAAACAACCATTTCTTTTGTGGGTCGAACCGCAGCTGCGTAAGAGTGTATATTCGTTATTGAGGTTACACAATATACCTAATAATTACCCGTTCTGTCCCTTTCTTTACTGTTTTTTTCGTCTCGTCTCGTTATGTTTATGCAAAAACTACACGCGCGATTCGGTTGAAACAACGCGGAAAACGCGGGCGCAAGTACAAAATGTACGACGATATCAACTCGTTAAACACACGTCGTGTGTGTTACGTTAAATACAACGATATTATATCATCGTATTATTAGGTCCGGGTGTTATTTTAACCCTAACTCCGCGTCGTAGTTAGTATCACGTTATTATAATAATAATATTATCGTTCACGAAATCGAAATTAATCGCCGCCACACAAAATCGCGAAACAAAAACGGCGTGAAATTGTTTTGTTTTTACGCGTCTTTTGAGCTGCAAACGGTATTATTATACACAACATTATGTTATAGTCGCGTTGTGCTGTTGTGTACGTTTATCGCGCGTGTTTCATTTCGTTCCCGTTTCGAGCGCGCAATATAATATAACGTGTTTCTTCTGAAATAAAGGTACGATGTTTACGAAATCCCATAAAAAACGAAGGTTAAAAAATATTCCCGAGGCATCAGTCGTTCCAAATATTTTAATACTACCTCGAGGCCGCTCCGCGGAACACGCGCGCGCCGTCGTCCGGCGTTATTTTTGACGAATCCGGACGATGTTCTTTTTTTTTTTCTGTTATCACTTTTTCCAGTGGATGCTCCGATCCTAACGTATCTAATCAATCTCAACGGATGATGATCCGAGACGGTATTTCGTCCGAAGCGTTTTTTGACATTTTTATCGTGAGCACAAAAAACGAAAAAACTTTTTTGAAATTTATGCGCGTCGAGAGTTACGGAACTTTACGGAATTCAATCATTAACTTTTTTGGGAATTTCACGCGGTTATTGTTCCATAAAACGTGTAGTTTAAACGTTCTATAGTCTCGAAACTTTAACGCGATCCGAACGAGATAGTTTTTTACGCGTGCGGTTAAAAAAATTTTACAAAAATCGGTTCACGCGATCTCGGTTTATGGCCGCCGATTTCACGCTGTTTTATTAACGCTCGTCATTCCGGGCGGCGGCCGTGTGTCGCTTATGTGCGGGGAGGCGAAGACAAGTAATTACGGGAAGAGTGTGTTTTTCACGCGTCGATTTCTCGATCTTATTGACCGCAAGATCGAAAAACAAAAGATCGCGGACCAAGCTATAAAATACTATACGAAACGGGAACGACACAGATCTGATGATAAAAGTTTTTATTGTCAAATTTGTTTTTACCAGGACGCTTTCGGATGTTAAATGAACCACGACTTCTCGACTTTAGTGACCCACCCAAAGCGTATTCGCTACCATCGGCAAACTACCCTACAGAGGTGATCTCGGCTTTTTTTTTTTTTCGTTTATACCTAAAATCGGTGTTTCAACGGTGTGTTTCGCGCAAAACGCATTTATGTAAATGACAATAAAATTGATATTATATACGACGGTGTTTGAAACCCGCGGAGTACACTGAGACTGTTGCGGACGGTTTCTCGAAAGCCGGAGGATAACGACGACGGGTATATTTTCCGTACGCGGACGATAAATTATACGGTTCGACGTGGATTTCAGCGGAAACATTTCACTAATTTCCAGCGAGGGACGTGCGGCGGATCGAACGGAATCCGGCTTAAAAAGTGTATACGCGCGATCGTTTCTTTTCCGAAAACGAGCGTAAATAAACGTATATATTGTAATTACATCGATAACTTTACCGAGCAATAAAACCGTCACCAAACTCGTTCGGCGTACGCACATATTTTATTCATATGTCCGGGCGAAAAAAACGATGGGATTGCACCGTGAAAAGACGGCGTTCGTGTTTCGTGGTGTCGGTGGCGCGTAGTCTGAACGTTGGCCAGCTATATTATTATTCGTATCGTTCGTACTTTGGTTTTTTGTACTCGCGTTTTACGAAAAGACTTTTTTCATAAATTTTCGCGAATTTTCTTCACGTTCTTCGATTATAGAAGTTATATAGATTGTGAAAAAACCGTTGTAAAATCCGTACGGCGCGTCAAAATTTGCGTTACGCTCGGCAGCGGCGGGAATGTCAAAAAAAAAAAAAAAAAAACAACGTTAAAACCAGATCATTTTTCTACTTCGCTCGGAGTTCAAAATAGTAATAATTGTGCGCATTCAGTTAATGTCTGAACGTAAATTTAAAGTTCTACGATTAGCTCGGAAACGTTCGACGAAAATCACTTAAAACTCCTACCCGTTTCGATGTGGCGCGAAAGTTTCGGCTAGTCTATTGTTTCGGAAGAAAAACTAAATCGATCGCGTCGCATTAGCCGGAATTTTCAACGTTTCGCCCCCGAATCTCGCTCGGTTTTTTTTTTTTATCGTTCAATTTCGGAACTCTCGGAACGTACGAGACTCGGCAGAGCGCCCTTTCGTTTGAGGTAAGTACTCGCTTTAAAAATCCGGAACATTTCTCGTACCCTCAAAGTCGGGCGCGGAAAAACAAAAAGAGGAAACATCGTTGCGAAAACGGTACATTCTTCGCGCTGCGCCCGCAGAATCCAAAATGTATTTACGTTGACGATTTTTGTGGAATCCGACAAAAAAGAAAAAAAATTCCACGTCATTATACAATTTATATTGTATATAGTAAACAAGTGCTGTTTATTCGTTACCGTTTAAGCGCGGAGAATAAGTATATAATAACGCAACAACATCATCGTCATTGATTTGAGCTGACTATTTTAATTACTGTACGACGTGTGCGTATTATTACGGAATGCTGAACGATCGCAGTACAAACGTCGAGTTGTGTATAAATGCGTAGGACGTTAATATAATATAAGAATAATCTTGTTTTTCATCACGTGTTGTAACCTTATTTACCGTGAATTTTGATACACGTCTCGCCTACGTCATATCGTTATATCGCTCGCACACCGTGTCGACACATAACGTACGCCGTTAATAATAATTATTACTAGAGTTAGGATGTTGATGACCTAAAAAACACACAAAAATGCCCTAAAAAAAATGCAAAAAAGCCCTAAAAAAAGTGCGAAAATGCCCTAAAAACTTCAAAACATGACCTTAAAAATTATCTTAAATACTAATTAAGTAAGTGAAAAAACTTATTTATAAATAATAATTTTTATTAGAGATATGGGTATAAATAAATTTCAATATTAAAAATAAATTAAAAAGTAAAATATAAATAAAAAAAAATAATTTTAAAAATATTTTCATTATTAGTGTTGGGATGTTGATGTTATAATAATATTCATATTGCATTGTTGCATTGTACAATTAATATGTGTCTGATGTTATCAAACAAAAGATGACGACGTCGATCAGTTAATAAATTTTTGTATGATGAAAAACTTCTTTCAACATCAACGGACGTTATGGGTGCATACTTGAAGTAGGTCATGTCATCAGTAGTTAAATCTTCTGGAATATCTTCTCCTCTTGCGCTTTTGCCATCTAGCATTTCAGAGATGTCAGTTACAATTTTAAATCCATTATTCTTTAAAATGACATTCTCCATTTTGGTTGCTATTGTTTGTCCGATTTTATTTGGAGCTTTTTGGATTAAAGACTCAATTTTTTTTATGCATTTAATTGACTCTGATAATAACATCCCAGACGTCTCTAACTGAGTTATTTCCGAAGGTATAAATCCAAAGTTAGATTTTAAATAAATTAAATTTGTTTCCAAACTTGGATGTAACATTTGCCCTAAAATCTGTAATTTGTGAAAAAATGCCCCACATTGTATAAAAAGTACGAAAAATG
>CM029365.1:1291043-1327989 GCA_017140985.1 Hormaphis cornu
GAGTATTTGTCTCGATCGTATTTGATGAACCACCCTCGTACGATTAGTTGTGCGCGTTTCACGACGGTTCGCAGTGGGCGGGGCCCTGGGAAAAAAACGAATTGGACGTTTTCGATTATACACTACACGTTTGATCGTACAAAATAAAACATTCGCGCTTTCAAAAACGCGTTTTTATCACACTTGTTTGTTTGTTATACACGCGTCCGTCGTGGACTGAATCCAAAAGGAAGTTCGCGGAAACTACGAGTATATATATCGGAAAGCGCACGGAAACGCGATATTATTTCGAACACGACCGTTATCTCGCCGCGTAAAATGGCCGCGCCGTCGTCGTTTTTAGCTTCGTTGCCGCCGCCGTTTCCACCGAGTTCGTAAATTACGTATATATAGTAATAACGTAATAATAACACGTAGTATACACGACCCGAGCGAGAGTGAAAAACAAAAACGCTTCTCGCGCGTCTCGCTTTACTGCACCGGCATTACCTACGATTCGTTTGCGTGTAAAGTCTCCGAAAAGCCTGACTTTTTTTCTCACTCACTCACGGTTCGTTCGGCAGAGAGTTTTGACGACGACGACGACGACAATCGACCCCGTAGTTTTCCAATCGCGCGCATTTTTCGTCACTCGCGCTCGTCAGTTCGACGCCGCGGCCGTACGTTGATCGTTTCAATGGAACTTTGGCGAGGAGACACACATCCAACCGTTCCGCTCGAGCGACTTCGAGTCGTCGATAGTAATAACTAAAATGGGTGAAATAAAAAAAAAACGCCCCCCGACCGCCGCGTTAAACGACGTGCTGCTGCGGGCGGGCGGGTGGCTTATATAGATTAAACAGTGTATATTATCCGCGTAGAAATCGTCGTACGACAATGGCGCGAAAGATATAAGTACTAGTCTGTGTACGTATAAGCGTGGACGGAAGAACACGACGACGACGACGATCTCGAGCGAGCTCGTCTAGTCTGGAAAAACTCAACTGTAAAATCATTTACCGCGGGATCTTTCCCGTTAGTAATAGGTTTCCGCGTGTTCGGACGATGGAAAAAATCTGTGTGTGAAAAACGCACACGTACGTACGTTCCCCGTGATACCCCATATAATACGGCCCACGAGAGAACGTGTCGTCACGTCGACGGAAAACTATTACGGTGTGGGGAGAGAAAATCGTTCGATGCGTGATCTCGTGGGCCCCGCACAGTGCGTGGGGCGCCACCGGGGGACGCTTTCTTTTTCCACGCGCCACGCGTCTCAACACCCATCCCCGCAACTGCGTCGCCCGGTTCTCCGCCGTCACACATCCATCTCTCTCTCTATCGTTTATTATTCGTTAAAAACGACGTTATTATTATTATTACACGAGATGTGAACATCGCTCGTCACGACGACGCTTATCGTTTCAGGCGAGACGTGCACGGGAAGCGACGGCCGGAAGGGAGTCTGCTCGCTGGCCGAACACTGCCGGACGGACGCGATCCGCAGCAACAATCCGCTCGTCTGCGGCGCGTACGGCGTGAAATGCTGCGACCGGCTAGGCGGCGTCGTCGACAACAGCAACAGCAGCAAGTCCGGCGTCAAACCGTCCAAAAAGTCGCCGTCGCCGGCACAGCGCGCCGCCGGCCGCCCGCCGGTGTCCGCCGCCGCCGCCGGGAACGCGATCGCCGGAGCGACGAGAGGAGGACGCGATTGAAGAGCGGTTTTTTTGCAGAGAGCGTATTTGTTTTTCCACTCCGCCGCTGTTTTATACGTGTGACGACAATCTTTAGACTCTTTTTATCCCCGCGGGAACCATACTTTTTTTTTTTTGTAATATGTAGTCAAAATATATATACAATATACACGTGAGAATAATAAATATAATATATAATCTTGTACAATAACGAGATAAACGGTTTTGTCTTTGTTGGCCCTACTACGGCGGCGAGACGACGTCGCGTCATTACGTATTTATAGGTAACACGGCGTCGAGTCTCCGCCGGTATCGCGAGGAGAAACTGGAGCACGAGCGGCGGTCGCCGATTGAGACCACCCCCAGTTCTCAGGAGAGGACTGCTGCGCCCGAAACTCCGCCGACGACGTGGAATTTTTCGTATTTTCGTCGTCGTCGTCGTTTCGATCGCGGTAGTTTCCCGAGAATACGTCACCTTCCGACACTTTTGTACGTTTTCGTAAACACGATCGAATGAAAAACGTACGGCGGCGAGTGTTGCGGTGGTGTAAAAGTCGCCCCCGTTTCTGTGCACGCGATCTTTCCCAGTTGTCGAACGAAATTGTTCTCGACGTCGCGGAAGTCGTTAAAAATACGCACGTGTACGCGCGAAACGACGAAAGTTCTGGTCGTTTACTCCTCCTCGAGACAGTCGTGTGGAGGGAAAGTACTTTATCGGATAGTTTATTTTCAAAATTTTTATTCCATTCGAATCGTATCATCGTGCATTTTTCACGGTAAACGCATATACGCGAATTTTTCTTCGGATTTTTGATGGAGGGTAAGGTTTTTGAACTGGGACGAATGAATGTATGATAATAAGACGCGGGTGTACATTGTTAAATTAAATAACAAAAACAAAACAGACAGACAGACAGCAGCCGTCTGCAGGTAAACCTCTCCGATTCGCTTCTCGTCATTTTTCGTAATAGTTTTTTTATTTACATACGACGTTGTTGTGACGACAATCGGTTTTCGCTGCGACCCCGCTTTCTAACTATATAACGTATCGTTATATCGTACCCACTGACTGACTGTGATCATCATCAGTTGTTGGAAAACAAATCGATCCAATGAACGCGCGTGCGGTGTCGATTTATTTATTTGACTTTTTTTTTCTTCAATCTTTCAATCTCGTAACCAACACCACCCGTAGAACTCGATATTGTTTTTCTTTTTTTTGATAATTTTTCGTTTATCGATAACGGATGTAATAGGTACATACATATGGATGATGCAGACTGTATTGACTATTACGTTTGGCCGAGTTTCGCATTGAAAAATCAATAAATTATACTACGTTTAAAGCTATATAATGATGATGTTTTTTTATCTCATTCATTACAATACTGTTTTTGGTAGCTAAGAAGTACTCGCCGACGCATTCGTTTTAACCACCGTAACATCAAGCGTATATAATCGACATAGGCGCAATCATTGAAAAAAAAGAAAAACATTTTTCTCTTTTACAGAAGTATATTAATACACGTTACTTTTTTTACGCGTTGTAATTGTTATACCGCTGTTTTTTTAGTGAAGCACAACGGTCGTTTAAACGACGGTTTTGTTTCAATCCGACATTAATATGATCATTGACGCATGTTTTACGCTCGGGCTTTTTGTGCACACGAGAAAAACAATTACACGCGCGATGGTCAAAATGCCGACACTAAAAATTAAATTTTATAACTTCGCGCGTAATTCATTGTACTTTTTCTAAGCTCGCCTATATTCACTGTGCGTTTTTTTTCTTTCTATTATCGCGCCACAAAAAAAAAAAAACCGAGAACCGTAACCGCGTCCCATATTATGCTTATCATCGTCTGGACGAGTATAATATTTTATTACCGTACGCAATCGTTTCGCTTATAATATTTTGACATCCCGATTGAGAGAGAGAAAAAAAATACAAATTTAACGATAACGGATTATACAAACAAAAAAAAAAAACCGTTACGTTTTCAATCGGAGCAAAAACAAGATAAAAAAAAAAAGCCGGGATCACTCTAGGTCGCGTACGTGTTCGACGGAGTAACCGCTCGGGTGGTTTCGAATTTCTGGCTCGAACCAGTGTTATTTAATGTCCGAGAGCAATGATGTCGCCTTCGAAAAAAACTGAACGAGCTCAGTTGTCTAGTACACGAAATATTTTCTAAATCACTTATCGAACCTTTAAACCTTAACCGTTTTAATATCGTGTTTCAGCTTGTTCCGGTCATTGTTCTGGATGTTAAGGCCGAAAAACTAAATCGATGCGTCAAAAACACGTTTGCCGTAGTCGACGTTTCTCCTCGGTTTCTGTTTATCAGCTAAATGACTTTTTAAATTTTCAAATTTGAGAGCCCTCAAAGTTCATAGACCTATTCACTAGAGGTACTGATTTTACTACCCTCAGAGTTTTGTTCACAAAAAAACAAACGAGAACGTCATTCTCGTAAAAAACAGTACCTACATTCTTCGCTGCGCTCAGAATCTAAAAAGCCGGGATCGCTCTATAGGTCACGTGGGTAGTTTGACGGACGATTTGGGTGGGTCACTGGTTCGGAAGTTGTACACTCATATATTATTTAATATCTGAGAGCGATGATAAATCATCGCCTTCGAAAAAACGATTCCGAGCGAGCTCGGTTATTTAAGTTGTATATAATAGTACACGTCCTGGTAAAAACCGAATTCGACGAAATAACAGCGTTCGATAATACTTTTCTCTAACAACGGTCTGAAAAATTCGAAAGTCGTATAAAAAATATTAACTTAAATAACGTGTGAAAAATTCAAATCATTTGGGAAGTTATTATACGATTTTAGTATCAGTTTATTGTATAATTTACTATAAAACAGCGCGTAATTGTTTCAATGAAAATAACACCGTCTTTCAGTACTACGTACGTTTTCGAAATCTGTCGGGTGGATTTTTTTGAAATTTTCTTAATCAGATAGCGAATTTCGCTTTACGTAACCGTATTATGTTGTAATCTTCAAACATTAAATAACAAATTTGTGCGAGAATTTTTTTCCCAAAAATAATTCAAAGGTATGACGAGTGTTGGACAATTTTCCAAATTTAAACGACTATAAGAAAAAAAAATTATGTATTTACATATCTACTACATGTGTACTAAAGATCAAAAATTTGTTGTGGAAAATTTACATTTTTTATCGAACAAATCGGACTTGTACTACGATAACCTGTATCATACGATCTTTAGTGTTTTATGACACTTTCAGCTTATTCCGATCGTTATTTTGGAAGGTAATGAAAACTATTTCGTATGTGTCAAAAAACACGTTAAAATCATCGCTCGGAATCTAAAATGAAAAACAAACGCGATTCGTCCGTGTTCGTATAATACTATATATACGTTCAATGACAACAGAACAATGTGCGGGGAAATTCATCAACAAAATTTACGAATTAATACGAGTGACGATAGTAATCCATCATACTAATAGTGGATATTAATGTTCTTTCCACGAGGTTGTTCGTCCCGCGGTGTCTTCTCCATGATGACGAAAAGAAAGCGTGTAATAAATTCATTGGTGATTCCTAAAGTTTTTTCTCTCTGTTCTAAATTCGATTGTCAAAAACTAAAACGGTTCTGAACGACAAAGGCTTTTTTTCTACGATAAAAAGTGCGCGAAACGTAGTCAAGTTGTCACGATTACTACCTGTATTTTGTGATACATACCGTGATATCGATGTTAATCTTAGAGTAGTAATGCTGTGCAAATGATTACTTACTAAGTTTTTTTTTCTTCAAACGTACCTGTTTATTCAAAATTAAAACTTTATACGAAATTTCTATGTAATCGGGCGTTTGTCCGACGACACACACGCACCAAAATTATATTTTACTTTCTGAGAAGCTAAACGATTCGAAAATCGTCAGACTATTTATAAGCTTGACCTCGTGGTCTTTTTAAAGTGCGGATAATAATGTACTATTCTACCTCGAAACCCCTATTATGGGGTGCAAGCGACCACGACGGCATTTATTTTTCATTGAAAAATTAACGCGTTTACCGGTTTTATGGGCGATACGTTTTATAACACGTTTACGTGTATTCACGAGGAGGATAAACACGATGATAAAAAAGAGAAACAATATACATACCGTAAAATGTATAAAATAAAACCGTATTAAAGAACGAAAAATAATAAAAAGCGACACAGATTTATTAGTTTTGCGTGTATAGTTTTTGAATTTTAACTCGGGTATTTACATTCGATCATTCATTATTGGTCAGTCGAGTGAATGATTTTTTTTTTTTTTTTTGTAATCGGAATAAACCACAATTATTGTACAGCGATTTGCATTGGCGGTTATATAAAAAAAAAAAGAAAAAAACACATCCATCAATAGTACCTATATATATTTTATCGATATAAAATAATATATTGAGAAGACCTCTGTATAATTATTATGTAGTGTACCTACCTATATAATATTAGCATCGAGTTTCGTTAACGATTGAAAAGGGATATAAGCCTCGGTGTTACCCTTGTGGATTTAACTCGCATACGGAAAAAAAATAAACAAAAAAAAAACCATTTCAAACCTTCGGTTAGGTTCCAGAACACGTCGCGCTATCCCATCTATACTGTTTTGACGTGTTTTTGTTTTGTGCGATTTACAGTTTACCGCGGTTTTTTCACCGTCGAATACACCCGTTAAAAATATTGTTTTTTAACGACGTCGTCCGAATAAAAAATCAATAGCGCGTTTTGTTCGATTAACTGCAGTGTTCGAAACACATTAGCATATTTGTTCAAGCGGATTTTTACATTTTCATCGACAGCGGCATTGTAAATCATCAGTGTTTTATATTAGCTATTTCAAAGCCGACGAAAACTTTTATCTCACACACGTCATATTTCCACTCTTTTCCGAAAACGTGGGAAAATTTCAAACGGTTTTGTGCACTTTTAGACATCAATTAACTCATTAACGTTGTAGTACGTAATAATTGTTAAATATTTACCACGTGTTTTGGACGCGGGGCTATTACAAGACTATTAATCATATGTAATCGACGGTCATAATATTATATTCTTTCCGACGCGCAACAAGTGACCGAAAGTTTACGATTTTCTCGACACTTTTTTACATTCCGAGCGTTAACGAAGAATATTATGTATTGTTTTTTTTTTGTTTCTCAGTAAACTCTTTTAATGCTATAACGAACGCTCCGGTTCTTACGTTGAACACATCTAACGGAAGATCTTTGAAACCTAATCGTACTTTGAGCGGTCTTAAAAATTTGATAGTTGAAATCAAAAGAGTAGATCAGATTTGACCAAAAACGTTGAAAATCAGGACAAACGCGTGATTTTTGACACTATCAAATATTATAAAATGTTTGTACTGCGCCGCGTACCCACCACGCGTACGTACAAAACAGAACGTAATTTTAAACCTGAATCGATTCGGAATGACTGATCAAAGAGACGAACACGGAAGTTCTATACGTACGTCGACCTCTTAAACGTTTGAATTCAATTGGGAGGTATGGTGAAATCAATAGTAGTTTTGTTTTACATTTCGTATCGATTATTATTGTAATTGTTGTATACTTTTTCCAATTGAATTTCGTTTTTTTCTCCGCACCATTCTGACCGTTGTTATACTGTATAGGTAGATTCGGCGCGGACGTGCCGTGTTCAACGATTTTCGCGGTCTCGTCGATACTTGTAAGTACGAGAAACTTTGGCCCGAAAAACAACACGACGAGCAAACGAATTTTTAACGACACAAACAAAATATATACAGCTCATATAATGTACCCGACGGTATCTGCTCCGAACGCGTAAAAAGTTTTTTGAAGATTAACCACCGAACCACCAGGCAGAGCCGGTCACGATTTTCCAAAGTTTTTTTTCGCCACGGACGCTCATTTTGCCCACCCGCAACGAAAATATATTCAAACCAGAAAAAAAAGAGACATAAAAAAAAAAAAACGCGTTATTTAATATCCGAAAGCAACGATGAATCGCGGTCGCCTTCGAAGGTACGATTCCGAGCGAGCTCGGTTGTCCAGTACTACGGTCCTGGTAAACTTTTTGAGAATTTCAAAGTTCTGTACTCGGCCCAAAAATTTTCGAAATCACTTTAAACTCCTATCCTAAAACGTATCTCACCTATTTTAGGCCGAAATTCAGCAATAACAGATCACTATTCTATGCTTTAAAACAAAATATATATGTATGTATTATAAATATTATTTTAATAAACAAAAAAAACCGAAACCGCGAAGAATAACGCCGGTTCGAGCGATTATGCCGATTTAGACCGCCGTAAAGACAATCGTAAATACGAAAGCGGCTTAACAATAGTCATCTCTCAATACGGGCAATATATAATTAAAGGATCGTTAGCTGTTAATTTTGGTGATTGTACGGACGGGAATTAGACTGTTTTATTGGAACATTAGCCGTATAAATCTCTTTCTCTTCGGTTATACCCGTTTAACGGCGATCGTCACACGCTCGGTTGTGTTAAATAATCGAGTTTAAAATAATATATTTAACCCGCAGAAAAAGGATGCAGCAGTCCAAGGGTATTTCATGGCGTTTTCTAGACCGTGAAAATAGAAATTTGAGGGGAAGTGAGTAAAACGTTCCATCAAGACCCCTGGATACCCGATGACTCTAAGGCGTTGTCATATAGGCAACTTATTATAGGTGTTTGTTTTTTGTGTTTCGAAACAATAAAAAAACAAAATGTACACCGCGAACCCTTCAGATCAAACTAAAAATAACCAATTCGCCGTCCCAGAGCGTCCACGTCCACCGTTTCGATACCTCGGAGTATATAACAATGTAAATAATAACGATTAATATAGCGTTCACATTAAATTTCGTCATTACTTTTTCGCAAAACATACCGATTTGTGCAACCTACAAACACAAAATTAAAATCACCGTTGAGCTTACGAGGAAATGACATTGTTTAGATTTTTATTGTTCAACCCCCTGAAGATTTTAAATTTATAGTGTTATTAAAATTTTTAGGTTTTCGTAGTGTCGAATTCTCTCGGCTTATAAACAAAAAAAAAAAAAAAGGTCGTTTCCCAGAGCACTCGGCGTTGAATAAAAATATGCTTACAGAATAGAATTCCGACCAATTTTTCTCCGATTTCAGGTATTTGACGAAGAAATTTCTCCAAATTCTGTTGGAGAAACGATGAAAACCACCGCAAGCAATGACTAGAAGTATTCAGTGAGTATCCAGTGTTGTTAGGTTAAGGAAAATAGCCCAGACGTGCAGAAATAAGGAGGGTATTTTTTCTGAGTTTACGGAAAACGTGCCGCAGTAAACTTATTTTATTTTAAAATGTAAAAGGCCCAAGTACAGTATAGGTTGCCATGCGATTGAGATGGCAAAAAAAAAAACCATAAAATTATGTAAATAAAACTAAATAGGTACAATATTAATATTCAACATGTACTTACGGATTGCGCGAAAAACAAAATTATGATTATTTTTAATTACGAGTAGTTTGCCGAGTCGAACAATTTATCGAACATCGATTCGTTTACGACGTTTACTGCGGATACGGGGAGTGTATTAGTGGCGAAATTTGTCACGGTTGGAAGCTCAAATGAAATCACTTTTTACAACCGGAGCAGGGACGGAAAAGATTAAAAGGACGGTTAATAATTCCCGCTCGTACACACACAAAAAAAAAAGGCAAGGATTTAGGTCGCGTTTGACGGAGTAACTGGAATATCCGAGAGCAGTTATTGCCTTCGAAAAAACGATTCCGAGCGAGCTCAGTTATCTGTCGCGCGTCTTGGTAATAAAAACAACTAAACGATAAAAACGGAAATCCGCGTTTAAAACCAATTTAAACAGCGTGCGAAAATTTCAACGCGTAAGGGGCCTACCGATTATGAATATGATTATCGGTTTCGATCGGACGCCGTTCCAGCGGGCTTTTTAAACATAGATTTGTGCGTTCCCGGACTAACACTGGCAAAACGCGTATAAAACTGAAAAATTCGATTGGACGCACGATTCCGAGAGTCTCAAATTTTTTCGCGCTATTCAAAGCACAAACACCACAAACCGGGAAAACTCTCGCAGTGAAATTCACAAGTCGTTTTTGGTTTTTGGTATACTCTTTTACTCTAAAAAATTTAAAAAACAAAAAGCTTCGATCGGAGTACCGCCGGAATGGATGAAAGAGCCGAAAAAACACGAACCGTCTCTCTAAACGCATATTATTATAACACGTAGAATGGACAAAACCGTATTTGGCTTACTCGTGCAAAAAGTTTTGTTGAAACGACATCGACGACAGTGACAGCATATTATATATACTTATTATGTTATGAACGTACGTGTTTTCTCGGGAAAACGCTTGCAGCGAATCGTCGTTTCTTCAGCATGTTAATATTATTTAATTGTACTACAGCCTCGTCACCATAAACGACGCTATACAGAGTGTATGTTAGTGTATAACACGAAAAATAAAAAAAGTTTATATCGTTTCTATACGCGTCGCAGTGTATAGTTTTTGTTTACGCGCGTCTTGTCGTAAAAAAAAAAAAAAACCGGTAAAAAATAGTAATGTTATTTTTGTATAGTATTTAAAAAAAAAAACCACCACCTCGGTACACACAATAATGATAAAACATAATAACAGTGATCGATTTTTTACACACACCCATCGTCGACACGCGCCTGCGTGCGTCTGAGCGCAGCCAAGAATAATATTGTTTTTTCCCCCGAGAACACAACTCCAAGGGTGTAAGAAACGCTCCGATTTTTAAAGCCCCGTCACCTCAAACGAAACGTCTGTACGGGATGGCAGTTTGAAAAAGTTCAAAATTGAAAAAGTTCCGAGACTCGGTAACAGTAATTACGGAAAACGTATCGGCGAAAACATCCGCGCGGAAACTTATATGGTACGCAATATTGTTATAGTAGGTGAGATACGACATTTTCGACGAACACAGTTTTCGAGTGATCTCAGCCGAGTATAGGACTTTGAGATTCTCGAAAAATTTACCGGACTCTGAGCAGCTCGTCGTTCTTGCGAATCTCGTTTTTTCGACGATTTACGTAAACGGTGTACGCGTTCGAACCGCAACTTCGCGACAACCAGCGACGTCCAAAGCTTTATTATACTCCGTCAAAAACTACCCGCGCTTCGACGACTCGACTTCTTTTTTTAGTTATCATTATAACACGTGCGTCGACAGTATACTATAGGGTTTTTTTTTCGATTTAATTCCGGGTTTTTTTCAAGTTAAAAACGTTTGCGCGTCGACGAACGGACGCGTTTAGCAGGCGATCTGGTAAACCTCGCGTATACAATCAATTTATAAGTACGAGTCAAAACTCCGTGTCGCGTCTATTTTTTTTTCGTGGCACCTCGCGTGAACGTTCGTCGTAACGAACTCGGGAATTTTTAATTTCGTACACGCCGTGCGCTAAAAACTACTGAAAAGTGGTAAATACGAGCGATATACAAAGCGCGCTATCGGAGCATAATACGTATTGTTTGGATCGGCGGCAAAGGCGTTTCCAACAGTAATAATTGTATAATTGTATTACAGCGTTTGTCTGAGATACACATTGTGTTCTCGAGGAAGACCCAAAGGTGTGTGAACGCCGCAACAACACGGGGTGTTTCAAAACGGTTCGTTCGATCTCATAGCGTCGTTATTACGGAGTCTTTTACAAACACTGTAACCGCGAGGTTTACCCGAGCCAAGGGGCTTTGAGAAACTGAAAATGTCGACCAGAACCGACTACACACATCAGTTGCTCTTTTCCACCCAGTTTTTCCGGACACTACGGTTATTTTTCGGGGTGTTACATTTGGATGGTAAAAAAAAAAACGCAAACCTCTAACTCAGAATCGTCTCCACAAACCGCGATAACTCGCATCACGCACCTGCGACGGCCTAACTCGGCGGTCGAAACTTCGAAATTCACCACACCGAAGCGCTCGTTCTTCGGATGAACCTCGACCGCGTGTATCCGGCAGCAGTAGACAAAAAAAAAACTTCTCTCCACGTCCTACCGGACCAATTTGGTTTCCCTGTTCCACACCACGTGGGTTCTGTTGACGCGGTGTGAAAAAACGAAAAAAACGAAATCGTGTTTGAAAACTTCACGAAACGGTGAAATAATATTCCGAGAGAAAAAAAAAAACCGTTCACTGTATTCTTGGTCACTGATTCGGTCGGGTTGAAAATTCGAACTGAGGGTCGAGTTGTAAAAGTTTCAAACTTTTATTTGTATTCGAAAAGAGCAAAAGGTTTTTTGACATTTTTATCACGATTCGTTCGTCCGATGAAATCCGTCCGGATTTCGGCTGTTTGAGAGAGAGCGAGGTAGTATTTTTACGAAAAATGTTTTGAAAAAAAAACAACGATTTCAACGTAAATTAGTAGTTTCACGAGTTTAGACTCGTGTGCTTATTAACTACAGTCGATTTTTAAGCGTACGTAATCTCAGGTTAAGTCGGGTATAGTCTTTTCGCCGCACGCCTTGTCGGCGGGGGCCCGGGTGAGCCGTCGGTCAAGACAACATATATTTTACGAGTAGACGGGATTTGAGTATATTATTATGGAGAGTGACGGGCGGACAACGACGTCCTTGCTAGAGGGTAAAAGTTATTATATGTGATCTGATTTAGTTCTATTGACCTTAATCCATCCTGGCAGGTATTTATACCAGATATCCGCGAGGGGGAAAGATGATTTTGCGACGCGAAACAATACATAACAGCTTATCAGCACGACGGTCTGCCACTAAAGTGTCGGGTGAGGAGGTCTGAACACCTCCTCGTGGAGGAACACTAGCCCTGGATATCGGAGGAATACGCGGATTTAAAAATGGACTATAGAAAATAACGATCGGTTACGGCTCAAGTGGAGTAGTACAGAGAAGCGGCGATTTCAACCCGTATGCGAAGTATACACGTTACAGAACGCGTTATTTTCGCTGTCTCCGGAACGCTCGTATATATATATGTGTGTGTTTTGAGCTCGTTAGAATCTATTTCCTCTCGACAATTCAATAACAATTTGATACCGTCATGGTAAACGGTAAAGTAGATGACGCGAGTGATTTTATTTCGTTAATTTCACAGTCAAACTGTGTGTGGTAGACGGATTCCCGACGACCTTATGATGTCCAACGCGTTTTCCGTGTACAGGTTCGTTCGAAACGTATTCGGTTACGAGAAAACGTCGTCGTCGTTACAACGATGTGAATTGTGCAAACGAACGTTTAATAAAAAGAAACATTCGAAAATGTCGGAGAAGAGTTGCCGAGTGTTTTGCCCAATTAAAATAAATACGTAGCTGTATTGCGCAGTAAGTATTTTGCGCGTTAGCCAAAGCGGTTTAGATCACGATTTACTTGTAACGTGATCTAAAACGCTATAATATATAATACGTATTACTATTTTACTGTGGATCGTAAAAGGACGAGAGCTAATATTCGTTTACGAGTCGATATTAGTTTTACGCCGTCGCAGTACCTACGCGACGTTAACTTGTCGAATTAAGGGGGAACCATCACTTTTTTTTTTTTTTTCCTCAAACGGTTCGGTCGAGTACACCCGATACTGGGTTTTAAATATTATTTTTTAATTCATTTTTTAGTCGGTCACAACGGTTTCGGTTAGTAGTAGTCTTGTAGTTCTGTAACTTTTAAACGTACGTTCTATTTACCTATTGCTCGATATATACTGCAGCCGTCGGGCAATTCGTAAAAATCGAATATTTTTAAAGTTATTAGAACACGACGACACCTCGCTGTCGAAAATTAAAATTCGTGAATATTTTTTTAACAAAAAAAAAAAAACAGCATACAGGATCGTTGTTCCGTTTTTCAAAACGAAAATTGTTTGTTTCGGTTGTTTTATCGACCAGACATAAGAGACAGTTAAGACGGCTTACTGCTACAGTACAGTGTAGAACGCGCTCCGGCCGGAACTCGACGACGGCAACTCTTTCGGATATTATTTGAATTTATAATTTCGTTTCGGATTATACGCTATGCAGAATAAACGCGCTACGATGAAGCGTAGCTGTTGTGATGGCGGTTCTTCGACGTGACTACTACTACGAAATGTTTGAATTTTAAACGGACCGCATAAATATTATAATACACTCGAGCCGCTTGTGACCATGCTTGTATTAAAAAATGCAAAATGCCCGAATCACAAAACTCTTTTCTTTTCTTTTAATTCGCGTGTTTCGACGAGTCGTCGTCACCTTCATCTACGACTGAGACGTTAGGTGCCACCAGTACGTATTCGTACGCAGTTGAAAGCTGCCCGCGAATCGTCCGGTCACTGCGATTTCGCGCTGTACATTAAATTAATTTCGTTAACGAATTTTGCAGCGGGGTCCCGGTTTCGTTAAGTTAAGTTTTAATTGTGTGTTTCTTCGACATTTGCTTCTCTTAACTCTGCCCCCCTATGATTATGTTTACATTTTTCGAACGTTTTTCCGATTTAACAATATTGCACGGTTCAATGAATGTTCCGCAACAGGAGATTACTTTTCTAAAATTTTTTTGTACTTTAGATATGTTTCCGTAATAATTAGAAGATCGCTGTCAATATCAGCATCAGTTTTGCGTTGTTTAATTTGTTTTTTAAACCGTTGATTAGTAACGATTATATAATCGATTTGATATCTCGCCGTATCTCCCGGCCTCTGCCAAATAATCTTCTTTGATATGGTGTTGGAAAAAAGTGTTTGCAATTGTCAATTTGTGTACAGAACTGTATTAGTCGTTCCCCTCTCTCATTTCTGGTTCCCAAGCCGTAACTACCCGTTATGTTACTTTCTTCGCCTACTGCTGCATTCCATTTCGTCCAGGATTATAACATTCTCCCCTGCTTTAGTCATCGCCATTGTATCATTTATTTCATCGTATGTTTCTTCAACTTCTTCGTCATTGTGTGATGATCCGTTGGCATGTATATTTGGATAATCGTCGTAATAGCAGGTTTAGTATTAATTTTAACCACGATGATCCTATCTGTACATTGATCACACTTTCTCCACACCGTTTATTCATGATGATGATGATGCCTACCCCAGTACGTCCATTTTCCGAGCCTGTATGAACGAATCATCAATCCAAAAATCACCGGGATCTGACTGCATCTTACTGCACTTATCCCTATAATGTCAATATTTAGTCTTCTCATTTGTAGATTTAAATTTTCAAATATTCCGCTTCTTCTCGCGGATCTTACATTCCACGTGCCTACTCTTTTATAGTTTTGTTTTACTCGAGGCGGTCTCCAACAACCGGACATCCGAACGGGAGACTAGTTTACGTCCGGAATCTTTTACAATGAGTTCACAATCCATAACTGCAGATACTAGGGATTTATTATGGTGGTGGTTTCCCGTTTCCTTCCACCTCGCAGTAACCCTTTAGATGGCTGCCGTCTTCACTTACAAATGTTTGGTATGTACCGATCTCCTTGATCTCCACCTACATCCAATACCACCGGAGAAGCTGCTGCCCTTCCCCACAGACCCTCTTGGTCGACAAGCAGCTGGACTTCTCTGGGCCCATTCTATCCCGACACCCAGACGGGAGCTACGTTAATGTATATATAAAAAAAAGAAGCGCCGGGATCATTATCAGTCTAGGTTTCATGGGTTCGAGTTAGTTTGACGGGGTAGCAGCGACTACGCTTTTCAATAGTTTAGAAGTTGTGGTTTAAACGCATTATTTAATAATTACTGAAAGCAACGATGGATCATTGCGTTCGAAAATACGATTCTGAGCGAGCTCAGTTGTCTAGTATACGTCGTGGTGAAAACAAATTTAACGCGCGTTTTCTCGCCGCGTCGTAATTGAAGTGAAGTGAAAAACACAACACAACACAACCGCGATAAAATCACACCCGGAATCAAGATGTTCGATAGTTATTCTCTATACTTTGGCTGTTAAAAACGTGTGTATTAAAAAGAAACAAAAAATCGTACAATAACCACAGTGTTCAAAACAAATACAGTGTTCCGACAATTTGGACAAATCGTTCCCCCTGTCTGGGGGTGGGAAACAACACCAGCCGTGCGCGAACCGTGTTTATTTTTCGCGAAACTGTTATCGCACGATAGCTACATTTTTTAAGTTTTTTAACAACGATGCCGCCGTCGTGGTCGCGGTTTCGCGTTGAACACCACGTATCGCGCGCGTTTCCGTAATTAAACGGCATAAAATTATAATAATATACACCTGTATATGCTACACGCGAAACAGTTCAAACGGCCGTGTGTTGTTTGCACAGGCGGTTCAATCAAACCGAGCGCGTTTCCAGCCAACTAAATCCCATTAAACCGAAATTTGGCACCGCTCTCGCACTGCGACATCGTTCGTGTACGCACCACCGTACCACATTACGGCCGTTATTATTATACGCCGTATAAGCTCGGTTAAAATCTTTTTAGGATCTTTTCGCGTTTTTTACGCTCGCGGTTCACGTAATAATAATATCGTCCGTTTTTACGGTCGTTAATCCGCTTGGAAATTTTTTCGAAAAAAACCGCGATCACAAAACCCTTCTCGATCTCGTATAAAACGGCGAAAAAAACCGCGTCGGTGCGTTGTGCGTTCCGTGCAACGAGAAAATAACGTTCGCGTAAATTTTTCTCCTCGAACGGTTCGACCAAAGTCGTTGGCGAATCGTTTACTCCATCTATATATAGAGAGGTTACAGTGTTCAACGTTTTGACTCTAAGCGACCTCTTCGAAAGTCACCGCCGTACTGTCGGTCGGTCGACGGAATAACAAAAATCAAAAGTCTCCGAGAAAATTGAGAGAAATAGTTTTACGTGTAATTCGAAACCGAAAACAAGCGTTCGACGTTTTCCGCAATATCAATACAGTATAAAAAAAAAATATATTGATACGGCGCGAATCAGCGATTATAATTTTTCGCAAAGTGTTGAACACATTTCAATAAACGCGGTTCTATCTCACGTACGGCAGAGTATAACACCACCGATTTAACGTTTGATCGTTTAATTTTTAAATCCACGTTATTATTCACGGGAATCGGGCACTTTTTATGTCAAACCGACACACACTTCACCACACAACGTCCCGTGATGTTTCAGTGTAGTTTATTCAGGACGTTACTCTGTGTAAGAAAAATCGTAACTTACGTAACTGTTATTATGAAAATTATAAAAGAACGTAGTCGCCCCATTAAATTGCGTACGACAGGTATAATACGACAGTTATCGGCAGACTATTGGACTGAACGGTCGTGCGTCACTGTGTTTCGATTATATCTTAATTAATAATTGTGTAATCCAATTATTTATTATACAATGTTGTGCAATGTGTGTGACGACGATATTTACGAGGAAGATGTACTGAAATGTTCTACATGCAATGAATTTTTTCACTTCGGATGTGCGGTGTTAAGAGAATCAAGTTTTCGGAAAATGTCAAAAACGGCTAAACAAAAATGGTGCTGTACAAAGTGCAAATTTCCAACTGATGATAAAACCAAATCACCTACTATGAACGTTAAGAAGGGAAATGAAACAAGTGTGTTAACAAATGAATCATTCAATAATTTAACGGATTCTGTTAAATACATGAGTGATAAATTTGACTCGTTTGGAGAGCAACTACAAGAACTTATTAAATCTATGAAAGACATGAGGGAAGAAAACAGAATATTAAAAGTTCAAAATAATAATTTACGTAACGATTTAAATGTACTATCGAACAAATTGAATATACTCGAACAAAAATCACTAGAAAATTTTGTCGAAATTGTTAACATACCAGAAATAAATAATGAGGATTGTAAAAATACAGTTAAAAAAATTGCAAAAGTATTAAACGTGGAAATTGATGTTGTCAATGCTTATCGTGTCCAATCAAAATTCAATACCAAATCAAAGAAAATCGTAGCTGAACTAACATCGAAACAAGACAAAAAAGATCTGATGGAATCATCTAGGAAAATCAAACCAACAGGTAATAGTGTGGAAGCAAGTTGGAAAAATGAAATTATTTATATAAATGATAATTTAACGCAATACGATAGAAATTTATTTTATAAAACTAAAATATTTGCACGCGATTCGGGGTATAAATTTGTCTGGTTCAGAGACTATAAACTATTTATAAAAAAAACCGAACTTACAAAAGCTATAGTTGTCGAAAATGAGTTATCTTTATCTAAGTTAACTTGAAACTTTATTTGTATTTATATTATTATTAGTATTAACTTTTTACTCTAATGGAAAGCGTCTGTAAGGGATATCTGAATTACAGAACAAATTACTATGAATCTTTTAATGAATTTGTATATATTAATAATAATGTATGTAATAATTATCTAAATATAATATGTTGTAATATTAGGAGTATAAATGCACACTTCGATGAGCTTCTATTGCTTCTGAAAAGTGATGCTAAATTTAGGGACATTGATATAATTGTACTTACAGAAACTTGGCATAATATTCAATCATGTAATTATGTTTTAGATGGCTATAGCTTGTATTTTTCTACTATAAAAAGAAATCAAAATGATGGTGTCATGATATTTGCAAAACATTACTTAAGTTTAGAGTCTTTTGAATATGATTTCGTAGATTCTAATATAGTAAAACTCTATATATCTAATACCAAAGTGCCAATTAATTTAATATGTGTCTATAGGTCACCCGGTACTAATAGCGATAACTTTATAAACTCATTAAGAAAAGTATTAGATGGTTTAAATACTAACGATGAATTAACGGTAATAACTGGCGATATGAATGTCAATATTATAGGGGTTCAGGAATATAATAATAAATATCTTAATATGTTGTCGGAAAGTGCATTTATCTCTCTTATAAACGTTCATACCAGATTGCCAAAAGGATTTAATCATTCTTGTCTCGACCACATTTTTATTAATGGTAATGATAATATTACAAGTATAATTAATGCGGGTGTAATACTCACTGATATAACAGATCACTGTACGGTTTGTGTTTCAATTCCAACTAATGCAAATTTTGATAATAATAAAAAAATGTTTAATAAAATTGATTATAAATCCATTACGTCAATATTAGCCAATGAAAATTGGACCGAAGTATATAATGCCTATAATGATGTCAATCACTGTTATAATGTTTTTGATAAAATAATTAAAAATGCAATTGATAAATCTACTACTTGTATAATATTGAGATCAAAGAATATACGTTTAAAAGAATGGATGACTAATGGATTATTAACATCAGCCCGTCACAAACAATTTCTTTCAATGAAATGCAAAAAACATCCTAATAATTTAACACTAGCTTTGCATTATAAAAAATATAAAAATAATCTTACAAAAATTATAAGGCTAGCTAAAAATAAATTTTATGAAAAAAAAATTTAAAAATGCAAGTTCTGATCCAAAATCGACATGGAAACTTATAAACGAAGTTACAGGTTCCAATTTAAGATTTAAAGATGATATTGTGAAACTAAAAAATAGTGAGTGTGAAGTAAATGTGAAAAATGATCCAATAACTGCATCTAATATGTTTAACAATTTTTTTATAAATATCGTACAAAATAATATAAAAAAACAAATCATTTCAGAGACTAGTCATGTTCCTTATAACGTTTCTTTTAATGATGTGTTCCTAAAAAAAATCGAAGCGTCGGATATACTTGATATTATTTATAGCTTTAAAGACGATACAGCAAGTGGTTTGGATAAAGTGTCCGTAAAAATGTTAAAATGTATTAGTAATTTGATAGTGAATCCTCTTGTGTTTATTTATAACTTAAGTATTACACAAAGTATTTTTCCTGATTCCTTAAAAATAGCTGATGTTAAACCTTTGTTTAAAAATGGTAATAAAACGGTTATGAGCAACTATAGGCCAATATCCATGTTGAGCAATTTTTCTAAGATATTTGAAAAAATTATCAAGGCCAGACTGATTGAGTTCTTAGAAAAAAATAACTTATTATCAAAAAACCAATATGGCTTTAGACCTGGGTTAAGTACTTACTGAAAATGCTCTTTATAAAGTCACTCAATTTTTATACAATAATCTAGATAAAAGCAATAAATCATTAGCAATATTTTTAGACATAGCCAAAGCTTTTGATACAGTGAATCATCAAATCTTATTAAACATACTACCTAGCTTTGCAATTAATAATTCGAGCCTAAATTGGTTTAAAAGCTATTTGCATAATAGAAAACAGTCAGTAAAAATTAATGAAGTAAATGGTAACTTATACACGATTAAAAATGGTGTACCTCAAGGTAGTGTTCTAGGACCAATTCTTTTTATAATATATATTAACGAAATTTGTAATACTAATATTGATGGGTCTATAGTTACTTACGCTGATGACACTTGTCTTCTATTCTCAGACAAATCTTGGGATGGGGTATATGAGAAAACCTGCAGAGGTTTCAATCAGATAATAAACATTTTAAATAATAGAAATCTATCTCTTAATGTTGATAAAACTGTTTTTATGCCATTTTCAATTAATAAAACGGACTGTAACTTCAATACTATAGCAATACATGGCTGCGTCAATAATAAAATATGTAATCAGGAAAACTGCAAAATAATTAAAACTGTTGGAAAATTAGATATCTGGGTGTTATATTTGATAACAACTTAAAATGGAATTATCATATAAATAATTTATTAGGAAAGCTACGTTTTATTACATTTAAATTGATCAAACTTAGAACTATGGTCCCTATACAAACTATGAAAATAGTATATTTCGCTCTATATCAATCGAATTTCCAATATGGTCTATTAGTATGGGGTGGCCTTCGGGATAACATATTAAATGCACTAGTAGTTAATCAAAATAATATAGTCAGAATTTGCCTAAATAAATTCACTCTGGAAGGATCTACGAAAGCCAACTATAGAGAACTTGGTGTTTTGCCAATAAGGTTATTGTATAAAAAAATTGCTATTATGAACTTGGTCAAGAAATTTAACTTAGGTAAATATTATAAAGAGTCAAGCAATAAAAGAGAATTGAGGAAATTTGATTTGACTGTTAATTATACAAATAAATCTTTTGGACAATGTTTTGTAGATTATCTTGGACCATTATTTTTCAATTCTATGCCTTTTGATTTAAAAAAAAAAAATATTTGTAGATGAAAAGATTAATATTAAAGGTTTGGTTTATAAATTTTTATTTCTTGAATTAAACAATTAGTTATTATAGTTTTATTTTATATTAAGCCTTATAAATATTAATCTATGAGGTTTTATTTGTGATCTTAGACTAACATGAATATATTATATTTCTTTCTTTATCAGTACTTTTTCTTGTTAAAATTTCTAAACTATATTTGTATATTTAGCTTTATACGTACTTAAAACTTATACTCTATATCTTGTAAATTCTATAATTATAATAATTGTATCATATATTATATAATAACTCTCTTTCTCCAACACAAGCATTGCTTAAAGGAGAAAGATAATCGAAAATGTTACTCAATAATAATGTATGTATTTATGTCTTTTTCGATTTATATTAAATAAAAAAAAAAAAAAATAATACTCGAATTGGATAAGACGCGATCGTATTATTCATGATATACGAGAAAAAGCGTATTATCATAGGTATAAACGTCATATTACAACGACGCGATTATCAGATGGGGGCGTTCGCACTTTAAAAACTTACAAAAATACCACAGTGTAAACGGTAAAAAAAAAAATACGAAAACACACTAATTATTATAAAACTATACACATCAACAATACGAATTGTACGGCAGTAAAAAAAGATTAATTGCGGGGGGAAAAAAAAAGGCGGGTAAATAATTAAAGCATTTTTAACGCGCGTCGCGTTTCTTCGTAGTAAATATTTTATGATAAATTACTACCGACGTCAGTGTATCGATCTAGTGTACGCGAAATCGTTCGCGAAACACGACTGATGCCAGTTAAGCGGAAATTTCGTAAAATTATTATTATTTATTCACAGAGCCATATATGGTTTTGGCGAAAATCCGTTTCCACGGCAGCCGAATCGTTCGGCGCACGTACATTATAAACAATGAAAACTACTAATTGGATTTCGATGTCGTCTCAGTTTCGTTTTGAACACCGGTGACGCGTAGTCAAAATCTAGTCGGAGTAAAAGTAGTGTGTACGTTTACACTCAGAATTTTTAGAAAACACATTTATTGAAACGCGAATACCTCTAAAGACGAGGAGAAACGAGTTCTAAAACGATTCGAGTACTACGATATACAGCTATGGATCCAGACGGTACCGCTGTTTGAGTACGAAAAATTTCCGAAAACGCTCCGCGCGCGCGGCTAGTAGTGGTTCTCTTCTCACAAACCATTAACGAAACGGGTGTTACACACGCGCGTTTGCAGTGCCGGGGGGACAGATCGTTTTCGACAGTTTTCGAACGATTTACAAAAGTCAGTTGGTAATTTTGGTCGATTTTCGAAATCCCGAACACTCTCGGTTAAGTGTCGCGAAGAAACATCAACAAACATTATACGTAGTTCCGAGTTTGTCTTCGGAAAATTGTTGTGGTCTCGTATGGACGAAAAATGCGTATAATACTTCATTCAGAATCCAAACAAAAAGCGCACAATCTATGTTAAAACCCTCGGAATAAAAAAAAGATAAATGGTTTCGCAGAGTTTTACCCCGATTGTTTTTTCATTCATCGGAGTAAAATATTTTATGTACCCAGAGTTCAAATTTAATAAGAAATATTCTCAGGGCTATCGCGAATACAAACATTAATATTTATACATCTCTTTTAATATTTTAAAAGCTATTTTCTACCTGAAAAAAAAAGAACGGCACCACGGTAAAGGAGGTGCAGTAGCGACTACGCTTTGGGTGGGTCGTTGGTTTCAAAGTCGCGGTACACATCCTTATTGTTTAACATCCAAAAGCAACGATATAATTATTTGACAAAAAACGATTCTCAGCGATTTATCTAATCTAACGAGTAATCTGGGTGATAGTGAAAAAGACCACGCGAATCGTTCGTATTATGCATGCGTAAGAAAACATAATTTTTTTTGAAAACGACAAGTTTTTTATAACGTTAGTTCTCGATTATTGGTTTTATAGCCGTTTTGACGATTCCGCCATTTTCCGGCACGAAAAACAATCGAAAACCGCTTCAAATAAAATAAAATTTACAGCCAAGATCCCAATTTTCATGTGACATTCAACGTAACGAATGGAACACTACTTCTGTGGATTGTTTTGTGACCGCCTATAAAATTTTCAAGTTTTTTGTGACTTTTTTTCTCGTAGCTTGGAACTCGAGCAACTATGCGTTCAAAAGGCGATTGTAATGATACCTGCAAAACGCGTTTCATTCGGATACGAGAAACACCGTTTTATGTACACGATAGTAAAGAGAACGCACTACGTACGTTAAATGATTTTAGATTCTGAGCGAACAAAAACTTGTCTTTATACCGTAGAACGACGAAAAAACTTTTCAAAAAGTCTCATTCGTTTTTTATACTTGATATTATCATCTGAGCTCGATCATAATCGTTTTTTCGAAGGATTTCTTTCGATAGTTGCTTTCGGGCGTTGAACGATGCGGCGTTTCAACCACGACTTCCGCCAAAACAGTGACCAACCACCACCCAAAGCGCAGTCCCGCTGTCCACGCGGACCTACAGTGATTTTTTTCTTCTAATCTTCAACAAAACTCGTCCGTCATAATAATACGACAGAACTAGTATTATAACTAGTAAATGTAAACACGTTAAAACGTGTCGAACGTGACAGCGAACTCGTGTTTAGGTACGTGTAGGTACGTGTGTACAGCGTTCAGAATGCAGTTTACGCCGTTATGCAATACAGGAATTATTGTGTGAACGCCGCAATAGCGGTATTTTAAATAAATTCCAATGACAACATGTACGCGACGAAATCGACATAATATAATGTATATCGCGCTCATCTCCCTGCAGTCCTTTAGTTCAAGTGTTCGAACGCATTTTTCGTATATTACAAGACGCGCGTACCGTGTACTTTCAATCCGAGGATACGTTTCGAACGTACTTAAAACGGGTCGTTCAAATTTTGTCGATTTCGCAGTGTCCTAAACGCGTATGAATACTCGGGATCCACAATAGCACAACGATGAAGACGGAGTTGAAAACCTGCAGGATACAACAAACGGGCGACGGGTTTGTCGTTTCGGCCTGGGAAGCAGCGCGACAAAATTTGATTTGAAATTTCGATATTTTTTTACGGCTCCGGGACCCCGAGGGGAAGACTTTTGCGGTGTTCGAACGAAGGATTTAACGAAGAAGAATTTAAAGACATTGGCCGGGCGCGCTTGGAGGGCAGTGGAGGGCGCGTGTCGTCGAGACGGTCTGAAAATCATCCGGTCGGCGAAACGAAACGCGGAACGGCGAAACGACAGAGAGGGATGTCGTGGAAATCGTTCGCACGGGGGTGGAAGGCGGCAGCAGGCAAAAGAAGGAGAGAAGAAGAAGAGAACAGAAATATATATATTTTTTTGTTATTTTAACCTCGGCGGCGACTAGGCTAGCCACTATTGGCTACAAGAGATTACATGATATTTACATTAAAAGAGTTACACTAAACTTAAACATAATAGTAGTACGAATAAATAGGTAGGGCTGCTAGAATTAACATTACAGGAGAGATTTAAGGAAAATATTATTCTATAGAATTTTTTTTAAAATTGTTTTATGTATCCTTGAGAAATTTTAGAACATTAGTTGTGTTAAGGTTTTCAGCAAGACGGTGGGTTAAATTGTATTTTTGAATACGTTGTAGTTGGTACTTTCTGCAATCGGTGAGGACGTGTCATAGGATCGTCGCGGGTAGGGCGTATACGGGTGGATCTTCTTCTTTCTTCATTATGAAGTTAGTGAGTCGGTCTGGTATTCTGAGCCTATTATTGATTCTTCTTTCTCCTAGTGACAGTGTTGTGCAAGAGAGAATAGGATTTTTAATTTCATTTAGTATTAGATGATTTCCATTCGTTTTGCCGGATATCGAGTATTGTTTTTTTTTTTTGCTCGATGTCGGTGAATACACTTGACATTGGATTTGGTGACACGTAACAACTTTAGCAAGTTTATCAGCAGCTCTTTCGTTTCCGGTGATGTTCGTACGTATCCAGATTATTTTTACGATTTACTTTTTGTAATGTATTTGGTTCTGGATTGTTCTGGCTGTCTCGTTTGGTCTAAGTTTTGGATACTCTTAAGGGTGTACTACTACTAAGAGAAATATATCGCTAAAAACTGTACGATACACGAAAAGCGCGAGCGGTGTCATACTATACCGCCGACTCCTCGAGTTGTTACAATATAATAACACTAACTAACTAACTAACTAACTGCGTGTATCGTAATAAGCGGTAGTAGACTCGCGTTTTGCGATTCGGTAAAACCGTCGATAATGTTTTTCGACGATATTTCTCTTGAACACGGCCGAATTCCGAATCCGCGGCGCGATCTCCGTTCGGTATTACGTTATTATTACGGTATTATGACACGCAGGCAGTGCGGAAAACGTCGTCGCGGCGACGTGAAAAAGCCAGAGAAAACCGCGGCAGCTGCGCGTCAAACGCGAAACAACGATGGGGCGGCGAATGTGTGTACACAAAGTTTGGAAACCTTTGTGTGTGTGCAGAAGACTGTGCTCGGTAAACTTGCTTCGCGGTAAAAGGAAACGCAAATTCTTGTACGATATACATATATATTGTACGCAATATCGGCGATGTTCATTAAAATACGTCGACCGCGATATTGTAAATTCATCGAAACGTTCACGCCGAAGACGTCGTCGAGAAGGGGCTGTCTGCATGATAACACACTACCTAACCGACAAGGTACGACGACGAAACATTTATAAAAGCGAAAAATGACTTAATTTTATACGTTTTATTATCTTACTGGACGGTAAAACTATACTTTTTCTCTCTAGATTTCTATAGGTTAATCGTTCCGTTGCTCTCTACGATTCCCGCGACGGGAAATCGACCACCCAGTAGTATAATTTTTGTCAGTTTCGTCCGTCCACCGTGTGGACTCTACGGCGGACACTTACTGTTCCTCGGTCCGATCCATCTAATAATTCTTGTTCCGCCGCACAAGTTCTTTATTTTCGTTGTTCGTATTGTTTTCTTAGATCCGGTGGGACGCTAGGAATCCTCTCGTCCTTTTTCGGCCACGTTACCAGTCGTACTGAAACTTTGTACAGTCGCTTTTTTTCCATGTTATAATATATATATATAGTGTCGATGCGGAGACCGAGCGGTGTAAAAACGTGATTCTCAAGCGGGGCGATAAAACGCACTCGCGAACATCGTTTGGTGGTTCTCGGAGAGAGAGAGAGAATAACTCGATTAATCTACACGGGCCGTCCGACGCGAAATCTGTGAAAAGCGCACAGTTTCACAGACGTTTGACCGCGCATATTGTATTGTCGCGTCCGTCGGCTTTTCCAACAGCGTTTGTATACAATTGTTTCTCGATTAAAAAAAACCGTACTCGGCTAACCATAGTGTGTGTGTACATACCGTATGAACCCAAGTATTTACTATGAGTTTTATCTTTCTAAGAAAAATTAATGTTTTTTTCCACGGGTAAACGACGTTAAAACAGAGAATTAAACCGTTAAATATCGCGATAGTAGTATTTTTACTAGGAAACGTTCACGGCAATGCCGAAAGCACGCGTAAATTCGGTTTCGATTTAATTCCTTTACGCCGCGGCTGCTTCATTCCAAAACGGATATCGCTGTTATAAGTACATTATGCTGCTAAACACTTACTCTCTTTCGCGTCGTTGCCGTTTATCTGGTTTACGTCATCGGTGTTCGCTTGGTTCTGAAAAAAATCGTTAAAATAACGAAAATATAATACAATTTGATACAATAACGAGTAGATAGGACGTGTTTTAAATTTTCAAGTACAAATTTCTACTACGCGTTTCAAGAAGATCAGCGTGTTGCTGCTGTCAAATGTAAAAATAAATTTTTTCAAACACTTTTCACCATATCGACTGCTGCTTAATTTTCAATTGTAAAATAAAACACTACTTAAGAAATACTGTTTCGTTGATTACGCGAATACTCTACGGTGAAACCAAACTCTTCGGTGTTTACACATATCTAAATTAGGTGTTCAGGCAAGTCTTTCGGTCGAGAAAACATATATATTTGCGAGGGGATTTCTGGGTAAAAAGTCGCTATATTGTTACCATGTCCGTAGGAAATCCGAGCTACAAAAGAATTATTTGCCGGAACATTCAAAGCGACACGCCGCGTTTAACGAAATATAATACTTCAGTTACGGATCGGATGCATATTATATTATGAATATTTTATTTTTAAATTTAATATCGTTGTGAAAAATTATTCTGTCGAGTGAAAATATTACTCGTGTGGGTGGTTATGTCGTGATTAGAACGTAGTAGTTAAAAAGACATATCTATTAGAATCATAGAATCATTTTTTTTCTACATCTTTTAAGATGAATGAAAAAATAGCATCATAATTGTTGTTATATGTATTTGTTTTTAGATTCTGAGTGTGTGTTTTTTATTTTTTTTTTCACCACTTTGTGTAATCACGATAACTACTTCAATAACGTTCCGATTTTTACAGTCAGTACGTTTAATGATTAGTATATGGACACAAATGGTACTTTGAGGGGTCGTAGATAGAGGCGTAAAACAATTAAAAGAGTTACAATCAAAAAACTAAACAAAAATTAAGGAAAAACATTAAAAACTACGTTTATAACAATTTGAAATTGAATTAGATTTTTGGGCATAACTTCCACAATAACGATCAGAACAAGCTGAAACTTTCACAGAATGTTAAAATTAATAGAATAAAAGTATGATGAAAGTATCGAGAAATTTCGAAAATGATTGAGCGGAGTATAGAGATTTGAAATTTTCGAAAAATTTTTTTTTTTGTTCGATAAAAATTTAATTTTCCAAGAAAAATTTTGAAAATTTAACACAAGGTTTCCGACATATAAATAAATACATATGCTACTAAAAAATTTTGAAAATCACAATGTTGATATTTAGTAGTTTAAAATTAAAATTTTTTCGAAAATTGATCATACCTTTGGAGAAAAAAGCCGTAACACACACAAATTTCTTATTTAATATTTGAAAATAAAATATGTTATGTAAAAAAAATTACGCTATCTGAATAATTCAGAAAAATCTGCTTCACAGATTCCGAACGCGTAAAAAAAAGAAAGTATGGGAAAACGGTGTGATTTTGATTGTAACAATAAAGTTAAGCGCTGTTGTGCAATTGATACTAATAAAACGTAATAACTTGAAACAATGGTCCAAACGATTTGAAATTTTCAAACGTTATTTAAATGTATAAACTAATATTTGTGACTAATCTCTTTATATCAATATTCTATCTATTTCTCTATTTGAGTACCTAGTCACTCGGATTCGTTATTTTCGTAAACAATCGCCAAATTATACCTATGTTGTCTAGCATATTACGTCCTAGTAAAATCAAATTTAACAATAAAAACTTTTATCAAATGTGCGTCTTTCCTATTGTAGCGCGTTATGTAAAAGTTTCGGTGTATTATAACCACGTATGTGCCCTAAAACAACAAAAATTTCAAAGTTCCATAACTCCCTTAAAAATGATCAAAATCGATTGAAATTTCAGCGGTAAGCTCGTTGAACCCTTTTGATTGACGTACATAAATTTCAAGTCAAACTGTTTAAAAAATGTAAATCATTTCGCTTTTTGTCCATACCTCTGAGAAAATAATCATAAAACGCTTCAAATAAAGTACCGTTCCGGATCAGTTACCTATTGTTAGAGGGGTTTATAGTACGTTGAAATCCGAGTAATCTTTCTTACTAGAAAAAGTGATCACGGAAAAAAAGAAAAAAGAAAAAACATCATTGTAAAAACAATACGCCGTTCGCTGATGCTCAGAATCTAAAAATAATATTATAGTACGTGACAGAACGTACCATCGCGCACGACACCGTATAATATAATATATGGACAGAACGATAATAATATGATTATATACGAGCAAAATGTATGATCAACAAACGGAATTTGTGTTTTGCGCGATACTCCTAATAAACGGCTTGACGAAATGCGACTGATTTTATTCCGCTCGTCTATAGAATTTGCAGAAGGATTTTTTTTCAGTAAATTTATTTTTTATTTAAAAAAAAAAAAAACCCTACAACAGAGTTGTGCACATAAATCTTCTTTCGGGGCGATCTGCCCGCGCGGCTTTATTGAATTCAACGGAGTCGTCTCGAATTCAATATATTCTTATAGCGTCGTCGTGATAAATCTTTATCCGTCTTATACAGAGTGTAGTAGTAGCCCTGACGCGCGAGATTTCGCCGTAAAAACGAAATAGGCACCTAAATTCAGTTAAACGATTATTGTAATATTGTTGTTCTTAAGGCCGTATAAAAAAGATATTATATTGTTTATACAAAGAGCCTTCTACACGCGCGTGTTTTAGAGCGACGGTAATACTCCTTGTCACGATAACATCGCAAAAAAATCCGAAATTCCTGAAAGTTTTCGTGACTTCCGAGCGTCACCGAAGTAAGGGCGGTTAGGACGATATTTTTTTTTTCCCCATTTTTTTCTGTCGACCACTTTTTGAGTTGAACGAGTGCTCGAATCTACCGGCTGGTATAAGGACTCCGGCGATACCAGAGGGTTGAAGCTATTTTTTAAAATTTTGCCTAATTTTCGAGTTGAACCCCAAAACCCCCTAAAAAAAAAAAATTGGGAATTTTGGAGAATTTCGCGGAGAAGAATTTGAAATGTTGAGATTCATGATGGGGTTTTCGTACAGAAAGAATGCTTCTATTTCCGGTGCCTCTAACGAAAGGTCGCTATGAACTACTCCGGTAGTACGTATTTTGGTTGACAATTTTTTATTTTTTTTACCCCAAATACCAAAATAATAAACTTTAGGGAGAAAAATTTAAAATTTCCACGTTTGTGACGAAGTTTTCGTATAGAACGAATGCTCCAACCGTGTTACACGTTGAATACCACGTAAAAGTTGGGATTTCGGTTTTAAAATTTTTGTTTTATTCGAGGCGTTTTTACGCGTTTTGATTATTGGTACTGAGTTGTGTGCGGAAAACGACAAAAAGGGTATTCAAACATCGGAACGAGCAATGAAATTTTACATATTACATTGAAATCGGCAAGATAACCAGTTTTGACCATAGGATTTTCGGTGATTTCGAAAATTGTTGAGCTATATAGTAGTATAGAACTTTTAAATTCTCAACAAATTTACCACGACGTCAGACGATCAGAGTCGAAGGCGATGATTAAAAAAACTGTTATAACTGTTTTCGGATATTATAAACGATAGAACCACAACTTGCGAACCCGCGGAAAAAGGACATTTTTTGTTCGAATCTTTCATTCGGAACACGGTTGAGCGACGAGCGTTAAAATACATAAAAGCCGCGGATTTCAGACGGAACAGCGCGCACTGAGGTAAATAAAATGATAATATTATTATTTTCCAACGCGAAATTGAAATTACGCGACGAGCTCCCGCGGATTAAAACGGGTTTAAAAAAGGAAGTTTTTATGGAATCCGCGAATATGGTTTTTTTTTACTCACTTTGCGGTTGTACACAAGCACTCAACGTTAATTTTTTTTTTTTTTTCGTGCGAGCTCATATTTTCGTTTTTTTCTACACGAACAGTTGCACATTTTAAGTCGTCACGTGTCGTGTGTTGACCTGTGTGTGTGTGTACAAGTTTCCAACGCGAGTGTGACGTGAAAACGGCGAAACGAACCGCGCGAAAACGACACTAGCCATCGATCGTTATCGATACTACATTTTGTATATAATATCCCATATTCCATACAAACTTTCAAACGAACATAAATCGGGTGTAATTTGTGTTAAAATTTTATTGATAAAACGCAAACGCTGCAGAAAACAAAACTCGTCTATAGCGTCTATATTGCAATGCTGTCGAGTTCGGACGTATCTGATTTTATGTTTTTAACGAGTCATTCGCGCGGAAGTAAAATTGTTTAACATAATTATTAATAATTCAATCGACATTGAAGCGAAAAAACTGTTATAGTTTCAATAGTTTGAATACGAAACGTAATAGTTTCTCCAGCTGCGCAGCTGTCTCTCGAAACGAACGTAATTTATTTTTGAACAGTCTCCGTTACGGTTCGTTGTTGTTATTTGGAAGCGACGGCGGTCAAAGCCACTGTTTGCCCCGTGAAAAAAATTTAGCTACACGGAGTTACACTGATTTTTTCTTCATCGACTCGGCTCGGTCGACTCGTATACTGACTTGTTTCAACTGTCGATTCGATTGAAACAAACCCCGATTACATCTGCAATTATTAAAAAAAAAAACAAAGACTCGCCTGTTGTACGACCTATAGATGGTTTTTTTGTTAAAAAATCTCAATAATTTTTCAAAACTATTTTCGCGGTTTCAAACTACCAAAAAAAAAATCGCTGCGCTTTGAGCGTTACGTTTCGGCACGGCTGGTGACACAAAACGGTACAGACAGCTGTTGTGTGTTTTACCGCGTTTTTTTCTTTTTTTGGTAATTTTTTAGATTTTGACTAGTGGTTTTAAAAGATGTTTTTTTTTTTTTTACACCGTTAGCATGACTTCTACCACGCACCGGTTTCTACACACGGTGCGTCTTTTATTTTGGAAAATCGCAGCAACATAAAGGTACTTCGAAGA
Source organism: Hormaphis cornu (assembly GCA_017140985.1). Classification (NCBI taxonomy): domain Eukaryota; kingdom Metazoa; phylum Arthropoda; class Insecta; order Hemiptera; family Hormaphididae; genus Hormaphis; species Hormaphis cornu. Next base: position 1,322,532 of record CM029365.1, read on the forward strand.
AAGGTCGTTTTACGATTTTGTCTCTTTGACGCGACGGGTCAACGGTCTACGGAGAGATATATATATATATCGAGATAACGCGTGTAGAGAACTCAGCGATTTCGAAGATCGACGACGAGGAGTGTTGGACAATAGCGCACATAATGTGCAACTATATAAAACATTCAAAAAGGCGTTTCGTTTAGGCTGTTTTTATAGCCATTTTTTGAGGAGGATTTTCAGGTTTAAACGCGGGTTGATTTTTGGGTTTTTGGGAACGCGACATCGTTCCAGTTTTTACCAGATCGTTGGCATTTTCAACGTTAGATCTCGCATCAAAATCGTCGCCGTCGTTTCTCCGTAATTTCGCAAACAACCGTTCTGTCGCCTCGAGATCAAACGTTTCGTATTAAACTTTCAACACGTCTTTTGATTTCGCGCCTGCACGGACAGCTCAGAATGGTTTTTTTTTTACCTTTCAGTTCGTACCGCACATCTGTTTGCAAAGTTTTCGCGCGAGCGCACGTCAAGTCCGTCCGGCCATACGAACGGCTCGTGTCGTCTCGCGCGGAAATAAAACATTGTTGTTATTGTTGTTATATTAACGCGCAAAACCGGAAAAGTTTCGTACGAGAAACGGCCGGCTGCCGCCCGTCACTGTCGCGGCGCGTCGTATCCCGACAGGACACGACGGGAAGAAAAACGCAAACTTTTGCACGTTTTCTTACGCAGTGTTCGGAAAATGGCCAGAGTCTCGCACGAGGCTTTCGGAATTGAGCTTCGCATGTTTTTCCCCGTGTCGCCGCACGTTTCTCGATCGGATTTTCAACGATATTTTTACCCGTCCTTTAGTCACGCGAACGGATCGTATTTTAGCGCCTCTACCTGTGTATTATCGTACGTGCGCTATAAAAAATTTCGGAATAAGAAAATCGGGTTTTCCTTCTTACGGACGCGCTGTCCCGACGTGTACGAAACTGGGCTGGGGTCACTGTAGTTGGGAAGTCGTGGTTTAAACGCGTCGTTTAACGCGTCCAAAAGCGACGTTGCCTTTGAAAATGCGATTCCGCGCGAGCCTCGGTTATACTTGGCACACGTCATGGTAAAAACGAATGTTTGACGGTGGTAAACATTTTTTATCAAATCTCGTCTGTATCGTAGTGTAAAAGTTTCGTCTCGGTCTTTATTTTGGACGATCGAAAAAATCTATGCGTAGAAAACGCGTAACGATATGAGCGATACAAGGCCGCCGCCCGCGTAAAGACGAGTCTGACGACGGTACGACAACGTTGAAAATCGGCCATATACACAAACAAATGTCGCGCGATCCGATTTTCCACACGTGTACAGTAAGACAGTTATCGTCTTGTATAGATCGTACGAAAGTTTCGAAAACTAGAGGAATCTCGTAAGATTCCGTAACGACGTCAAAAACGATCGATTTAAGGCAGTTTGACCCTTCCTAAACGCACGGTTCGAGTCGAACGATTTCGAAAAATTTCGACGTTTTCGCGACCGCAAAAATGATCGAATCGTTTCGAATAAAGTACGTCGTCTCGGATCTAATATCTTTTGAGGTAAGTACGTTAAAATCGGCGGAGCGTTCTTTCCGCGCTAGAAAACGTGCACGCGGAAAAAAGGAAACGACTTTAGGTTGTAAAAACAACACGTCGCCCGGTATCTAAAACACGACAAACCGCTGTTTCGAGTATACGGCCCCGGGAAATCAAAAACGATTTCGCGGCGCGTTGAGAATTCATAACCCGCGGCAAACCGACGGAAGTTAAAAAACGTCTCGATCGATATGCGTCGGACAGTGGTGGTGTGTGATACGAGTTCGAATATTAACTTTTTGGGGTATTTTTTACCGAGCCAACCGCGCGCACACGTTGGGTAGAAACTAAATGTATTGTCAAAAAATTAAAACAAAAAGACGATTGTTGTAAAATATTTTGTTGCACACTATTAAAACGCTTGGGCGCAAAAAAAAAATCAGAGAGATTATAGTGTGTTTTAATAAAACTTCGAACGACCAAATATGATACTGTCTACTCGAATCTGCACGTCATATTTATAACGTGTGTCACACGCACGGCTCAACAACAGCTGCGGCGGCGTCAGCGTGATTTTCAGCGTCTTTGAATTTCTCCTATACATAATTTATATAAAATATTATATCAACACGTTGCCGCCGACGTAGTCAAAAAGAACGAGTTAAAACTAAACGACGAGAAACTTTCTTTAGCCAAAGCAAATTTGGCGGTGTAGTACAGTTCGTTTATGGGAACACGGTTTTTCGCACGTTTTTACGCGATACCGAAATCGTTTTCGATCGTTTTTCGTGTAAGTATTTCATTCGATAATTCGGACGGTCAATTATTTATTTGTGTCAAAAAAAAAATACAAAGAACGTTTTTTTTTTTGATTTTTTGACAACGACGAATTGCGATCAAATGATTTTTTATTATTCTCTCGGTGTTTTGGATAAAATTCAAAAACTTCCAAGCTAAAACAATCGGACGGCAGCCGCGTCACACTACCGACCGAGGAAGCAGCAAAACCCAAAATAGGCGGCTGAATACGTAAACCCAAGACATACGGACAATGAAGAGCCCTCGGAAGATGAACCAATACTATTAATATTGTATTATATTGTATTATTATTACACATAACATAAAACTTATTATCACGAACTAATGTAACGTTACTATCGTCAATTTAAAAATGTAAAGGAGGTTAGATTAAATTGTAAATATACATATATAGTTGTAGTAGCGCCCGGTGAAACATTTTTAAAGAATAATAAAAATTCTCTCGGTAAATATTGGAATATTTTATACGAACGACACGCACGACTATATTATGTCAAATGAACTAGGTAGGTAAACGTCAAATTAACAATCGTAACGAGATTCTAAATGGTGTTCGTATGTTGTCTTATACGGACGAGAAAAATGAGAAAAGTTTTGCGTACCATATCGGAACATCGAGGTAAAGACATTAGCAAAGTTTTCAGAGTATTTTTTACTCATAAGTTTTCATTTGTGCACTGATCTCAGCAACAGTGCGGCGATTTTGTTTCGTGCGATTATTATTCTACGTTATAATATAATATATATAGGTTAAAAGCAGCTAGCGCGCACGGATCGTTGTAACATTTTATCTTTTTGCTTCTGTATAGAAAAAATTACGAGTTTTTTACAAAAAAAAAAAAGTTCATTATTCTCACTCGCCTTTCAAACGTTACGCGCGGTAATTAAACGTTTATATTCGTGTCGTATATCGTGTACAGAGTAATGTTTTTGCACGGCCTTCGGTGCTGTACGAAAAAAATTTTCATTCCACTTCGGGTCAATGGCCGTTTTTAGATTCCGAGGTTCATTCGCCAATTTCCTTGGGGGTTTTTTTTTTCCACTTGAAATTCGCAAACACCGGTCGTGCTGTACCGCGAAAATTTTGAAAATCTCCGGTGAACGCGATCGTGTTCCGCCGCGTTTCGACAAAAACGACGCATGTTCGTGACGTACACTGCGGAGGAACTGCCGAAAAAACGTTTCAAAAACGTTTCATTCGCACGAACCGTGTCACGGACACACTATCTATATAATCATAATGTCACAATCGGTTTGTAGTTTTTTTTTGTAAACGGCTAGTTCCGAAATTCGATATCTGCCTAGGCGCCTAGGCTTTTGTACGACACTTTGTTGTTCTTTTTCTCGATTTCGGGCCAACCGTTTCTGGCCGCGCTATTCTTCTGTACCGACGGCCGGCGGACCGTTTTTATGGGATCTAACGAACGGGCGGTATATACACACGCGCGTGTTATACGTACGGTTACAAAATGTTTTTGCAGAAAGCGCCGCTTCGGTATTGTATAATAACGAGTTGGCCATTAGGGGAGGAATTTACTATACTTTATATACGTCGGAAACGCCCATACGCGTAAACAATATATATATATAATATGTGTACACACGACATGTCGACTATTATCTCGGTCCATCGGGAAAAAAAGAAAAAAAGACGACGAGTAAAAATGTTTTACGATTTAGATCGCTCACAACTGCGCTGCACGGCGAATGTTATTCGGTCGATGCGTTTCGTCGCGGTGTTTCAAACACTTGATACATTGTATATCTCATCTCTAATCGTTTCGGCGACCTTTAAAAGTGTTTTTTTTAAAGTGAACGCCCTCCGTCGATAAGGGGCGCAAAAAAAAAAAGACGGAACGGTCATCGAGTATTGATACGGACAAAGTAAAAAAAAGCCGGGCGATCGCTCTGGGGGGACGCGTTTATAGTGCGCGTTTCTTCGGGCGGGTCTCGCCGGAAGAGTTAAAACATCGACATACTATTTATCATCGACCACCGGCATGGAAAAAACGATTCCGAGCTAGCTCTGGTCGATTTTTCGACAAGGTTTTCGAAATCGCGCTTATCGAAACAACCGTATGAACCGTTTGAACGTAAGAGTTTCGGCTCGTTATGTTTTTGGATTTTATGGCCGAAAAACCGGCGCCGGTTATTCGGCGATTTCGCCACTTTCGTATTTTTCGACACACCACTCGGAAAACGATATAAAAAAGAAAAAAAAAAATGCTTCAAATCGCGAAATAAAGCCGTCTTTTACGCAGAATTCAACGTAGCGATTGGGGAGCGCTCCTTCGATACCCGTGACCGTTACAAACCTGAAAATTTATAGTTGTATTTCTCCGCGAAAACGATTTCACCTTGAAATTTTAGACGATAACGTACAATATAAAAAAAAAAGTCAATTTTAGACTAGCCGTTTTTAGATTTTCAGGTTTTTCATCCGTAAACGCGGATTGATTTTTGGGTTCTTTGACTTGAGATTCGAACGCGACGTCAGTCGTGTAGGTACGTGTAACTGTGTACCGAAAATGTTCAAATGTCAATTTTGTAAACTCGTAACACGTCTGTACAACACACCGTCTGACGGGGCACCACCGTTCATCGAATCACCACGGCTGCAGGTTCTAAAAAAAAAAACTATATTTATTCAGCAGACACGCGTATTATTTGATTGTTGTTACGAACGTTTGAATTTTCAACTGATTTCGAACGCGTTTAAAACAATTTCAAGCAGTGATAACATGTTATACCGTACCTGCTTGAAAGTTATATACTTAGTATGTTTTACGAGAACGCCGCTCGAACGAGTTTAAAAAACAACGATTTGATGTGACGTCTTGTGTGAAAATAATCGTTCACTGTACTAATGTTATGCGCAATACGTTATATGGTATTACAGTTGGTTTCCAATGATTTGAATGTCTAACGTGACTGAAATTCCAAGCCCGACCGGTTCAATTTCAGCCGGATACTATACTTACACGTTTCGCGGTTTTATAATTGGAAATTTACATTTTCTTTCTTTCATTTTGTTTATGTTCGCTACCAACGTTGTACCAATTATAATACAATATTACGCGTCGACTTTCTCAAACGCGTATTTTTC
>CM029365.1:1370452-1478851 GCA_017140985.1 Hormaphis cornu
GTGCGTTAAAAGAAAACCTAGAGAGCGAATAGTAAAAAAAAAATTTAAGACGTGACGACAACGCGGCCTATTCACGATAACCTTGTTAGTAACACGTTTTTTAAAGTTGATATAATATATAGTTATTCACGTTTTTAACATCGCGGTACCACCAAATCTGTTATGTGTAGACTAATACGGACCTGTTTTTCAAAACTCAGGTTTTCCACTAATCTAAAAACATCAATAACACCTTGACGGGTACATGACGATTAGTATGACGAAAAGATTCGTACAATATATAGGTATATTACGCTCTTTTTTCACCGGATATGCACTCTCAAACATCTCGTCACGACCGACGATATTTTACGTTATAAAAACATTTTACTGTAGAATTATAAATACTATATAAACACAATTGTTTTCTTCGACGGTATTTCTATCGCGAAACAATAACAATATTTTATTTCGTGTAACCGGTAATAATGACGGCGCGTGCAGTTCCGAACAGAACAAAATGCGTTACGTCGTTACTATGTGCAATTTTAAAAATCGTATTTTTCATTTGGAAACATTACTAGGAAAACACAATCCTTCATTAAAAGTCTGTCGGCAAAAACGAAATCTCGTGTACAGCCGAGGGGTTGGTTGTGTGTGTGTTAAGAGCTCACATCAGAAACATCCGTTCTCGCCACGCTCTTGTAGCAAACATAATTGGAAATGGACTAGAAGACGTATTACCGTCATCGATCGTTTCTGTTCGTTGTGAACGAGACTCGCGGAAAACACTTGGGGAAAAATTAGTTATTCGTGAAACGCACTCTCGAGAATTACGATATCGGAGAGAAAGAAAACACTGTCCGGTAAAAAGTCCGAACGAATAAAACTATCGAAAACGTATCTAATATCTTTGTCGATTATTTTTCGCCGTGTTGTCGGACGGACAACACGATACGCAGATATGATAAAAAAAAATAATAATAATAACCGTAAAAATTTACAACGATTCAGTGTATAATAGCCGTATGATTCGGTATATTCTTTCTATCCTTCATCCACTAAAATCCAGTAGACCGAAATTCGAAACAGAAAACTGTTTTCGCGAGTTTTTTTCTATCAGAAAAACCTTTACAGACCCAATGAAAAAAACGATACGTTTAAATTGAATTTAGTACACGGTGTAAATATTACATATTACTCTTCTTTGGTTATTGACTCTATGACTTCCTTACGCTTTGTACACACAGTATACACAAATAATTGACCTGTCCTTTGAATTCACATTGTAACCATTTCTCGACATGACCTATAAAAATAATATTTTTAAACGTACGTCTAGATTCGCGCTGTTGTTGCGATATCTCATTTGACGTAATCAAACCGTATTTTGTTTTATATATATAAAAAAAAAAATTCGGTTGAAAAGAATGAAAAATACGTTGCCACATTTTTCATCATATTACGTCGACGCGAAATTCGTCACTTTTAGTGTATACTTAAAACGACGTTTATTTCCTAGTGAAATGGTTTTAAATCACGATTTCCGTTCGTTTCGAAATTCGTTATTATTTGGCAGCAGCGCGCCGTGAAACGGATTTGCAGACCACCGGTTCGGAAATATCGTTACAATAAACGTTTTGGCACGGATGAACCCGTCTACATATATATATATATATTGTAAAAAATGATGCGACAAACGTGCAACAAAACGATTTATACAACGATCGTTAACACATTTCGAATGACGTCGACTTCGGTGACGGTAAGAGAACAGAAGAAAAAAAAGCGTTTGTCTTTAAGAATATTACGTAAATATTCGTCGTCGCACGTCGTCGTTATACTCGTATATATACTTTTTTCAGACGAAAAACAACAGTTTTTTTTTTTTCGCGACGTCACGACGATCTGTTGCGGCGGTACATATTTACTTTTTGGTCAAAGTCGTAATAACTGTTGCAAACTTTGTCGACACCACCAGTTTTCGGTAGTGAATTAAAAAACTTTCCAACCTTTGCATTGTATCTTTTTTTAATATCCGAACGAGAAGACTAAAAACAACGTGAATTCTCCCGTTGTTTTTAAATGCGGTTTAAAATATCGCATATTATTATTATTATTATGTTTTGTGCGAAATATTTTCACAGAGTGCAATCAATCGATCGCCGCACGTTTCGTACGTTTGCGTCGCTTAAAAAAATATCCGGTGTGTCAAATTATATTTGAGTCCGGACGGGTAAAGAGGTACACTTGTCGTCTTCTCGCCATAAAAGTAAATAACACTCGGACTTATCTGGATAGACACGGTATAGGTATTATCGATAATATCGGATAGATTGAGTGTTTTTATTTCGGACAATAGATAAACACACATCAGTGACCAGGCGGTTGAACGAGTACAGCGGATAAGATTAAAATGTTTGTCGAACAATGGAAAATCACCTGGTTCGCGCGATTTTCGTGTGCATCGCGTTGTTATTTTTTTTCGTCGTTCCGGGCGGCCGTGGCGTATTTCTCGCGGGGACCGCGCGTTTTTTACACGTCTATTTGGATTTTTTTTTAACGTCCGGAATAAAGACAAAGCGGACACACTTTTGCACGACGCTCTCTGAAATAAAAAATAGGAAAGATTCGATTGAAACAACAACAACAACAACACTTACTGTCGAATTCGCGTTTACCAGCCGGACGTATGGCCCACTGCGGACGACTGCGCAGAGCTCGTGCGCTCGTGTATTTTCCAACGCAGTGATTCGCCGTCGATTTCGGATATCAAATAGTATATTACTACGCCACTACAAACTACTATATATAGTGTTCCAAAGCACGGTCCTAACCACGTCGAACTAAAAGTGATGCCGATTTTTGATTTTCTTCAAACACGCCGACGACGTAGTACAGCTCTGTGCCGTATTGTTTATCTCCGTTTCCGCACGATTAAAACCGACGTCTGTGCACCGCGTGTCGATGATAAAATCCGTCGTCGTCGAAATGCGCGTCGAAGAAAACTATACAGCCGACGACGACGACGACGAGGACTCCGCGTCCTGTCCGGGCGGTAAAATTGATTTTCGTATCGATTTCTTCGTTTTTTCCTGGTACGGGGGGATTTTCTTTCGTTTCCGACAAAACAAACAAACCGTAATCGTTCGTTGAATACGGGGGGTTGTAGTTATCCGTAACAATGTGCACCGAAAAAAATAAAATTATTAAGTTTCCTCCGGCGGGTTACGTTTGTAACAATACCCGGACTATACGTAATAATATGAGAATTGCTCTCGCGGAAAAAACGGAGCGCGATCCATACGATAATAACTCGGGGAAAAAAAATTTAAAAAAACAATCGATTCTCGTTCACAACAGTTGGAGGACGAGTTCAAACGTAACGCCGTATCTCATACTTTAGTGTCGTCCGCTAGACGCCCGTGTACCTGAATTGCCTACACGGAGCGCCGGCTCGCGTATCGAATAAAATGGCAAAGACGATTTTTCTCGTTTCACGCGGCGATCGAAAACGTCGTCAAGATGTTATTCATTTATTTATTATATACGTTTTACACTAATGAGCGTTTAAGGTCGATTCGAATCCGTAGAATACAAACAGGCGTATACACGCCTGTTGTCAATATTTGGATGTTGTTATAATATGATGAAAAACCGTATTTCGTTTTGAAAACATTCAAAATAGTCAAATTACTCATAGTGATTACGCTCGAAATAGTATATATATAGAATCGCGTATTACGAAAAGCAGGTGTTGGAGATCGCGACACACGGTGGAATACTATTTTCGATCTTCTTTGCCGCACCTTGGGCCGATCGTTTCTTCACTGCAGTGGGGCTGGCAAATACAGAATTTCAACGTTGTACTTATATACCTGCTGTACCGACGAACCGTCGCAATAACAGTTGAAACACACGTAAAAAAAAAAAAAAAATAGCCAAAATCACTGTAGGTCGTCTCACGTGGGTAGTAGTTTGACGGAGTAAGCGACTACTACGCTTTGGGCGGGTCGCTGTAGTTTAGAAGTTGTGGTTTAAACGCATCGTGTTTAACATCTGAAAGGCAATCGTCGAAAACACGATTCTGAGCGAGCAGAACTGCAGTTCAGTCTAGTACGCGTATCGGTGTAACAAATATAACGATAAAAACTTAACTATCGAATCTCTACCGTTCCCGTTTTAGTGTTACAAAATGATTCAGCTTGGTCCGATCACTGGATGTTAAAAAAATCTAAATCGATGCGTAAAAAACGCGTTGCTCGTAATTATTTATTGTACCCCAGATCCACACGGCCGTCCGGAACGACGAGTTTAACGACAAAATAACAACGCAAAGTCTAACCAATTTTCTAAGTATTTTAACCACGTATGTTATCTTGTTTGTACTGTATTTGAGTTTCGAACGCAAAAACTAGAGGTTTTACGGAACTTGCGTAAAATTCCATCGAAATCCCTCGAAAACGATGATCAAACTCGATTGAAATTTTCCGCAGTAAACACGTTAAACCGTTTTTAATGACGCGTATAGTTCTTTATTTTAAGTCGAACGGGGGGGAGTTTTTGAAAATTTTTACGTTTTCGTTTTTTGCCGCTCATAACTCCAAAAATAATCAAAATTTCGAAAAACGCTTCGAATAAAGTATACCATCCAGAATCCATCTTCCGAGGGCGTCGTGCGTTAAAATCGGAGCATTCTTAGAAAGAGTGATGACGGAAAAAAAAAAAAAAAGATAAGAAAAAAAACACACTATTCGCCAACGCTCTGAATCGTTTGGATTTCGGACGACGGTTGTTTGAATGTAATATTCTCGTTTAAAACGCAAAAGATATCCGGTATTATACCGAGTAATCATACACCACGTTCAGCCACTACCGCGAAAAGACTCGTTTGCTCGTTCGAGAAAATCGTCGAAAAACAATTCGACGAAAAACTATAGCTGCGGGCCCTTCTTGAATGTCTCGCTACACTGTTTTTATAAATTTATAAGCCCTACACCCCGACGTACTTCGTCAAAACGAATCGCGACAAAAACAGCTATCGAATTGTTTTCGGAATAGGGACGACGGACGATGTAATATTTTAGAAATACCGACGTTATTTCTGGATAGCGTCGCGTACGGACGGCGACCGTGATGATTTATAACGATGACCCTCGCCAATCTTCGAGAAGAGTATAATAATTGTTTATTCGTGACGCGTTTTCAGTAACTATTACGTTTGCACGTTGAAACAGTTAATCGCAATTGACGATCTGCGTCGTGTGTGATATAATATAACACTGAATTAATTGAAGTATTTTTGACGCGAGAAACGAAATTGAAAACGATTTTTGACAAAACGAAATTATTAACGAACTATACAAGCGATACACGCTAATCGATTGAATTTTCATAATGATTTCTATTGCGTAGGTATCACATCAGTTTCAGAACACGCGAGCATTATTATTGTTACTAATCTATAAAACTATCGAACCAAGTTCAATCAGAAGAAAATTAAATACACCATCGTGCATTATAACGTGTATGTATTTCGCAAAAAAAAAAAAAGTAAACACTTAGAGACGCTAAACCAGATTTGCTTTGTAATTATATATATATAGTTATCGTACACTGTAGCTCATTGTCGCGCTGATCGAATACGTTCCTCAATATGATCCAACAAAAAGTAAACGGTTCTTTTTGATGATGGACAAAAACGACTGAAAAGTTGGTCATCTCTCCATTTCGTTACACGATTTGATCGCATCGTCGAAAAACATCTTTCTTCTTAAACGTAACGAGCCGATTCCATAAAATCTTCAACTTCTGCTAAATTTTGATCTTCGGACGTCGTAAACAGTTCGTTTTTACACTTTGTACAATAGTCTCAAACGTAATAAAAAAAAAACAAAAATATCAACACCGTAACAAAACAATCAACCGCTACGCCATCCCCCACGGAAAATTCGGTGTCTCCGTCCAAAGATTATCGATTATCCAGAGATGATTTTGCATAATCAACGGTTCGGCCGTAAGTTAACCTGGGATCAGTTGATACGAACCAAGTTCCGCCGAACTCCAATTAAACAAATACTGGCAAAACCGTATTAATCTGCCTCTAAAATACGTTTTCGGCAAAAACCCACCACTCAAAAGGTCTCTCGCGCGTTACAAAAACGTTTTCTGCTGATGGCCCTTTGATTGGACAAATGCGCGTTTCCGCGCCCCGTGCGGTCGGAACGGAGAAAAAAAAAAAAACCTTTTTCACGTAATCGCGTGATCGGCTAATGGCACTTTAATTATAAATCACGCTTGAAGAACTGCAAACGCGTTTTTTTTCCACCCATTTTTTTTTCTTTTTTTTGATAATCGCGTCGAACCATCTATAGTAAACGATCGACAAACGTGTCAATGGAGGAACGTCAGTAATATTTTCGAAAAACTGCGCGCAAACAGAAACTCGTGATCTCTACCGTGAGTGTCACTTGAAAAATATGCACGTTTTCTTTGACCTAGAAACAAAAAACAAAACAAAACAAAATAAAGAATAATCTTACGGTTGACGGTCGGACGAAACTTGTTCGTTGTTCTGTAAGGACTCTTAAAGCAATATATTTTTTTAAACGTTTTGCACGTCGACTTATAGATTATAGAAAGACCTCTTCCGGGCGATCCGTAGGCAATACGATATTTCGAAAATCGTCGGGGTAAATCGACACCCCCTCGGAGTACCGTCTGCAGAACACGGTGCAGCAGGCCTCTCGTCAAAAGTACCTACTCTAACGGCCTTTAGGCCGACTTTAACAAAAAGAACAGTAGTACGTTTCTCGCTACGCTCAGAATCTAAAAATCCGCCGACGGCCGACTTTTCACCACACGGAGTCGAATCGATCACCGCGATATCTAACGCCGATCGTTCGTGGACTATAAACAATATAATAATACGGTATAAGTGTAACGCGCGTAAGGCGCACAATATATATAATCGTTTGGTCAACAAAAAAAAAAAAAAAAGAAGGAATTGAAGATGTTTTACGATCGAGAAAAAAAACCGCACAATTTTTCAACATTTCCAAGTACCGGTACGATACGCGTAATGTTAACGAACAAGATTATTTCCCGTGTATAATACGATCGATATAAAGTCTCGAAAACAAAAATTACAAACTGCCAGTACACTTTACGTGCAATTTTTCCAAAATAAACCGTTTACACGTCACGTGTTTTGACGGCTTTTATTGTCGTGTATGTACGTATTAGTAAAATTATATTACAAAAGTCGCGGCGTGCCACTAATGATGTGAAACATTAATTATTAGTGTTCTTAGACGTTCGTACCTGTGGAAACGAACAAAACGCGTTTTACAATGCGTCGTTCGCATACGAAGTCTTAATTATTAAGTTAATTTATCTTTTGGCCGTTTGAAATAACGTTATAGTATACGATACGGGCGGATGCGTTTTCAACGACGAAAACACATTTGAAAAACTCAAATCGACTAAAGATCGTGGTAAAGTTCTCAAAAACTACTCTGAATACGTCATGCCGACGCGGGCTCATCCGTTACGATTCCGTTTTGGAAAAATATCATACATTCTTTTTCGATGAACAATCGATTTTCAGTTGAAAACAAACAAAGTGCGCTACCGGTTATGTGTTTTTATATCGTTATTTTTTTTTACACTTCAGAAATACGAAAGTTGTGTTTTAACAACAGTGCCCCGGAAACGTTTCGCGTAGCGTTATTATCGCGCTGAACATCTATCGTTTTGGAGAAAAACTCCGCTCGCGTAGATAAAATTGACCGAAGAGTGGGTGGACAAACGCCGATTTTCCGATTGATTTTCGCGGTTTTTTTTTTGTTTTTCTAATAATATTATTAACGATGTTGACACAAAAACGCGTGAACGCGAATGATTTCATTTTTAACTAGAACTAACTGCGATCCCGTAGGCCGCGTGCGATATTTGCATTTTTACTATATACTACTGTTGTCAAGTATCGTACTACACACCGGGTGTTCTTCGACAGTATAATATGTACGTTTTGAAATCTACACCGATAGAGAGAGACGAGTGGAGAGAAACGAATTCTATTTATTTCCGTGCGGTATATACCTCACGTTGTAAACTTTTCAAGCACAACGACCAAAGCAGTGTTTATCGCCTATAATGAATTTCGATCAATCAGAAACACCGTTGTTTTTATCGAACCGTAAAACCGCGTACGAACGTAACGCGCGCGCAGACGTTATTAAAAACGCGGCGTACAAACAAAAGTACAACTCGCTAGACAATTTTCCGAATGTACGCTGACCGTGTATAACTTTTAACGATTTGTTCGTTCGCAGTATAACGAATTAATAAAACGCACGCGGGTGCGCGACAACAATAATTGTTATTAACACGATGTTCGTTAAAAGTACCGACCTAAATATTCGTGTCCGCAAAATATTATTATTTAAATGACGATGATTCCGCCGTGTAAATCACGTAATTGCTTTTGAGCAATTTCCTCTCTCGGAATTCCGCGATAAAATTTCAGGCGTTTTTCGCCGCCGTTTTTCACACATCCCGAACGTTACACGACGGAGGAAAACACGAGGAGGTTGACACGTGTGCGCAGCACCGTAAAATAATCGAAACTTTAAAACGAAAATAGAAAATCTTTTTCTTTTTCGCGGCATTCGCGTGAGGATATTCTTCTACACTTGAAAAAGCGAACCGGGTAAACAACACGTTCCACGTGGCTCGGCGCGGCGTGATTTCAGAAAACCGCACACTTACTATATATACTTTACTCGACGAGATGCGAAAATTTCACGTTTCGCCGCACCGTCACGCAGTAGAGAAGAGAGAAAAAGAAGAAAACGGCTTTTTTTTACAACATCAAAAATGATATTAAGCGTGTGTAAACGAATATCGCTTTCGGCGTAGTGGAGAAAACTATGACGTGTATGTTTTTGTCGAAAATTCGTTCGTAAAACGGAAGAAATTTTCCCGAATTATTCCCGCCCACCCCACATCCCCTGAGTACGTGTTTCCGCCACACCCTGTGGTCCGCCGCCGCCGCCCTACGCGTCCCTGCTGCTGCTGCTGCTGCTGCTGTCTGTCTGTCTCGTATTGAAACGGACCGAATTTCGTCGTCTCGGAACCGCGTGTTACGTGTTACGGCGGTTGTCGTTGCGGAACATCATCCCCCGCGCGCGCGCATCAATCACATCAACAATCTCCGCGAGCGCTCTCGACAGCCGTCCGTCCCTTACCGTCTCGTCGTCCTTCCCCGCCGATCCGTTTTCGCATTAACACACAAAGTATATGATGCGCATCTTGTAAGTTTACGTCCGTTCGGTCAGCGTATAATAATAATAACAAAACAATACATCATTCCGTCGCGCAGGGTAACCCCGCAGAACACCGTCGCCACCTGTCCGCCTCGTTTTCGAGTGGCGCGCCGATGTTGATGATGTATGACATTATGCAGATTTCGAACGGACGAAAACGTTGTCCGATGTCTGCCTATATTGAGCGACTCTTTTTGCCGTTTTCGAAACGTTTACTCACCCACCGGCTATATAGTACGTCGAATTAGTAGTAGTAAGAGATCGCGAACATAACTCGTTCGCATCTCCTCCACCGTGGCGCTGTTTATATTAAAGTATCGCCGCGTCCGTCGCTCACACGGTCCTCAACACCTCGACTTCCGTTCTTGCGCTCCCGGAACAGATCACCTCGATCCACGGTTATGAAGCCCCCGTCGTCGTCGTGTCGTACAATGGGGGATCACACACTGTCAACTGCTGGTTACATACACAGCTGGAACGGAACCGGAGAAATGCGAGCACGTATTGCTGCAATCACGTACACCGGGTGTGCACGGGTAATTCGATGAAAAATAAACTACTTGTCGCCACCGCTTTTTTCGCCCCGCACACGATGGTCGACGGTAGCGCGGAACACTCTTCGTTTCAATCTTCGTTTCTCGACCGCCGCTGTTGTTCGCCGACTCGTGCCGACTTGAATACAGCGCGTACAGACCAGAACTTACAATGCGGTCGACGGTTTTTTTTGACATTATTTCCCGTCGTTCAATATATAACATTCACGTCACGAATGAAAAAAAAATGTAAAAACTTTTTTTCGCCAAACAAATTACTCGTCGTGTATACACACGGTGTGATATTCTTCTCCGTTCGCTCTCGACACGTGTTTGTCACATAAAAATATTCCGATCGGACTACTACACGGCTTGACGAAAATCGCGTAAAGAAAAAAGTATCCTCTACCGTTATTGTTGACACGACGGTCCGTTAAAAACTGCGAATTTTCAAACAATTATTGTACAACGACGGACGACACCGAAAGAAAATCCGCGGGACGAACGTGTGTGCAGAACGCGCGATGTAGTGTACGACAGTGCCAGTATGTCGTGTTCGGACGCAGTGGCGGAACTAGACATTTTAATTAGACTGGGCCACTCATGAGAGTCAATTTTTTTATTACATTTAAAACAATAGATTCTTAGCAAATGTATACATTAACACGGAACCAATTAGCCTGGGCCATGGCCCAGTTGGCCCAGGCCGTAGTTCCGCCTATGTTCGGACGACACGGGTGAGCACACGGACCGAGTGCAGTCTCATCGCGAGGACCCTCTGTGCACAACGAGCACCGAGAACGCGACGGATTCGTTAAAAAAACCGTACACATCTCCGTATTATTTAATAACAAATCGATGGTGTGTGTGTGTGTGACGTTTTTAAAAGCGCGATAACATCGTAAAACAGGTCTCGTTATCGATTTTCTCGGTCGCGCATAGTAGAGTACAGCGCCGCCGACGTCTCAAACCGAACTTTTCCGGTAATTTTTTTGTCTAAATATCCAAAAAAAAAAAAACTACCACGCCGAACTGGATAAACGGTCCCAACACGTCTCGCCGTTTCCCGCGACCTCCGATTTCACCAAAAACGCGGTTAAAACAGCCGTATATCCTAATAGTGTTTATTGGTCAGTGTTTTACTACGGTCGTGACATGGCGTTAGGTTGACCGATCGAACCGCCGAAGCCGTCGCCGTTCATTTTATTATTTTCGCGAGCCATTTCGAATTGAGAGCGTTTTTTTTTTTTCACTTCTGTCGTGTTATACGTGTTGACGCTTTAAAGTCGAGGAAAATTTCCGGTACTTTGGAACGGGTCGAGTTGGTTTACGGTTTTTATTGAACACCCGAAAGATGGATTGCTCGCGAAAATCGCACGACCGAGCGAGTTCAATTCGAAAGCTCAGCAGCGAGTCGTAAAATAATCGTCGTTCACACTTTGGTCGGGAAATTTTTCGGGAACAACGTTTTCGCGCGCGTGTTCCGTAAAACGCGTGAAAATTTTAATCGGTTCGAAAAATTCTTGAAAGAGTTTAATTACGATACTCGTAGTAGTATATAGTAAGTAGTAAGTACGTAAGTATAGTACGTAGTAAGTACGATTATCGTACACATATTACTATTATATATATGTTTAATTTTCAACGAACATTTTACACAATTTATATTTGATACCGTATTATTTATAGTTATATTACCACATAGTCTCGCAATAGTATACACATATTATATAAGTGCGGATTACCGCGTACTACAGTGAAACGTTTCTAAACGCGAAAAATTCACTTTTCTACACGTTTTTTCTAAAAATATGTAAGTCAGGTCGTGCTACGAGATCCCGTAATCGTCGATACGACATTGTACATAAACAGCGACTCGAGTCGTGTTATTCGGTTGATATTTTGAGCGGCGAACAATAACAACATAAAGAACAGAGTGAAAAAAAAAAAGTGTTATTACAAAGTATTGTAAGTGTACAACAAAACAACCGAAGCTCCGACATTCGTATAAAAGATACTAAACTCGGGGAAAATAATCTGCGAGCATTAAACCGACTGTGCGGTATACGGAGGAACACTGTCGGAGCGTTGTCGTCTCGAAAAAGGTGTTACCAAACGGAAACACGTCAAAACGAATCCGGAAAAGAAACTTGGCTTCTATATTCAGTACGCTTATACACTAATAAAGCCCGAAGTCTATTTAAGAATTTTTCTCGCACTCGTCACGGTTCGTATACGACGCAAACACAGTACGGTTTCGTACGGTTTCGACGGCATACACCGAAAACCTCCACACGCGTTTTCTAAACGTCACGAAATTTTTATTACCGTTGTACGGGTCTGTTATTTTATATAGTAACGACTATTTAGTCTCGACCGACAACCCTTAACCGTTTCGTTATTACTTTATATATTGTCGAGAGCCGAGAAAACGCTATATGTATTACGTTTTGGACGAGTTTCGCTGCTAAAGAAAACGACGATGACGACGACGAACAATACCGCCCGTTCGAAAACTAAATACATCGCGCGCATTGTACCAACAACGTAGAGACGACGAAAAAAGAAGAAACTCGTGTGTTTGTACAAACCGTCGTTTTGAGACGGAATATCAATATAAGCGTCGACGTAAAACAGCGGAAAAAACTGCAGCGTTACACACACACACACGGGTACGGTAAAATTTTCCAGAAACCCATAAACACCGTCGGGCGCTTAAGGTCGACCGTTTTCACCGTGGAAAAAACGATCGTACACAATTAATTAATCGTCTCTGTTGTGGCGACCGTAATACGACCGCAATACGTGTGCTACGAGCCAAATATTAAAAAAAATATTGAAAAAATGGTGTTCGCCGCTATGGATCGCACACGACGGAAAACCGAAAGCGGGCGTCTCGTACGTACGTATCTCCCGGTCGGTAAATGTGCGCGCGACATAAACGCGGCTCGTGCGTCCGCCGTTCGACACTCGATATCACGGTGATGAAACGTGATTTTTTTGTTTTTCGTAAAAACAATAAAACCGTAATTTCTACCGTTTGGAAAAGAAAAAGCCTCGGTAAAGCGAAAGTAGAACCGGCCCATCGTTCGATAATCGAGTTGTGAAGTTTTCGAAAATTGTAAACGTTTACGCCGCAAAACCGACGACACGTCCGATGGAAACAATAAACTGCGGCGGTTTAATAATTGGCATTACGTTGCGTTTTTTTTTTTTTATGCGGTATACACGCAGAATGTGAAACGTTGTGTTTTTTTTTTTTTTTGGTTTTTTATCAACCCATTCTACCATTTGCTGCACGTTGTACAACAATACAAAACGTGAAATAACGTTTAGTTTTCGCGTAAACTTCTTTCGACGGATCACTACTACAGACGATTTTAATGAACATTTTTTTTTCGTCCTAAATCAACAAATCGTACGATAAAAAAAAAACGCCAACCTAACATCATACCGTTGTCAAACACCGGTTTTTTTTTTTCAAACGAAACAACGATGTCGTCGCGTAAGTGTATATATATATTTTCCGACATTCGACTGTTTTGGTTTCAACGGTTAATTAAATACACGTATAATATGTTTTCGGGTATTTTCGAACCCGAAATTCTCTAATGAGAAATCACAGCGCGTTCGTCCTGTATAGTAGTGATTTATGATCAGCTCTGATCCCAAAACTACCTTTGGGCGATAAATCGTTTTTACCCGATTCCGGTTTGTTTTGGATTTTCAACAACTCCGAGTATTAAAACGGTGCGGCGGTTCACGCGCGTTTAAGTACGCGCGAAAAATCGGTAGAAATCTAAAGATTATAATTAAAGTTGTCCGATATCAACGATTATACACATAGGATCGTAGTACAAACGAATCGAAACCGTCTCCTCTATTTTTTGACGTGGTTGTTACAAAAAAATTAATTTTCTTCATTTTTATAAATTACTAGGTACTATATGGGACAGTAATTTTATTCTTAGTAAAAAAAAAAAAATACATTATACCAGTGAAACTAAAAATAACAATCACTCGGATACTTTTTGACGTTGAAAACCTTTTTACGGCCGTGAAACGTGTGATATTTTCGTGCGGCGAAAGTGTGTGTTAATGACAAAGTTTTTGCGAAACAAATTTTAAAGAAACAGTGAGAAATTATAAACAAAACTGAGCGCGAGCATTATTTCTGTGGGCGACTGTTTAAAACAACAGAAACGTATTTTTAATTGACGCAATTAATTTAAACAAATGTGGCCAATATAGAAATCTTTATAGTGTTTTTTTTTTCTTTTTTCAATATAAAACGACGTGAATTCACAGTACGGTACACGTGATTTTATGAAACTCGTAAACAGATACAAGTTTGCAAAAAAAAATTTTTAGAATACTCGTTTTTGCTTGAACTAATCGCTAATAATAGAACGACCGAAATACTCGGTAACAAACAAACAGCAGCACGAAACGGTTTTTAATATTAAACTATAAACCGATCGCTAAAAAACAAACACGAGCCAAGTAGATATTTGAAAACGAAAACAGAATCTCGGAAAAACGTTTTAAGACTGGCCGTTCTGCGAGCAGTGAACCGTGTATTTGTTTTTCTCTACGTTTTTGACTATACGCACGTTTGAACGTTTCATTATTTCGTCTGGTCGTATCTACAGCGACGGAAGCATCGGAATCGCGTATTTCTCAAAGGAATAAAAAAGTTGTTTTTCTCTTTTCGTACGCCGGGAATAATAAGTAGATATGATACCTATATAGGTAATATATATAATATATATATAATATATATAATATATATATATACTTACTGGATTCGGAGAGTACGGCCGGAAATACGATTTACTATCATATACACGTGTAAGAGGTATTGAATTTAGCTTATAGCACGTGCATTATAAGCTATACATATATATCACCGCAATGTATTTTTAGTACACAAAAGTTGTAATTTCGTAATGAACCGAACGCGTTTTGGCAAAAAAAAAAAGAAATAAGGAAATCACAAAGTAAAGTAACAAACGTGTGAACAATTGTATTATATTGCGCGCTTCGTCTGCCTATACTGTAACCGATGACGAAAACACGGAAACAAAGCTTGTCGTGTAAACTTTCCAATGTGAGCTATGGAAAATACATCGTCTTTTAATAAGGGGAACGTGGAATTAAGAGTACAAAATATAATACGTGTTTGAAAAATACAGATACGAGAACATACCTACCTATATACTCGTTTTTTCACTCCTTAAATTATCGTAATCATACGCCAGTAATATATTTATTTTACGCGGTAAAAGGGGAGGAAATTTCCATACAAAAACGTGTGCGAAGGATGTCAAATAACATTTTTATAACACAACCAGGTGTGCATAGTATTCATAATTAACACGAAAAGTTTGATTTTTTTTTTTTTAGATTCTGAGCGACAGCGAATTGCTTTTATGGTGAATTTTTTTTTTTTAGATCCTGCGATCACTTTTCTGGTAGAAGCGATGCTACGATTTTAACGTACGATACCTCAAAAGATAGGTGGTATGTGACTGATCCGAGACGGTACTTTAATTGAAGCGTTTTTTTTTTATATATTTTTGATTGTTTTTTCGGAGTCATGAGCCAAACGGCAAAATTTTCGCTCCGTTCGACTTGAAATAAATTACTAAACTGCTGAAATTTCAATCGACTGCGAGTTTTCGAAATTTTTTCGTTTAACGCGCAGTTGTTATACCGTAAAACCTCTAGTTTAGAAATTCGCGGTTCACACGATGTTACACGTAACCGTGTTCGGGGGGAAACAACTCTTCTCCACAACGATTTCGAATTAAATAAACGATTTCGGCTTACGCAGCAAACACGCCGATAAGAAGGCTACGAGTATGTCAAACGAAAATGGAAATTTCAATATCCACCCCGAGGACGTACACTACTCGTCGAATATAGTGTAGAAGAGTTTAAACTTAAATAACGTTCTATTGACGTTCGATAAAAGTTTCATAAGCGTCCGCGACTCGGTATAATTAGTCGGTGAAATTCTTGGAACTTCCTCTACGAGCCTTTTGAAATAAATAAAATGTACGAAAAAACATCTTACAATATAATACACGTTGAGACAGAACGAATTTATAAGAGAAGACTATCGCGCATGACATAAGCATGCGGTTTTGTCGGGTTAGTCTTTTTTTACTCGTCGTCACCACCACTGTATGGGGTGGTATAGTACGAGTGAGTAAAAATATTTTTAAAAAATAGATCGGCGAGCCACGCTCAGAGCGGGTCACGGTTACGAGTGAGTCGCTGATTCGATCAAAGATAATGTTTTACAAAAAAAACCGTAGTGTTACTCTACTATGTACGTACGGAACGAGCTATGGAGTTGTACGACACTTACGAAAAAGTTTTTATTCGAAACCGTTTAAAATCTTTAATTTTATAACGTCACGAGAAAATTACTAGGTATCCCCAAAACGATCCGAAAACATTATAATCAAACAAATGGACAGTCGAGTTTATTATTTTTGTAACGATGATATGATAAAACGAATTAAACCGTTATAAAATAAAGTAAAACAACGCGTATTTCAACAACGCGTTATTTCCCATACTCGTAGGTATAGACGTATCGAGCAGTAAGCGCGTGAAGATAATAAGGAGAATATTTCAGACTTGATAACTCGATCTGTAAATTGGCCGAAATCGGTAGGAATACTTTGAAATCTATACGGAATACATGCGTGAAACTCAAGTTTTTCGGTACCTAAAAGAAATTATAAAGAAAAAAAAATTAGAACTCTGTTCAATACTTTTTTGCCGTGAATTTTTCAGTTTTTATATTTTCAAACAACAAGATCTTCGAGAAATCGCCGTTGAACGCCGTAGAGATCACAGCTTTTTCGCCGCGGAAATCGTAATGGTTTAAACGGATACATTCTTCACCACACTCGGTATGTGAAAAATGTTATAAAATTTCATTCTGCCGAACACTGGGTATACAGTTCTTTTTTTTTTTTTTTTCGAGTAAACGATAAATCACATTGAAATGGTTTGCATTATCGTGTTAAATGCAACAATTTAGAAAATAAAAAACTACAAACTCGTGTTGAAAAAAAATCTCTTTTAAGCACAGAACGAGTTGGCCGATATACTATGTGTTATATAGTATTGAGCGTCGCGTAATGGTAATATTTTGAATGGTTCTGTATGATTGTTATTATAAAACTCAACTACAGTGCCTCGGATCTCAAGTTAAAAAAAATAAACACAACCCATGTAAATACACCTTCTGTTACGCGAAACAATAAAAATAACTGTAACGTATTTTTTATTCGGCCATACGATTAAATTTTAATTTTCAGTTAGTTTTTCGTACGTCCTGTACCAGTATAATAACGTAATGTACTATGTTTTTGTCGTTCGTCGCGTGATAAATCCGAATGAGACCGCCGCTAAAAGTAAAAGAGTGAAAAAAAACTATCGTTAGTCAAACAAATTGTTGATACGACTTTTTTTGTGTTAACGTCTTTGCAACGTACTCGTGCCATTACTGAAATAACACCAGAACAATGGACGTATCCAACTTTCAGGCTAAACGCAAGACGTTTTTATCATCATTATTATTATTATTGAAATATTCGAAACGACCGAGGGATTTATTGGTTATTTTCATTTCCTATTGTTGCGTGAACGAGACGTTATTCTACTTACCGACCAATCGTTACGTGGTTCTTCTACATTTTGTATGTAAAAGTCAGACTAGTACGACAACGTCTGCATGGAAAGTTTTTTGATTTTCCATACAAACATAAAAGTTCTTTTAATATGTATATACTACACCTAGCTTATATTTATGTTATTCGATTCCGGTACAGGGAAAACGACCGTTAGTACACACCGCGAAAGCATTCGCCGTTTTAATTATTATCAGTGTTCGTACTACAAAACCGAACTCATTTGCTAGGAAAAAAAAATATTGTTTTACCGAACGAATTTTACCACCACGTTCAAAAACGTTGACGAAATTCACGATATATGCGTCACACTGAACGCGAGGGGGGTTCAGTAGCAATTTTCTCTACACTGTTGGCCGAACATAATATTATTATTTTAACTATAAATTGTGTGTTGGTTTCCGCTGCATCATCATTCGTTTATTATTTATGAGATCGCTAAAGGGAAAAAATTCACCGGCTAATCCCCCGGATTAGGACGGCAATAATTATAATATGCATTTTACTTGGCGAGCTAAGAAGATTAAGAAGAAAAACGCATTGGTCTGAATCGTTTAAAGATTTCCATATTTAAAACGCTTTTATTCGGATTAAAATTAATCAACGCGATAAAAACGACGGTATTACACGCGTTTATTACATCGATCAAGCGGCGGTGGTGGTTCTGAGATGAGATGAAAATTTCTTTCGTTACGAGAAAGTTACTACAACATGATGAACTGATGTGTGTGTGTTTTTTTTGTGTTACTTAAATTTGAACGTTTGTTGAAATTATCGATGGACACTGTTTGATATTTTTAAGTACGAAAAACGACTTTAGAGAATGAACCGAAAACGAAACGTTTTCGAACGACGTCAACAACGTTATAGTCTTAGATTTTGAGTATACTACTATAGTAAAAAAGTATAAAACACAGTTCGGGTCGCAAAAATCATCGGTTATGCAGTTTTTTCGTCAAACGCAGAAAACGATAATTGTATTGTTTAAACAACAATCGCGTTTTGTTGTTGACCCGCCCACAATAGTAGTAGTATCGGGGACCTGTGTCGTCGACTTGCCCATCTCAGTAATATAGTGTACAATACTACATACGCTTCGTAACAATTAAATAATTAGTGCACGCGCGAATATTTGTTTAAAAAATTTATGCTCGTAAACGATAGAAAAAAAAAACTGCGCGTTTATTCGAAATCGCAAATCTTTTTTAACGTCGTGACCGTCGTACGGCTTTTGATAACGGAGATTGTAATAATAAATCATTCACAGAGGCATTTTGTATGCGCGCGGTAGAACATAAAAGAAAAGGGGTCGCTAAAAGGGTCGGCATTTTTGGGGGTTCGCAAAAAAAAAAAAAAAATGTTAGCGAATTTGTCAAACGCATTGTTATCGTCTCGCCGAAAGAATCCGCCGCCGACCGCGATGATAATATTACGCGATTAATCATTATGAGACGATCATATTATAGATGATGACCCTTACAACACAATATCAAATCGGCAAAAACAGAAAAAAATCACACCACTGCCCGACAACGACGTATTGTTATCGGTGGTTCGATACTCACGATTCGAAAGTGTGTACGTTGAACGTCAGGAAAATACGAATTGTTATCGACGCGTGTCCGCCTCATTTTGCGCACGTACGTAATTGCGTTTTTCCGACGTTTGCCGAAGCATAACAAATAATCGAAACACAAACGACGTGAATTGAGTCGCGTTATCGTTTTTGTCTGGCGTTAGCGAGAACTCGCAAAGTGACGTCTCTCCGATTCCGTCGGCTTTCCGCGTCGATTAAATTTACCGCCGCCGAGGTTAGGGGGTGTTCGTCGGCATCTCGTTTCCAGGGGAAAACTAGTAGACGCGAACCGGGCGAAAGTCGTATTTGCACGCCGATAGAACGTACTATTATTATTATTGTCGTATTAGAATGTCAAACTGTGCACCGAAACGCCGCGATTAATAACGGGAATAAGTAGATGTATCGAACGAGAGCTATTATTATTATTCATCCAAACGCCGCACGCGGGTCATGGTGATGGTGTCGACTCGCTGGCATCGTACTGTTTCAAACACTTTGTAAACACTTTGTACTGTTTGAACCCCGTACGGTTAAAATACGAGCTACCGAAACGTCGTATGCCACCCACGAACGGTCGTGTGACCGAAAAATTCGATTTATCGCCGCTCGTTGGCCATGCCGGTGTTCGATAACTACGAAACCGACTGCGGACTGGTATTGAACCACCGTCGAATAGATCGAATAGAATCGGAAAACGACGCGTTTTCTTCGCCCGAAGCCAAAAAGCGGTCGCAGTAACAAACGTAACTTTGTACAATATTCGTTTTTTTCTTCTTCTTTTTCGCGAGACGTCCCTATAGCCGTTATACGACTCTATACCGTTAAACGCGAATATTATGCGGAAAAAACGGCGCAAAAAAAAAAATACACCGAGAGGAAAAATTTGAACGCGACGTTCTGCAATAAGAGCCTAGACTTTCTCACGCCTATAACATAAAAACTTCAATATATCTCGTAATGTATCGTTATTATTACGTTGCCGTGTAAAAAATATACGCGCGAGGCGGTTTCAGATCTATTGTCAAGGTACTATTACTAACTACCCCGACGGTGTACTACTATTGCGCACAAAACGTTTGTCGATTGCCGTTTTTACGTGAAGCATATGGTACAATATATGGTAATATCTCGTTTTTATTTGTACGGCGTGATATAACTCGCATTATATAGCTTAATATGTTCGTCGCGGTTCTCCGTCAATTCAACAATGCCACACGAGATCCGTTCACTCGATTTTTTTACGAGCGGTATTCTTACGTTCGCGCGCGTCTCTACGCGTACGAAATATTGCACTTATTATTATATTGTACACGGGAAAAGACGGTGCTCAAAAAAGTTTTTCGAAAACACTCGAAACGTTCATCAAAGCCTGTTTGAATATGTATTATTACGTCACGGCCGAAAACGCTGTATCGCGTTATATACGTCTGCCGCCGGATTCGGCGATCGCGCCATTTTCGTCGGCGCACGGCTCGGAGGAACACGTAGTCGAAATATCGAAAAAAAAAAAACTCTGAGCACTCTTTTCGCCCACGCTGATGAAATTTCAAATTTTTCTCCGTAAAATTCTCGATATTATTATTTTTTTTTCGGGGTAAAACTAGGCGAATAATCGATAATAAAACTCCGACCAAACCGTACCGCCGGGGTCCATACACCTATATATATATATCAGTAGTAGACGTAATGAAACCTTAATATAAGACATTTTTCTCTTTAGAAGCCTCTGACGTTGTTCGTCACACGTAATTCGTAACATTTAATAATCGCCTAAGGGCCAGTATTACAATCGTCGGTTACGCTCCGATTACTGTTTAACGGTCTGTAAGACGAAATAGCCTGTATTACAAACTCTGGTTACTCTGTTTTCGTCGGTTAGTTCACCGCTAAATTGACAAGGCGATATCGGCTGGTTACAAAATGTGATCCAGCGTTAAAGCATCTGATTGGCTATTAAATTTTATGTTTTTGTGATTTTTTCGATATTCTTATCAAAAATTATTATTTTAAATTACTTGCATGAAAATGCAAATTGTGTCATGACTCGTGAACAGTATTATTACGTTTTATTTTCATTACCATGGATGCATTAGAATATTTGGATTTTGAAGACTATTTCGACATTGAAGATAATAATGAAGAAGAAGATGATGATTTTATTCATATGGCTGAACTTGTAGCTTTCCCTAGGCGTGCCCAACTTATTCGCGAACGGCCTGATCACTTTCAAGTATGGAGAGATGACGAATTTTTGAACAGATTTCGTTTAAAAAAAGATACTGTTAGGTTTATTCTTCGTATAATAGAGCCAAAAATCAAATCACAAACCAGTAGGTAAGTAGATATTAAAATAGTTAGTTTTTATGTTTTTATTTTGAAAATTGTTCAATCTCATCAGCAAGATATGATTTAACTTAATTTTAAAACAAATTATTATTTGCACGTGATATAGATCCTTGCTACCCACTTGAAATTTTATAAAATATAATAGTAGTTATAATTAAATTTTAATTTCATTATACCCATTAACAATGGCATTAAAACAAAATGTTCATTCCATAACAACAACAATAAATGTATTAATTTACCATTCACTGAAGAATAAATAATTTTACAGAAATAATGCAGTTACTCCTAGTCAAAAACTGTTGATGACATTGAGGTACTATGCAACTGGTTCATTCATAGCAACTTGTGCAGATTTTGCTGGAATCCATAAAACTACTGGTGGAAAAATTATTCTGGCTGTATCAGAGGCCTTAGCATCACTTAGACCAGATTTTATTCATTTTCCAACTACTGATGCTGAAATTCGTCAAGTTCGGCAGGATTTTTTCAATATTGCCAAATTTCCTTCATGTATAGGAGCTATAGATTGTACTCATATAAAAATTAGATCCCCTGGTGGTAATGATGCAGAAATATTTCGGAACAGAAAACAATTTTTTTCTATTAATGTACAAACTATTTGCAACTCACAATTGATAATACAAAACATAGTAACCAGATGGCCTGGTAGTAGTCATGATGCTAATATATTCCGAAATTCTTCTATTAAACAACGTTTTGATTATGGAGAGTTCAAAAATTGTGTTTTAGTAGCTGACAGTGGTTACCCAATGCAATCTTATTTAATAACACCCATGTTACATCCAACTGAAAACGGCGGATTACCAAATCGAACACTAACGGAGTATTGATATACTATTTTTATGATTACGGGCCGTAAAAGCTTAACCAACGGTTATCTCGATAACCAAGGCGTAAACGGACGGTCAGGTAACCGGAGGTATAATCAGTACTTGTAATACCGGCCCTAAATGTAATACCTATAATAATAGTACACGGGGTATAATATTTTCTTCGTAACGTCAACGCAACGTTCTACACTTTGAGCAGTCGTCGCATACGATAAGCATAATATGCGAGAAATAGGTATGATTTACGCGCGTACCGTATCTGTATTAAGAACACGTTTTACATAAATTGTGCACAGTGGTACACTATATATAGTATATTATAATTGTCTATTTGCATAATCTGTGATTAAAATTTAGTGATTTGTCGTCGGTGTGTGTGAACGACAGATTTGTAATTATGACGCCGAAGAATGACGGTCCCCGTTGGTACTATAATGCGAGACGCTAATACAATCTCGTACACAATGGATAAAAATGAAATCGGTATAAAAAACGGTGTTATTTATTTTCAATATTTTATAACGCCGTCGTTCGAATACTACGGGTAATTCGATTTCCGTTTGCTCGAGTCCTAAGCTGAAAATAACAATTATAAGCAAAGTCAAAAGTGTATAATTTATACTCGCGGGGACGTTTCGAGGAGTGGTATTCTATTCTATTCTTTACTGCGGTCCGATAACAAAGGAAACGTCAGTTGAAAGTTTTGAAAGCTAACAGAAACAAGAAGAATTTTAATTATAACTATGAATTTCAGCTACAGTATTAGATTGGTCATTACAAAAATTACCGATCGTATTTCATACGAGACGTGCACGATTCTGACTCGAGCTAACGCGTAGCTTTTACGACCGCGTCTATTCGTCTGAAAATAGGTAGCGTGCACACCTATTTATAATAAAGAAAATAAAATAATATATGAGAACTATTGAAAATTTGATTGATACACGCGATCATAACGTCGCGTTTCGGGAACATAATTTATACAAGGCGTAGTGCACGAATGAAATTTATCTTAGAATATAGGTATACAAAATATAGTTTGACGCAAAAACGAAAACAAAAAAAAAAAACGGTTGTGAAAATTTCGCGATTCCAAGAAAAAATTCGATAGAAATCGGATAGCGTTTTGAGACAGTATTATAAGTTTTTCGGCTATAATACTCGGTTAAATTTGTGAGACTCGCGGGCGTACACTCACGGTGGTCAATTATATACAAACATGTCGGTCGTGAAAAAACGTTGAAAAGTCTGATTGTTTTGATTCGTACCGTTTGTGTACCGTTGGACATAAACTCGGCAGCTCGAAGAGTGCGTAGATAAAGATATTACGTTTATTTTTTCATCGGTTTTTATTACGAGACCCGCAACGATATTATTCACGTCGTGATTCATTTTATGAGCGAAAATAAAAAAAACGTTTCTACTATCCCCCTACGCGTTCGACATATTACGGCGCGAGACTTTCAAAAAATAAACCGGAAACGTGTAAAAAAACACTTCCCTGGCTGAAAAAAAAAAACGATTTCGAGAAAGCGCGCGTCGAACACACATACGAACTGAGGGGAGAGGAGCGTATATAGCGTTCGAGGGATTAGAAATGAAACGCCGAAGGGTAAATAAGGGCGAGCCTAATCCTTCGCCGCCCCTTGTCGCCGCAGGGAGTCTTCCGAATCGGGACATGCCACATTTTACATACGTCGGACGAACGCGGTTATTTTCACCGAAAAAAAAAAGAAATAATAAAGCGACGTGAAAATACCCGCTCGCGTGTATTTTATGAATCTTATTTTGTTTAGACATCGAGGTAAACGTGACAGCGTCGAAGGAAATCAATTATTGTTTTAAATATTTTTTTGTTCAAAATGCAGACACGCGATATTTTTTTCGGATTATTGTTTTTACAATGATGTTTTTTTGTTTTCCGGTGGACACTTTTTCCAGTAGAAAGAATGCTCCGATTTCGACACCTCAGAAGATAAAACAATAGAGGTTACAATCGATCCGAAACGCCGGTATACATTCGAAGCGAAATTTCGATTGATTTTAGAGAAACGGTGAAAAAATTTCGAATGAAGAAGAAGGGTTTAACGAGTTTACCGCCGCCGAACCGAAGGACGTTTTGGAAAATTTTTTATTAGTCGTACGACGCGGTCCACGGAACCGGCGCGCGGCGGAAAGGTTTTCGAAGCAACGCGGGACGCGCGGTTTCAAAAAATTTTAAAACGTTATTGCCGCACGGTTTGTGGTGGCCGATTTACCACCACGTTTGTTGTTTCGTCGTTACTCGTAATAATAAATATTTTAACGTCCGAAACGAAGCTGAAACGAAAATTCAAAAATAAAAGTTTTCGCCCGACGACGCGTTTTTACCGGGACCCACACGTCTTATGTACTTACGTATTATTGGCCGACCGAACCGAGTGGTATTTTCGACGATATACAAAACGCGCGTAAAAAAAAAAACGACGTTTAGTTAACATGTTTTTATTTTTATTTTCACACCGCAGAACACGGTTATTACGCGTTTGTCGTCGACGGCGTTTTGTAAACGCAGTTGGTGGACGCGGCAATTATAACCGACGGCTGCCGCGCGAGTCGTCGACGAGTAGTGGTGGCCGTGGTGGTGGCCGGGCGGGCGGGCCGTAAAAAATAACGCAAAATAACGCCCGCGAACCGGGTAATAACATACAACACCGCGAAACAACAACGACATTCATTGTTACGCGAAATTATGGCGGCTTTTTTCGACGCGGCGTGGAAACTGTTGGCCGCGTTCACGCAGTATATTTACGACGCGACGTCGCAGATCCTGCACAGTTTCAGAGCGATTTTCCAGTGACGACGACGACGGGGAAACGACGACGACGACGGGCGAAATGGTCGGTTTCGACGCGCGCAAACGTCTTTTCGCCATCCAGGTACGCGCGCGCGCGCACTCCGGTCGGTCGGAAAAAAATATGTATGTACTATTCGTGTGAAGATTTTTTTTTTTTAGATTCGTCACGGCGATGGATAATGCGATTGTGTGTGGTTTTTTTACAATCAAAAGTTCTCGTAGAAAAACTGCGCCGATCTTGTGACGTACCGATACGTACCTCGAAAGATCGGACCCGAGACGGTACCCGAGAGCGTTTTTTTTTTCGATCGTTTTCGAAACGTTCAACGGGCGACAATTATTTTGCCCCTTTGAAATCCATACGACGTGTCGTTTAGGAGTCTTACGAGAGTGTCTTACGCGCGTCGACGTTTTTTTGTTTTTTCCGTGATCACTCTTTCTAGTAGAAATGCTCCGGTTTTAACGTACGACAAAAGAGATAGATCCGTACGCTGTTTGAAACGTTTTTTTTTTTTTTTGATCAAGTTCGAAAAATTCCACCGCGATATTTTCAAACGGTTTACACGTCGTCATCGATGTAAAACAATAACACGAATATCGTGAACACTTCCATTTTTTTTTCGAGACCAACTCGGAAATCGTATAATTATCGTACTCAAACGCTTATTACACAAAAGTCTAAACTGTTAATCAATGTGTTCTTTTAAAAATATCTCGAGCGTTTCTCAGAAGTACGACGATATGGATATCCAAGTGACAAACAGTCGGGGGCGTTTTGAACTCATAAAACAACAAACCATCGTTGAATCGCGGACGTTTTCCATCCATACTCAAAAAACTCGGTTTTAACGATGACATTCGCCCAAAACAAATGTTTTCGATACAGCGCGAAAAGTTATTTTTATTGTATCCCCTACGACGTTACAGAATGCGCGTGGCGAAAGCCTTGTACTGTTTAAAAAAATATTCGAGACACTCGGCCGTTGGGGGCGAGGTTTGTTGTTTGTAAAAGAAAATTATTGAGTAGGCAAATAAAATGTAAAACGCGCGTTAAATGGCCGACAGAAATTGCCGATTTTCACGATTTGTTTACGGCGTCGGCGGGCGAACAGGGCTGTCAGAAATGAATAATAATAATGTAGTACAATGAAGGTTTTTCAACGGTGAAAAACAAAAAAGCGAAAAATTACCATAATCGGTGTATTCGTTTTTTTTCCATTTTTCTCTCTCCGAGACAAAGCGAAGCGCACTTATTTCCTGTTCGAATTTTTCATCGGTGCACACAGACACAACAAAACGTGCATAATCCTCCAGTTTCGCGAGACCATAAAAGACAATCGGCCGCATTCACGACGAAGTACGAGCAAAAAAACCGAAAAACTGCAGAAATAGAGTATCGTCCAACGCGGAATATTTTTTTCTCGGCCAACATAGAGATGTTAGGTTAGACTATGGCGGCTTTGCGTGTGAGCAGGTCACAGCCGTAGAGAATTGCTACCCAAAAACCCAAAAGTTCGGAAAATTTTAAGTTTCACGCTTGGCTCGTTTCAAACGTTCATTGCACACGCTCCAAATTTTTTCCGTTCATACGCCGCGACAAACTCGATTATTTTAAAAATATTTCCCGAGAGTTATGACCGACTGAAAACCAACGAAACGATAATGCGCCCATGAATGACGACGACGGACGAAACCGATTGACAAAATGTGTTTCTTTAAGATTATTTAAAGAACAATGAAGCTTGCGTCGAACTTTCGAATCTTCACAACATTATCAAACAATAAAATCTTGCGTATGTGGGGTCGAGAAGACTTTCCGAAGAAGTTTTATATTTAGCTGAAAAATGCTTAAAACTGTTTAAAAAATGTACGACGTTGCGTTTGTTTCAATAAACGCGTGGAGATTCAAATGAGATCGAACTATTTTCAACGATGTTTTTCACCAAATACTGATTACAACGATCAAATAGCGGTACAAAAACGAATCATGTACACTCAAATCGTGAGAATCTAAATGGAAACTTTTTAATCGTCATATATTATCGTCATATATATTTCGTCGATAAATACGTCGTTTAGATTGTTTTTAAGCTCCGAAGATCCAAACTGAGAGTCAAAGATTTTTACGACACGCGATAAATGTGAAAAGTCTAAAAATTACCAAGCTAAATCGTCCCCGTAAGTTGTCGATATTTGATCGATCGATTCTACTTCATTGGTTCGTTAAACGAGTCGTAAATTCATATCTCGTTCCAAAGAATCGCCCTTCATAATCCACGCTCAGTCACTCGTTTGGCTTTCGGACAATTCAAACTCGCTTTAACCGAAAAAGTTAACCATTTGTTAAATCTGACCGTCAAAAGTTCAAAAACACGATTGCGCGACTAGGCTTTTTATATTTCGTTCGAACGGAATGCAAAACAACTCTTGTAGAACGTTCAATAATCCGTGTCGGAATTAAAAAATATTGTTTAGCATTAATGTTGTGATGAGATAAAATATCGATATCGTTCGATTACGATCTGTTTTGTAATTCAGATTTCCCGCGTGAATCGTATACACCGGTGCACACTGATCGAGTCTCTTAGACCCGCCGATTCACTAGAAGAAAATCTCCGCATACCACGCGCGTGTTTGTGACGGAATCGATGATACGATAAAATAATATTACGATATTTAATAACGTATTGTTGTGTACAACAACGTGCTGTAGCGTTGAATGATTACGCACAAATATTTCTAGTCGCGGACCTTATTTGAAACGAGTGCATATTTTCAGTAATAATTTTTCGAAAAACAAAGTTTTATTCAAAATTTCGCTCACAACGCCGTAAATCGAAAAAACATAATTTATTCTTTTAACCGAGTATAGGTACCTCCTATATAGTGCGTAAAAGTCGATGGATCGTTTTTCAATGAAAATGAAAATTTAATCACTAATGTTTTCACACGTCATGCGAATGATAGCAAGAGTTCAATGATATCGTACAGAATATGAATCTCGTTCTACGTGATTTGAGGAGGGTCACTGTGATTTAAAAAGAAATGTTTGGTTTTCGATGGGATATTTTCCGTTACAAAACCTAATGATTCCAAAAATGACAGAGAATCGCGCTAAATAAGTTCTATAAAACGCAGAAACATTTCGATTGACATTTAACATTTGTTTGCGAATTCATAGTAGGGGTAACTATCGATGTTAAATAACCTTATAGGGTTCAACAAAACGGTTCATTGAACATTTTTCGTAGAGTAAACAAACGTGTCACTGTAAAAATAATAATAAAAAAAAAGTTTAAGCAATTATCACGATTTAGATACGCTCAATCGCCTGGTTATAGAAGCTTAACATATCCGGACAATCGTAGTTCTATTCTACCATAACTATTATTGGTTTAATTCATGGCTTAGATATAACTATAAATATCTACAAAAATCGCGTTGTCAAACGTGACGACTAAAGTTGTTTTTTTTCAAATCAAAAGTCTAATCTGTGTCATTGTATGGGCACGTAAACACATTATACCAAGAACTTTACGGGGCTAACAAAACTAATTTACACTCAAATAATACGAAATAAAGCCATAAAAGCAATGTTACATTTCAAAGTAATGTTTAAACACGCTTCGACCGTAACTTGAATAAATTCGATACATCGTGTTATTATTATTTCATAATTTGTGTTCTTCTGAGTGATTGCAAAATCGTTTTGGTTTTCTCGATCCGCGCGATGTATGAAATCATCGCTCAGTTTTCAGAGCAGCTAATTGTCCAAACTATAGGTAGTTGAAACCGTATCGTATATTTTTACCGACAAAAACGTTGACCAACGTTAATTGATTATAAGCGTCAAATATATTTTTTAATTTGAGTAGGTTCAATTGTTTTAATTCTATTCTACGTCATATTTTAAAGTTCCGATAATGTGGTTGTACTTTGCGGTTTTGTTTGAAATAAAATAGCTAGCTAATTTACTCGTTGCAATGTTACAGTTGATTTTGGTGGCGATACACGTATTTCCAATTGAAGTCAACGGCCATGTCTTCAATAACATTAAGAACTTAAGTGGATCAATGATTAGAACTGTTGCCAGGTTAGAAAGACATTATATTCGTATCGATTCGTGTGTAATTTATTTAAGTTTTTTCTTGTCGAACCAACCAAAACAATAATTCAACCCGCCCCACACAACGACGTCAAATTTTTTCAGTAAAATAAAAAAATCATCGATCAAGTGAAACAAAAATATTCCGTAGGATTTCTAATAAACAAATTTTTAAACTTGTATTCGTGTACAAAAAAAAAAAAAAACGTTATTAAATATCTTTCTGCGTAAACAAATTAAACGAAGTTTTATTTTATATAAAAAAAAAAAATAAGAAAAAAGATATAATACGTTTTATGCATACGAAGAAAGAATTTTCATTGCGAATTCCCAGAAACCGAGAACGGGAAAAATGCTTGAATATCGTGTAAATGTCAGAAAAATAAAACAAAAACGTACGTTACTCTATCAACGAAGAATTCCAACTGTCGTCTGTAAACCGAAACCAATAAAAAATAGCTGTTAAACTAATTATATAATTTTTGTGAAACCGCGGTTATCTTTTTCGTGTAACGGAGTACGATTCGTTGGAAAAAAATATGAATTCTAATTAGTAGTAATCCAATTTAAAAACTTAAACTCAACTACTCTTGTCAACGAACTGTATTTCTAAAATAATAAAAGGAAAAATCGAAGGTAAAAGCGGCCGCCAAAGACATATATCCCAAGAACTTCACGTTTTGTCAAACGAATGATTTCCCACGTCTTGGGAACGATTGAATCCGAGCTCTTCTTCTGGTGTTCCCATTATTCTTCTTTCAATTTTACACGTTAGCGAGAAAATCATAGTGACGACGGATAAGACGCTCGATCTTCGTTTCCGTCGTCAGACACACCACACCTTTACTCTTTTATTTCTTCTAGAACTCTTCCGTGTCGACTTCCTTTCCGTCCAATCGACCACCACGACCACGTGTCCAACGCTCAATGTCAGCTGTGTATCCTTCTGCGTCGTTGTCCGTGACACGCTCCGTACGAAAGTTTCGAGTAACTTTACGCGAGTTTACTTTCGCGCGAGAACTGTTCTCTTCTCTTCGTGTCTGCCCCGTTGACTTCGCCGCTGTGTTATTTTGCTCTTTAACTCATTATTAGTTCTTAATGAGTTAGATAGTCGTTAATCAGCCCTGGCCCCGCGAATCATTGCGTTCGTGTGCGTGTGTTTGCAGAATGCCGTCGATGGTGATGGACGGCGGACAGAAAGCCACGCACGTGCTGGCCCGCGGCCTCGGCGCGGTCACTAGCCCCGTGAAGCCGCTCCAGTCGCTGGTGCACGCCGGTGGCGGCGTCGTGTCCAACGTCCTGGGCTCCAGCAGCCGCCTCCTGGGCAAGCCCGTGCTGCCGCCGCGGTCGGTGGTGTTCCTGTACAGCCGACAGCTGAACAACGTGGACGGCCCGAACGAACTGGTGGAGACCGTGAAACTGGTGCTGGGCCACGCGCTCAGCAACGTGATCCTGCACTCGGAGGACATGGACAGCGAGGAGCCCATCAACCTCAAGAAGATGTCCGTGCTGCACGGCGTCGCGGTCCGACTGCAGAAGGCCAACGCGCACGAGCGCGACATCTACGACGTGGTCAAAGTGCTGGGTCGCAACGGGCGAGCCGATCTGCCCGACGATCTGGAAGCGCCGGTCGGTACAAATAAATTTCGATCGAATCGAAACCGATTATTATTGCGATGCGTTAAAACGGAGAAAGAGAGAGAGCGGAGTGGAAGAATTTGGTGTCGGAAGCAAAAAGAAAAAAACGAACGTTTTTACAAATTAACAGTTTTCTGACCGCCATATATATATATTATTACATAAGAACGTACGCGATCATGACTATTTGTTACTGATACAGTAAGAATCCACCCGTTAGGACGTTTGGTGTTCAGAGCGAAGAAAAGATATTATAATGTAGTTAAATACATTCGAACGGCACCGTTTTCTTTTGTTGCAGCGTTGACGAAGATTTCGCGTGTTCACGTACGCGATTCGTTTGTACAGGCGGATCGTGGTAGTTTTGTAGTGTAGTGTGTCGACTATATATACACGTTTGTAAAACAATCCAGCTACACGAAACGGGTTCGATACCGAGTTCTTGGTGAAGGGTCAGAGACTAGAGGTGTACAGTTTTTCGCAGTGTTCTGTTTTGAAAAGCTTCGATTTCGATTTTCCAAGCTGTAATCCGCATATACGTCCGGATAGGTTTTAGAAGTGTTTTATAAATTAACAGTTCCACGCTATTTTTTCGTCAATATTGTATTCAATATTAGTGTCCTGGAGCGGCGAGCGAATCGGTTAGGCTTTTCGACGTTGTTTTTTCCGCGTTTTATCATCTTCTATCGAGAATCAGGCCTTTTGAAATACAATGTCGAAACACAATTGGACGGTGACGGTAGCGTACGGACACAGATTCGCTGTGAGACGTACGAATTTTTTCATCTCATCGTACGATAATCGTATATACTTATTATACTCGTATAATAATCGTATCGTAATCGTCGCGCTCGAGAGTAGAAAGAGCCGATTTTAACGTTTCTCGATCGTGCGAAAATCGTTCTTTCAACATCGATATTTTACGTATTTAACCGTCGCACCTATATCTATCGCACGCGTTATCGTGCGTTGTAAACGTTCACGAAACGGCGAAACAAAAGCGCAAGTACACAGGCAGACGCGGAGTAACAACGGAAATAACAACCGTTTTTTTTTTTTTTTAACGAAATTACCGAAATGTAATTACACATTTGGTGTTAAATGGATTTCATAATGTATTATCTGCTGCGAAAAATGTAACGTGTACCGTTTAAGCGCTTGATAATACAATTCTATTGTAACCCGTATAGTTATTACATATATTCACTTGTGTGCACGAGGAGTTCGTTAAAATTGATTCGATATTCAGTTTACGCCGAATCGTCAACAACGGTTTTACACACGCGCTTGGTACAAACACATGTTATCGAGACACACAACGTGTGTGTTCATACGTATTGTGTTTAAAATTGAATTTGGATTCGTTCAAAAAAATTATTGTGCAAAGGAAAAAACAACGGTTACGTACAAAAGTGTGACGTTTTTTACGGAAATATTAACACATATTTTATGTAACGGCGAAAGGTTTTTTTTTTTTTGCGTTTTTAACATACTATTAAAACCCTACCCTTGAATTGTTACGACTTGTTACGGCTGAGTTTTGAAAGAAACGAACATTTTTGCGCAAGATTGCTACGCGTGCTACGTGTACACAATCGAAAACGAATAGCGGGATTTTCTGTTCTGTTTGCACAAACGTATTTTTTTTTTTGGACGTCGTCGTAGTAAAACCGTCGGAGAATTCGAACGAAACAAGCGAGTGTACCCGGCCCGCGTACCGTTTTTTCGTACTAGTTTCATCACAAATCGCGTTGATCGGTCGAAACTGTTTAGTTTGAGTTTCGGACCGAGGGAAACACTTTTTTGTACGTTTTCGTCCGAAAAAAAACACACGCGTTCTCCTCGGCGTGCACCGAGAGAAACCGGACGAAACCGAAAAAAAACACCGCTACTACACCGCACGATGAACGACAACGCGACAATCGTCGTTCGTTTAAATTCAAACGAAACCGAGATTAACTCGTTAGTGATGATACCTATTAGACGTCGATGAACTATAGTTTTTCCTCCGACCGTTTTATTCTCTCGAGACCGCGCCCGAAGCGGCACAGTTGACCGCGGCGACGAGCTTTTGTCGCGCGCGCTCGGATTTTTCGAATTTTCGTCACACGTCGGCCGCGCGCACACCGATAAATCCGCCGTTTTGCAAGCACAGCATTCAAAAATCATACTCTCAGACTACATGACGGTTAGGTTAGGTATAACTATAATAATTGTGCCGCGAAGGCTTGTAAGATCGACTGAAGCAATACGAAACGTACGAACGCTAAAGTGCACACGAACGTAAATAAATACGTCGAATCGTGTCGGAGGAGGAAAAAAATTAAAACAGACCTTTACGTCGAGTTTCCATAGTATAATATCGTGAGATTACTACGATGCGACGAGTGTGTTGAAGCGAAAACGATGCAAAACGTACACACAATAGTTTACCCATGATTCGCGTGTGAAAAAACCAGTTTTTGTTGTGTTTATGAAAAGAGGTACCGAAAAGAGCGGCTCGGTCTGATTAAAAATATGGAATCGACACGCACCGCAGGCTAGCAAGCTTCAAAGTCATATTTAAAAGATTTATCAATTTATCGCGGATTCACAACGCGAATTCACTACTGTAAACACGTTTTTTTCGAACATAATTCTTGAAGACTTTGAAGTATATAGAAAACGGTCCACGATAAACGAATGTAGTGGTGGTTTTTCTACAGAACCTTTATGTCGACTGAGAGCGCACATATATCAAAAATTTAATCGAATATCTTTTTAATTTAAAAAAAAAAAAATAATAACCGATTTACGATTCGCTCGTCAGCATGATATGTTATCGCGTTACGGTTGTAGGCGAAATGTTCCTTAGAGCGTATTTTATTGAAACACTAGTCGAGTGTCTGCATTTCGTTACAGTTCTAATGTCACGTTTGTCACAATATTGCAGGTAGTCGAATCACTCATAGACAAGCACGGGAATTTCAGAAGGCGAGGAGCCATAGAAGAAATTCGTTTTATCGCAGACCATCCGAAGGGTTGGTACATGTTGGACGACCAGGAACGGACCGAGTACAAATTAAACACGAATAAAGAGTATTTGAGTTGTACTCGCATCTATCCTCCAATATACATAAAATGAAACGCCGCAGAAAGCGTGTACAGTTTCTGATCCGAAAGTAAAAAACGGTCGGGTTATCAAACGTGACGTGGTAATTTAGTAAATTGATTTAGTAAACAATTAAACACAGGGACGATTTGAAGAGTTTTATGAAATTGTTCACATATTAAACGTAAACGTTGTACTTTACACAATAAAATATCATAAATCTACAATATGTTATGTTATTACATAAAACTAATTTTTTCCAGTATCAAATAAACGTAGGTAATTTTATTCGCAATATGCTCGTAATAGTATAATCATTCTCCTTGCCAGTTTACAAAATCAAAATGTACAATCGTCTCACGACGAAAGAACTTTTTCTTCTTCTTCTTCTTCAATCCTTAGATTGGTTTGCTGCAGTTCTCCATGGTTCCCTACTATTATTACTCAATTCCTTTAGTTCTTTATAACTATTCTTCCCCGTGTCACTTACTGTTTGCTTCATATACTCCGTCCTTGGTCTTCGTCTTCCTATATGGCCTTCAACGTCGCCTTCTATGACGGTTTTCGTTATACTCTCATGGCGTAGTAGATGTCCTATCATTTTAGCTATTCTAACTTTTATGGTATGCCATAGTATTTTCTTTTCTTTTATTCTATTTAGTACTGCTTCATTCGTTATTCTATCAATCCATTTAATTCTTAACATTTTACGATAACACCACATTTCGAAGGCCTCTGGTTTCCTTTTCTCTATTGCACTGATTGTCCAGGTTTCACAGCTATATAAGGCAATACTCCATATATATATATATATTTTTAAGAACACTCCAAAAATCACAGGGATCTGGCCATCTTACTTCACTTATCTCTATAATGTCAATATTTAGTCTTTTCATTTCTAGTTTTAAATTTTCAATCTTTCCGCTTCTTCTCGAGGATCTTACATTCCACGTGCCTACTCTTTTATAGTTTTGTTTTGTTTTACTCAAGGCGGTCTCCAACAACCGGACATCCGAACGGGAGACTAGTTTACGTCCGGAATCTTTTACAATGAGTTCACAATCCATAACTGCTGATACTAGGGATAATAAGGTGGTAGTTTCCCGTTTCCTTCCACTTCGCAGTTTTGTAACCCTTTAGATGGCTGCCATCTTCACTTACAAATGTTTGGTATGTACCGATCTCCTTGATCTCCACCTACATCCAATACCGGGGAAGCTACTGCCCTACCCCAGACCCTTTTGGTCGCCTCTTACGACAAGCAGGGATTGCTCTGGCCCCATTCTATCCCGGGACCCAGACGGGAGCTACGTTAATGTATAAAAAAAAAAAAAAGAAGCGCCGGGATCATCATCAGTCTAGGTTTCATGGGTTTGAGTTAGTTTGACGGGGTAGCGACTACGCTTTGGGTGGGTCAATAGTTTAGAAGTTGTGGTTTAAACGCATTATTTAATTTCCGAAAGCAATGATAAATCATCGCCTTCGAAAATACGATTCTGAGCGAGCTCAGTTGTCTAGTATACGTCGTGGTAAAAACAAATTTAACAATAAATACTCATGTCAAATATCTCGAAATATCATGGAAGAAACCGTTTCACAGTCCACACACACACAAATTAGTATTAGTAATAAGCGATCGCAGAAAAAATCTT
This sequence comes from Hormaphis cornu, assembly GCA_017140985.1. Classification (NCBI taxonomy): domain Eukaryota; kingdom Metazoa; phylum Arthropoda; class Insecta; order Hemiptera; family Hormaphididae; genus Hormaphis; species Hormaphis cornu. The sequence goes on from CM029365.1 coordinate 1,406,107, forward strand.
ACGTCTACAAAAAAATTTAACGAAGAAAAGACGCTCGTTTAGTATAATTATAAATGTATATTATGTGAATAGTTTAATCTTCGTCGATTCTATTTCCTAAGTGGTATCATAAGAATAATGGTTCGTCAATCCCACAAATTTGTTATTTAACATTATAAAATGAAGTGAATGTGTTGTGTAAAACGAAATTTACCATTCGAACAAAAATATTTGAATTTCGATTGTAGAAAAAAAAAAAAAAAATCGTGTAAAGAACGATCCCGTGCACGCGGCCGGCCGATCGGAACGATCCGTCACACACATCAAAGTTCATTGCCGGCTTTCTTGTTATTCCTTTAATTTTGTTAAAATTTAAACTCTTACATTTTTTATATTTGTATAAAAACATCTAGGCACTCTAGCGCTGAGTTTTTTTTTTTATTTTCAAAAACAAAAGTTTGTTAAAATTATCATCAAAATTCATTTATTTGTAAAACGAAACTAACCGTTCGAATAAAAATATTTCAATTCCGAATTGTAGTAAAAAAAAAATCGTGTAACGAACGAGCCCGTGCACGCGGCCGGCCCGAAAACCGTGCCGGTACGAAAATATCGAGAGCTCGGCCGCCTCGTCGACTTCGTGGTGGCTGGGCTTTTTTTTTTCCCGAAAACCGTGCTATAGTCCGTCGTCGATGAGCGCAACAAAAAAGGCTTTGATTATTATTAAACACACGACCGTCGACCGTGTTTTTCGTTTCGTCGCAGTACAAAAAATCATTCGCAGTACGCAAAACCGTTCGTTTGACGATAATCGTATTTTTTACAACGCGTTTTTTTTTTTGCATTCTACACCGCGGAGCTAATCACCGATAAAAAAAAAACGGTTAGTAACTACAGTTGGGGTTTTGTGTCTGTTATTTACGCGCAATCTTACTTCGCTCGGCGGCCGTTACTGTGTATCGATGAAAACACGAGAAACAAAATACATTTTTTTTTTTTCCTTTTTCTTACGCATCGCAACAAAAATTTAAAAAAAGTCTCGTTTTAACGGTGGACGAGGAGGAGGATTCGGGAAAAAAAAAAAAACGTTCGATTAAAATAATTAACGACGTATTTGCAATTAATATAACCGCGAGTTACGGGCAACAGCCGGTTTCCACCCCCCCGGCACCGACGACAGTATTATAATTTTCGCGACAACGCCGCCGCCGCCGATTTCGAGTGATAATGAATTAATTATAAATTGACGTTTCAAAACGGCCGTACGACGGTTTCCGTCATTTTTTGTGTTTCCAGTGTACAGTGACGATTTTCGCGAAAATTAATTGAGAAATTACAGTGTCCACTATTTTTTTTTTTTTTTGAAATCATACGAGCTTATCGACGGAAACACCGAATCGGTTTTGACCGAATGCAGCATTAGCCGTCTATGTTCCCGTTTTTTAACCACTCGATCGGTTTCGAAACATTCGGTTTTGTTCGCGAAACAACGACGTACACGAGGAGTGGTGTAACACAATTATTTTGGTCCCGCTTGACTTGCGCGCGCACTCAAAACGAAAACGTCCCGCCGAGGAACGACGCCGCAAGGGTCGCGCGAGAACGCCCTTGTGGCCGATGTTGGCCACAACCGAAAAGGTTTTCGAGAGGAAAATCTCGTTGGAATTTCACGGTTTTTTTCCTCTTCTTCAAATTATTTTTTACGGCGCACAATTTTCCATAATTTCGCGACCTGCGTGTTCCTCGTGACCGGTGGTAGCGCAGCGCTACCAAAATATGCCGATAACTTACCGAAAATACCTTGCACGTTTCGAGAAAAAACACATTTTCTCGGATACGATGACGTCTATACGAAACATACCGTCTAAAAATGATTTTTACGCATTTACGAAAAAAACTTTACCGCGTCCAACGCGCGCGCGCGTTAATAACGTCAACGAGTAAAATTCCACATTCGAGATAATGTTTTCTCGTACCGACTTGTTTATAGAATTGATAAGTTTTCGACGTAAAACGTTTTTGGTAGGCAGTGCGCGTTACTAACTATATAGTTTCTCCCGGAAGTAATACGTACAACGAAAACTCCGTGCAACGAAGAAACGTGTGTATAAAAACGCGTACAAAGCAATATTATACGCTACTATAAACGTGGACACGAAAAAAAAAATGTTTATTGTGTTAAACGCGGCCGATTCGGAGAACCGCGTGAACATTCCTCCTTCGAAAACGCGTGTGCCAAACGCAAACAAATAAATCGTACAAATTAATACTACGAGTCGTGTGAATTTCGGAAAGAAAACTTTACACGAAATATCAGAGTAGTGGAATAACTCCTCTTAAACTGCGGTGTCGTTCGTACGTACAGCGAACGTCTGCACATTTTCTCGTCTCTGCCGGTCGATTCGCGCGATTGTTATTACGTATAAAGACATTTTCCCGTCTTAGAGAATGAGCTATATATATACTGAGGATGAAAAAACGCGGACCGTCGTTAAAATATGATAACTTATTTTTTTTTCGTACTCGGTTCCAGTAAAATATACTATCGTATCGATTTTATCGTCTTTATTAACACGATCTCGTTTTGTCGGGGAAACCGAATAAAATAAAAACTACAGTCACGTCGTCGTGTTTTACTGCGACGAGACATTGTGATAGGGGTTTTCTTAGTTTCTCTCCAGAACGATATCAATCAGTAGTGACAGTAGAAAAAAAAAAATGACAGTATCCGCCGAGCAGAATAAAACACGAGCGTGATTCGCATTTGTACACGTTTTAGTAAAAGCGATCGAAACCAAGTTAAATGTACTGTGACGTGACTTTATTGGATTGCCTAAAAAATATGTCTCGGGTATAAACATATTTCAACGACGTCTATACTTGTTGTAAATTATACCTACTTTGTTCGGAGAACCGACTGGCGACGAAGCGCGTATTTGCATTCACTCGAGTCTGCAGGTCTTTGAGGTTTAATATTGTTCTTTATGCGTCGAAACTTACGTACGTTAAATACAGCGGATTCTTGCAAATCGTCTAAAACGTTTTGTTTCGCAATGACTTAAATTATAAATAATTATAACGGCGGTTTTAACCGTATTATACATAATGTACGCCTCGAACCGGCCGTAGTAATTAGTAGGTCTATACTTGACCGTATAGTGAGAATAAAACATTTTTTAAACGAATCACGAATTGATCAATTTCCTAAAAGAATTTTACGTTTTTCTATTCGATTTATTTTTTTTTATAAATAATTGCCTATAACAACAGGTCACCGAGACGTGTACTGCGTATTATAATAAGTTTTATGAGTTTAACTAAAGTATAACCTGCGTATTAAACGTGATAGAACACATAATATCGAATTGAAAAATTATACGATATAAACTAACACTTTGATTACGGTTATTATTGTTTTTTTTTGTGACAACATGTACAAATCTAGTAATCCGAGTTGACCAACGCTAAACAAAATTATGTATTGTACACAGCTCATTATAATGAATTAATCATGATGAATCACCCGAACGAACGAAATTCAAAACATAATTTTCAGAATTCGGTTGATTTTTACAAAAACGTTTATGGTGAAATTGTTGTTTCATATAACAATGAAGCGAAACTTTGTTTAGGTCATACAACATTTCGAAACACAAATTAAATTTTTACGCACTCGAGTAAAATATAATTCACACCCCCGATGTGTGAAGAAAATTATGTCGGTAGATCTATACGTTATATTTAACATAATTTTTTTAGAAACACGGATTTTGTCGTTTGACGGATTTGAAACATTCTACGGTTGAATTGTGTGTGTGTGTGTGTATTTAGTTGAAAAGTTAGGACGTCGCTAAGACAATACAATGGAATCGGTATTTTAAAATGATTTAATTTCACAAAAATTTAGATTTTACCAAGCAAACTATACTATAAACTCAACGTATCAAGATGATTCTTCTCTACGTTTCTCTGTGATCATGAATAAAACGATAATCAAACTTTTATTCTACCACTGTTAATCGTCGTTACGCGTTAAGAAACCCCCACCTGACAAAAGTTATGTTTCAATTTTGTACACCAACTATCTCGTACGTTTTAAAAGTAAAACGAGGAGGTATGAATGTAACGAAACATCGTCTAACTTTTAAATTACGAAAAAAAAAAAACACAAACTTACCTGAGCTAACAGCTCTCTGTCATTGTTAGGATGGCAATCTGAAAAACAAAAAGATATACGTTATTTTTCCGTAAAATAAAGTGGACATTTTTTTTTTTTATACACTTAAGCGTACCGTCGCTATGCGAGTAAAAAATTAACAATCGTTTAAAAAATCATCACCGAGCGAATCGTATTGACAAAAAAAATAAATAAACTTTTTTTAGTTTTACAACCGATGATCGTAACATTAAGTACAGTGTTAAAAACCAACGGTCGAAAAAACAAAAAAAAACGTGGATCTAAACGCCTACACTGCCGAGGCGCGTTTACGAGAAATCGACGTCGAAACTTAACGGCCAGCCGTAAAATTAACATCGATCCCGTTTTGTCCCGCTGTTAACGGGGTAACGACGAAGTTATTTTTCAACTTACATCGAACCGAGCCGCGTTGGTTGAGGGTGTTTTAAATCTAGCTTAACGGACTTAATGGAGGTCGTCTGGTCGAATGCAACCATTATTGCGCCGCCGGTAACAATATAATAATAACGGTCGCCGTTTTGTGTTTAAAGTAAAATATCGTTTTAAGTTTTAACTAATTTCGCCCGCGATAATTTCCACCGAACCCCACAAAGCGACCACCGTCGCTTAAAGAGTACTCCTCTTATCGTATGTTTTCATTTCTGCGTTCTATATACTCGTAGTTTTTCTACCGTGTATGAATAATAAAAGAAAAACGCCCGAACTCTCGTTGAATACGCGTGCGTTCCGAGTTTGCACGACGTGATAATTTATCTTCGTTTTTCACGCGACCGCAAAACGATTATACTACTAATAAACGCTACGAGATAAAATATAAATTCGTGTAGTTTCACGGGCGCGATAAAAACAATATCCGTCAACGCGACATGACGTATACGAAAAAAAAAAAAAAAACAGTAACTGTTTTTTTCATGTTTTTCTGTCCTTTTATATTAATAATAATTCCCGCGACTTAATTCGCGTTACGTATTGTACAAACACGTATGTTGTAATATAGGTATATACCTGCTGTATGACTTTTCCACGGTGGCTCGAGACAAAAAAAAAAAAACGGTCGGGAAAATATTATAATACACGTTCGGCTCGTATTTGTGGGGTCCGTCATGATACGGTAGAACGTATACCGTCTTCCGTCCGACAACGTTTTTTCGTTTCCACGTTCTACGCGTGTTTTTCATCCACTTTTTATCTGTTACAAAGGGCGAGAATGATTTGTCGTACACCATATGAAGCGAACACAAAACCGCGCGTGTACCTACGAGATATTTAGATACTTAGAAGGTATTATTAATTTTACCCCGATGCGTTTTGTGTCCGTCACCAATTTTTCTCAGATCCGACCGGACCGGTTTTGATGAGCGACACGTTAAGAAAGGATCGTGCCTACTCGAAGACGTTATCCTTAGAAGTTTGAAAAATCCCCGCGGAAAGTATCCGAAAAAATTATGAATACTTCCTACAACTTATCAAACTTCATCGCGCCGGTGTGCGTATAACAAATATTAATAGTATTATAAACAAAAAAATATGCTCCGTTTGAAAACAATTTTCAGAAAATTAACCGTCAGCCAAACGGTAAATTATATAAAGGTATCAAACGACTATCGGCCTGAATGCGAGAGTAGAACACAATACGACACCGAGATTTTACAAAGACAACTCGTTCTGATCATTGTCATTTGGCAGCGATTGAATTTTAATCAACTGGCAGTTGAAGTGGAGAACTTATGGATATTTTATATGTGAAAACCCGAATCGATAAAACGGTTTACTTTTTATTAGCGTCGAATGCCGGCGTTTGCGCACTGATGGTGCGAATTGTATTTCCACAAAATACGTGGTATTAGCTAATAAATAGGTAAGTTCGTTCTGTATTTTATTTGTGCGGAAACTATTAGGTTTGTCTTAATGTACTATACTCACGAGGGTACGATACGTTTAGTAGCGACGTATCTTGCTGCCGTGATGATATCATTTTGATTGATTCGGCTCTTACCGTTAAATCTTTCCCTCAAGAAACGTTTACGATAAAATAATAAACGACCATGGAAATTTTCAGCGAAATGTCAAAATATAAGTAGGGTTTATAACGACGTTCGTCAGTAGAATTTTACAACCGATAACCGTTATTATAATTATATTCTTTATTTGAAGTGTCTCGGCGGAACTATTCGATAATTTATTAATGATTCTTTCGACGAAGTTAAACTTTAATTATACGAACAACGAAAATCGTTCGTAAATAAATACATTAAAAACGAACTTTTTAATTGAGTTGGACCACGAAATTTTCTGGAAACTTTCTAGAGTGAACCGAAAATTATACGTCTTGAGTTTATTGTTTCGAACAAAAAGTCAATGAGAGCAATTGTGTAAAACAATAACCATGATTAGTTCGACATAACGTATCATTGTCTTTGTTCTATCTACGAAGTGGGTGTTTAACAATATTACGATTGGCGCGTAAGTCACAGGTTATAATAAAATTAAAAACTACCGATTATTTTTACGTACCCACCTGGTATATAGGTGTAGGTAGAGGTCAATTTTTATAATACCGCAATTTATACTATTGAAAATTTGCGAAAAAACAAATTCAAATATACATTTAATTCATAAAATTGTGAAAAGTTAATATTAGCTTTTGAATAATAAAACAAAAATTTTGAGAGTCTGGTACGCGTTTACAGTTTCTATGTGAATGTCTGTGTGGTGCGACAAATTTGTAGTGGTAAAAAAATTTATTCGGTTCAAAAATAATTTTTATTTTAACGATCAGTATTATAAAACGTGTAAATTAACCAAAAGTTAGATGATTTGGATCACAAAATTTGGTCAAACCGTAATAAGATAAGCTGTCCATGTGTTCACCAAATTCTCTTAAATTTAATATTGTATTAAAGTACTATAAAGTTACACTTTTTGCGGTTAGTTTGGAGAAAAAAAGAGCCAAACTTATAAATAGAGAAATTTTTAATTTTATTTTTTATCCCACAAACTAAAATGATTTCATGAACACGACACAATAATACAACGAAACTCTTTTTATCTAGTTTGATTACCCATATTCTGCTCTATTCCTTTCATAAATTACATGCTAATTTTAGACTTTGCGACACTCGTAAACTAAGAATATTGTAAACAGTTATAGTGATATAGTGACCAAAAATAAAGAAATGAATAATATACCTTTGCATAGTGAAATGAATGAAATCGGTACTAAAAAGTGTAAAAAAAAACGTTGAATGGAGTTTCCTGTGATTAAGTTGTGTTTTTAAACATATTTAAAGTCATAAAAAGCCTATGAAACTCTGTCGAATTGGTTTGAAACGATCGTAATTTGATGGTAAAACTTTTAAACTCTACTTTTATGTTTAAAAAACAACATATCGTATATAGATGTAAACAGTGCCATTTTTTTTTTTTCATTATGATTTTTTTTTTCTTCAAACAATAATTACACAGATAAATTCATAATAAGTGATTTAATTATGACTTTCAATCGGTAACCACTAATCTGCGGGTATCTACTAATATTGTACGAAACTCGGGTTATAAGCAAAATGTATTTTATCATTTAACTTGTAGTTAAGTCACACTGAATCTATTTTCGCTAATGCGCACCAACAAAATTACATAATAAACTAGATTGTTAACTAGTAACTATATTTAGTAACTAGTACTTATACTAGTGAGAAAAGCTAGAGTCCCCATTCACCGGATGTACAAAAAATTATTATTCACGATACATTTTATGTATATAATGGCTTTAATTCATGCAAATTCTGGGGGAAAATCAATGATAACTGAACAATTTATCGTTATATTATACAGAAAATTTAAATAATCGAGCTATAAAATGTCGGTTACAAAATTACATCGCATCCTTGAAATCTATATAAATACAGTTTTCTTTATTACAATAAAAGTACTTAGGATTATAAACATAAATTATACACACTTGTTATGTACCGGAAAATAAATAAATGGGTTGTTTATATTACGATCATGGTTTTAAACATTAAGGGGTATTTTTAACTTAAACATTTTTGGCGTTTTTAAAAATTAAAAACAAATATACTGCCGTCTCAATATAAAGCGTCGATTGATGTCTGATGTACTTTTTAACTAAACAGACTAAAAACTAATGTGAATCATGCGGAACAAGTATCAAACTATAATTTACATATATTTGATGATGCTGTATGGGCTAGTACTGTTTATAAAGGATATAAAACAATATATGTATTCCAATGACGTCGAATCTACATATACAATGCGATTGAAACACGTTATTTTTGTTTGGTTTCACCATTAACGAAACAATTGTTGATTTGATTCGGTGGGAATATATATTTTACACCGAGAGATAAATATTCCATCGGAAAATTCACACTTTTAATAGTTTTGTAACAAAAGTGTATGTAAACAACATTTGAATTCCTTTTCTGTTATAACTTTACTCGATTCAACGTAAATCATAATGATTTTCAAAATACGAATGGTTAAATACTTGAACCTAGAGAAGCCGTGTCAGTTTAGCGATTCAAAACATCTTTAATGCGAATATGTTGTAACTGAAAATAAACATAATACATTTTACTAGAAAAAAAAAAACGAATCGTACTACATAGTTTTTTGATTTTATAAATTAACTATGGACGTAAATAATATAAAAAAGTAAAGAGTACTGCGAAAAAACTAACAGATAAGTTTCAGAAAACATCACATTGTTCAGCGTAAAATGATTCAGTTCAACGCAGAAAATTACCATATCACCAATAGGATACTATTAAATAATTCCGAAGCTAGTTTGTATTTTCTTTTACAAAACCGTCATGAGTTAAATCTCTGAGAGAGTACGTGGCGCTTTTCTCTCTTAAGACTTGGACTAACTGTTTAGAAAGTATATTAAATTGTATACGCTCCTTCGATTCAAACGTTTTTCCACTTTCCGACAAGAAACGCTTAGAGTGAATTTTGAGTTATTAAAACGCACTTGAGAAACGGATACGTCATTAAGCCAAAATCGTAACGTCGAAAGCTCCAGATAAAAGTCTTCACGTGCCCCCCCCCCCCCCCCATTCAAAGTGTTATTGATGAATTAAGTTACGTACATTTACACAAAACACGATATCCGATGCACGTTTAATAAAATCGTTAAAAATAAACAACACAAATCTAATGAATTACATTTGTATCATCGGATCACAACTATAAAGACAAAACGAAACAAATCACAGAACTTACTCTGCAGGTATACAATATGTTTGACAAATATGGAAAATACAAAATCGTTTTTTTCAATGAATTATGTAGTTAGGTACGCACGTTTCGTACAGTTTTTCAAAATTCTCTCGTTCGTATCGAAATGACTTACAACGTTCAAACGAAATTCAACGCCGAATTCGTTTAATTTTCTAAAAGGAATTTCAGGATATTCGTTTGAATCGTAATTGTTATACTTGTTTTGTTCTATAACTCGGCGCGCGAGTAGTCGTCGCTGTTTACGGAACGGAGAATTAATTCATTCGTTTTCACTCGCTTTTGAATTTTTTTTTTTCTTTTTTGAAAAACCTCTTTACGTTTTACGAGAGACGCACGACATTAATAATACAATATTGTACGCGAACGGAATTATAACTCAAAATACTCCGTGACAGACGCGATTCGAGTTTAAGGGTTTTTATGCGAGAGCCGCCGAGTACACGGTATTAACGATGTCATAAATTTTAACCCGTTAAGAACATCGAGAACATATTTCAAAAGCCGGTGTTGATTACTGTAGTTGGGTACAGAAAAAATACGTAAGTAGTGCGTTTGTCGAAAAAATAACCGAACGTCGAAAGATCGAGGAAAAAAATTACAAAAAACAATAATAGTACGAAAAAGTGAAAAACGATTTTTTACCAGAAAAATAACAGTGTAAAAAAACGAATCGTTCGGGAATAAAATCGCGCACCGATGCCGCTGGAAAATTGTCTTCCAATCTTAACGCGTGGCAGAAACGAAAAGTTTCGGGTCGCTCGCTCGTCACTCCCTCAAAAAGCTGCTCGTTTCTGTTCCACGAATTTTTAAGTAAATGCCGTAAGATATTGGAACGGTAAAACTTTCCAGCCGCATCTGCGGTGCTCGGTTTTACGAAACGACAACGAGTTATTTTTTCACCACACCGAACAATATGTTTTCGCGCTTTTTTTTTTGTAACTGAACAATATCGTACACCATAATAAGTGCACACACGACACTCGCAAAAATACAATACTAATTCAACAGAAATCGTCCGTGCCGTGCGAACCGCCGACGTCCACTTACGACGATTGCGTCGGTCCGTCAAAAGTCTGCCTTTAATATTAATAATACTCTCGACTTGAAATTCAATTACGCGATCGGCTCGACTATTGTACAATACAATAATAACACGGTATACGAGTAAATGTACAGCGGAGCTTTACTCGGACCGTTTCGCTCCTCGAAATGTTTACGCGGAAACAAACTTTGTTTATTCAAATGGACGAAACTCGACGTCGTGCGTTTCAGCAATATCTCAATATAATGGCTCTCGGATCGAAAACAAAACGTCTTACGCGGCTACGTTTGTCGTTGTGCAGAGTTATAAAATAGAGGTAATGACGCCACCGTTTCGATCGAGGATCAATAATTATTGTTGTCGAACAACAACAAAAAATAATCCGTCCGATCGGCGTGGTGTTTTTTTGTACGTGAACACGGTTCGTGCCGAAATAATTGCTTCACACGCCGCGCGGTCAACACTTGTGTTACAATATACATCGCGCGGCTACATACGGCCTCGAAACGCTGAGAAGGAAAAAAAGCAATGTTTTTATTAGGGACGAGTGTTTTTTATTTTTTCTTTAACAAAGTCGCTTCTCACTCACTATTACGACGGTACTCACATACGCACTACGTCTTTAAATTCAAAAAGTACAGCGTTATCTCATCACTAAAGGGTTAAAATATACGCTTTTACGGTTTTCGTACTTACTAAGTGAGCAGGTAGGTATGATTTTTCTATAAGAAATACTCGAATACGATTAGTACGCCAAACAAAATTCGTTTACATACCAATATATACGATGCGTAAACGTGCAGTGTTAACTACTGGTGATCGTTTAAAACAGAGAACCGTCTGTCGTTCACCGGATCGACGAATCGTTTTTCTCGACAAACCGTACACATGTATTGTGAAATTTAAGCTGTTCATCGCTTGTTAAAGCTTTGTCAACAACAGACCACCCTAGTCGCTACACGTCAGTTTTTCACAACACTGAGGGCGTTATAGCTGATACGAACGTTTTAAACGCAAATGTAAGCACGGTAGTTTGACGAAAAATCGCACACAACTGAAGAATATGAAGTTGTACAACATTAGTGACGCTATTTTTAATGTTTTTTTTTTTTTTTTAAACAATGTCGGACTTAAAAATATACAAGTTACCGAAGTGAGCGAAATCGTTTTGTCAATAGCGAAGAACTTTTTAAAATCGGAGAAACTGGCGTTTTCGAGCGATTGCCGGTCGCCAGAAAAAGTCTAAAAATCGAACTCGTTCTTCCGGTCAACGGTTCGGGCTGCTTCGGAAAAAAAAAACGTCGATTTGATGCGCTTGATACGTTCGCATCACATATCGCTGTCATGACATACATACACAATGCGCAAACGTACGCGATATTTAAATTCAATATTACTTTTTCATTACGTATTCGGAAAGTTGACAGAATTTTTGTTTGTCTAGACATTCCGCAAACGTAAAATTGATACACCAATATATACAATAGATATATTCATTACAAACAAGAACACGATAACCGTGTTTTTTGACTCGTCGAATCAAACTCCGTGACCTATAGAAAAGGTGTTATCCGACGAGAAAAATGTTAGGTATATGTATTACTCATCACACAAAAATCTACGATTCTATACAGACGTAAAGATTGTTCTATATTTAATGAGTATGTATAGTATATATCAATGACAACGTGAACGCTGACTTTTTTTAATCAAACATATGTACTTGATAATTAAGTAAGTAGGTAGACATAAACAAAAACGTTTCGAGGAATAATTTGAAATATTAAGTAGAATAAATTTTGCAAAATTCGTAAATCGTCAAAAGATGCACAAACAAGCCGTCCCGTTCTCGTCACTATGGTGTTAACTAATTTCATACAAACCGAATACTTAATTATACTTATTTCGTGTCGTTATCAATTCAAAAAATGTAATCTTCAATTCGGTCGTGGCTGGTTACGTTTGATTTAAAAAAATTTTTATTTTTATTTTATTTGATGAAGAATTGTTTTCAACGTACTATAGTGAAAAAAACACATCATAGTTGCGGTAATAATGATATAATGACAATTTTATTGTAATCACAAATAAAGAAAAATATTTAACGACACCAATAACCGATAAATATAGGTATAATATACTCCAATATTTCAATTTCTGAAATTCGTTCATGTTTTTCGACGCGGAGAATTTCAATTTTAAACTTTATAATCCACACATCGATTGTTTAATTATTAGTAAAGTTTTTGACCGCCATTTACGTAATCCTGACGCGTATACCCACGTCACAATTCCTGTGTAATTAAAATGCGCAAAATTTCAAGTTTTATAACGGTGAATATACTGAATAGTTGTTGGGTGTTACAAAAAAGATTTATCGTTGTTTCTCAGGAAAACCATGTACCTGGAATAATATATGCCGCAAAGTTATTACAGAAGTTTTATATATTGTTCTCGGGAGGCCAATTCATGCTGAGCACTTAAATCTTAAGATTTCAATCAACCTACACACATATTTACCGAGATTCTCAACGAGACAATCGTTTACGCATTACTATATTTCAATATAAATTATCGCTGTATGATAAAAAATCGTTTATAAGAATAACATACCGTATTCACAGCTGTATAATTAAATGTAAAAAATAACGTCAACGTTTCCCGAGTATTCTGAATGCAATATTATTATTGTGTTTACGAGACTGCGTGAACAAGAGTCAGAAATATAAATTTATAAATACTATGTAAAAGTAGAAATAACACGAAAAGTTTAACCAAAGGTTAGTATAACCCAGTCATTGTCTTCCGATTCAACTTAGAATTACTCATTCCTCAAAATAAGGAACTCGCAACAGCGCCCCTGCAGTCGAAAATGCGTGTTTGCTGTTATAATTATCAAAATGATAACTATAAAACTCAAACGCATTTCATCAAATGTCCATCAACGAGTGTAGCGAATTTTAAGAGTGACAAAAAAGTTTGTTATTCAATTAATTGATTGAGTATATATGGTTACGGTAAAATATATCATCATAATATCAAACTATTTTTATTATTTATACTCGAAAACTATTTCATGATTTTATTTTTTAATACTTTCTTGTATAATATAGGTATCATTTACGTTTTATTCCAGATATTATTTAAACAATATATATAGTTACAAACACCCGTCAAAACACATACGAGATTAAAATTCAACCCATAATGTATATTTGTTACACCTAACATAAGTTCGAGTTTTGATTGAATCAAACACAAAACTGACGTGTTCTTGGAAAATTATTTGTTATTTTCATCATTACGCGGCAATACGAAACTTATAAACAGGTCAAATCTTAGAATTATTTTTTTACAATTTAGAATCCACAACAAATATTCAAACTATTTTATAGTTCCCCCCCGGTTTCTGATGCATTTATTGACTTAATTAAAATTATTTTTTATATATACAGAACTTTTTCTCATCAAAATTGAAGTTTGGTATATAATATATAGAACTTTCTAAACATTGATGGCTCGTTATTGGATAGAAATAAAAAAACCCTCACTCGGGATAGAATAAGGTATTACACGAAATTAAAATAAACTACCTATATAGCAGCAATGAAATGTGTTATGATGAGAGCTGTTAATTTTGTTTTCAACAACACGACATGTTTTGTGCTTTAATAAAATGGTTAAGTATAACCGTAGACCACCCAGCGTGACCTAATCGACAGTTGTGACTATAATACATTTTCTTCCTATGCTTCTTTTCATTCATTCGGCATAATATTACAATTTAAACCACTCAATCTCCAAGTATACTCGGAACTATTATTTCCAGCAGACTCGCCAATTTCGTTCAACGTTTCACGTCGGTTAAGCAATCACTCAGTTTTCGACAAAGTTGTTTGAACCGCAAAAAGAACGATACTCGTTGATGAGAAAATTCAGATATTTACTAAACTTTCAGCTAGGCTACATTTTAATTTACGTATTCTAAACTCGAATTTTCTCAGACTAATGGTGTTTGCTCACTCGTAAAATCATGAACACTGTTAAAATATACGTACTTTGCAAATTCAAACAATAAGAATGGTATTTTTTTTTTAGGAATATAAATTATGTTATATAGGTTGTATTAAACCTATGTTAATTGTAAAGTAAATATTAATGTATTGTAAAATATTTTTCAAGTATCACTATAAAAAATACAAATTAACGTTAGTAGATGAATTGAAAAATTTTAATCCTTGACACGAAAAATTGCTTTTTAAATAAAGTAATCCGGGTACCTACATTATATCCAATTTAATAATTGATAAAATTAAAAAACCTACGATTTAAAAGAAAAATGTTGCGTTAGTCTATCATTATATACCGATTGACAGTTACTTATAAATATAAAATTGAGAAATAAATTTATGTAGATGTATCATTTTCCAAACAAACAAAATCAGTGCACTTTATAATGTGTATTACAAGATAAATTATACGAGACAAGTCAAATCATTTTTGGCTCGCTAGTCGGAATTTTAACCAAGTAATTTGTATAATATTCAAAATATGTAATCCTATTTCAAGAATCTTATAGAAACAGAATACCGAGCTGTAAGTACTAAAGCGATTTTGTATGTAGTATAGATACACTTTAGTAATCCATGAATTAAATGGAAGCGCTCGAATGAAAGCTTTCGGCGGTTTTAACCCAGATAATGCTGTTGAAGTACCCTTTAACAGTGGTATAAATTACAAGATGTCAAGTAAAATAATATCGAAATAGTGTATGTGGCGGTCGTAGTTTCCCTGCAGACAGTGAATTACTAGGAAATTAAAGTTTATTTTATTTATTTGTTTTTATTTTAATGCTGTACTATGGTTTAAAATTGTATTAATATTATCATGTCATAAATTTAAATTGTTTTAGCACATTAATTAAATTGTCTCATACGACCGCTTGTTTTAGACGTAGAGAGAAAAAGCACTCACGTTAGAAACGATTTTTACTACAGGTTACTATATTTTTCGTGTTTTAGAGTTTGATGTGACCATTTTATCACGAATCGCCGTAAAATCTGCTCGTTAATTTATTTGCGATACTTTAAGAAGTAAATTATTAAATACTATGAGTTATTTGAAGATTTTGAAGAAATTTCACGTCATTTTTTTAGAATAAACACCCCATAGTCGATCTCGATATAATAGTTAAATAGTTTTAAAATTTGAAATAGCCAATAACAAAACATTAATCAATCAGTATAATTTTTTTTTTTTTTTTTAACCTTAAAAACTGAGTAGATAAAATAATAAAATAATAGATCCTAATGACTTCAATTTTAAAGATTTTTAAGACGTCGTCCTTCATAAGTATGTAGCTATTATCTTTGCTATTTCCAATAATCTAATAATTTCTAATAATCTAATAAAATTTTGTAGGTAATTAATACTTTCTAAAACAATTTTTGTTCAGATAGTTGGTTTATTCTATTGTATTTGTTAAGCCTTTGAAAAACTGAAAATTTTAACTTTATCAATTCCAAATTACTACTAAATTTCGATTAAAATTATTTTGAAATCAATACCCAAGTAACAAAATATGTTTTTATAAACTAAATATCAAAAGAATGCTGTGAATAATTATTTTGTTAATTTTTTTTTTTTTTTTTCCATAAAGTGATAATAAATGTATAATACATATAATGAACAGAAACTTTCAACTCAATTTTCTATAAAAACTAAATGGTTTTAACGAAACACAAATATTACAAAACCTCACAGGTAAAAAAATTTGTGTAGTCTTTAAAGTTGAAGATTTTTTACGAACAATAACATCGGATACAGTTACAACCGATAAAATTTGCAAATTTAAACACCAATTTAAAATGAATCCCAGTATTTTCTTGAACATTTATTAAAAAACATTTTCTTGTCTTCAAAATCATTTCCGAAAATTGTTTAAATTACCAAATAAATCCCGAGATAAAACCATCTACAAACTAGTACAATGTTTTTTCCAGGATTTGTCTTCAGAGATTTAATTTCGCAACTTTTTAATAAAGAAATTCAATTCGGATTTTATGTTAAAAATCTAATTTGTTTGAATTAAAAAGTTTTAATTACGCGTAAAAGAACAGTGAAATGAATAAATACACAATAAAAAAAAAAGGCACACATTAACCACTCGTATAATCATTTTAAACGCGCAAATGTAATTGCTTTGAAATAAAAAAATTTAAACAATATTCGTTTGAACCCGATTATCAAAGTAATTAATGCTAGGAAAAATTAATTGCCACGCGGTATTTTTAATCCGGGTACCTATATATACTGTATATAATTTTGTGTTTAGTGAATCTGCAGAGTTTTGAGAAAACATATTAAAACGAAAATAAATATTTGATAACGTGTTTTGACTTGATGAAAAATTCGAAAACACGTGGAATGTTATTTTTGACTTGTGCGGAAAACTGTAAATAATTATCGTTTGCTCGGAAACGTGACGTTTGAAACGAAAACAAAAATTTTTTTCTATCCAACTTAGTTTCGCCTTTTCAACGACACGTAATATGTCATTTTTCAAAAGACTATATGTTCAAGAAACACTTCGCAGAAACATACATTGATCCTGTAATCAAAAAAATTGTTCAGCTGTGATCAAATTCGTTAAAATTGGATACTGCAGACGCGTTAAAAGTAAAACCAAAATGGACTACAATAAATTCTAATTTTCTAGAGTTCAATTGACGTCAAGTAAAACAAAACAAATGAGTGCAGATTTTACATACAAAACTGATCGGCAACCCCTAAATTTAGCAAGATACCCAAGTATCTTACATAGTTTAATAACGAGATACATTGTGGTCGTTGAACGAGAATTTTATTTCAATCATTTTAAACGTACAACGGCCGTACGCGAAAAATGATATCAACTGTCATAACACAACGCACTTTTTTTTTTATCAGACAAAAATTAACGCATCGATAACTTCATCGAACCTTCCATCGACTTCACACGTCCAGTTCTGGATAAGATGTAGGTATATTTATATAGACAACGTAGGCACGGTGAGTCTACTATAGAAAAACGTGACGTTTGACACAGACAATTATTTTAATTATTATTGACAGAGGCGTGTTTGAAGTATGCTACATATATATATGTATACGTATATTAAAGACCACACAGTTTACGTAAAAAAATATAAATTTTTGACAGGGAGAAACAGTATTGTTTTCAACACGGGTAACATTCGATTCTTACGAGCTTGTACATCCACTTTGCCCACCCCATAAGTCGGGTCTGGGTCCGCCATTGTCCCTACAAATCCGATTTTCAAACGCGTTCCCGAAGGCTTGTGTCTCAGCTATTGCCGTCCGCGTACAGGTATAAAATATTACGGGTGTTCCATACTACACAATATTATAAGCCTCTCAAGATATTTTTACAAAATTACGGGTACACCGCGTATACTTTCAAGACTCGAATATTACACAAAGGGAAGGACTTTGGTTGAGTGCTCGGACAACTCGGTAAAGTAAATCTAGTTTATATTTTAAATTAAAAACAATTTTTCCGGTATTATTCCGCTAGGTAGTACCTACCAATATGCGCATATTGACGTTCATTCTAAGTTCTTACGATAGCCAAAATATTTTAGCTCGTAATAATAACTATATCGTCGGATACTCAGAAATGGCCGATGCGCTGGATACCACCGGCGTCCGATGATCGAGGTAACGTAAATTTTTTTTTTTTTTTCAATACATCAAATTAAATTTTATAATTTTTTTAATGAAAGCGTAAAGAAGGTATTTTAAAAGTACGGTAAAGGTGCAGAAGCGAGAACGCTTTGAACGGGTCGTTGGTTTCCGTATCGTTTAACCTAACTGAAAGCAATCGATGCATTTGCGAAAAAAAAAAAACGATTCTGAGCGAGCGCTCTAATCTAATTAGAATTCCTGAGTAAAAATTAAAAATACTGCGAATCACTCCTGTTATCTACTATGTACATAGCAAAAACTTTTTTAAATTTTTTTTTTATAACGTATTAAAATAATTTATAGTACGTAATAAAAGTTTGAAAACGGCAAATAATATAATATGTTTTATAACGTTAGGATAACCGTTCTGATGCCGGGGATTTCGCCATTTTCGGCACGTAACTCAGAAAACAATGAAAAAATGCTACAAAACATGTTTACGGTTTAAAGCCGAAATGTCGACTTTTATGTGGTATTCAACACTACCCGAAAACGTCATTACAAACCTAGAAAAAATTTCAAATTTTTCCTCGTAAAATTCTCTATTTTTTTAATGTTTTCGAGTGAAATTCAAAAAGTAAGCGAAATTTCATAAAAATCAAACCTGTACCCCTACGTCCGTCATAAACCTTTTTGAGAAAAGTCACTTATTTTGAAAATCTTGGAGCATTACTCTTCTATACGAAGTTGTTGACGGAAAAAAATCGAAAAAATACATTCCCCTTGCTCGTCGCTCTGAATGTAAAAGTTTGATTTAAATTTTTTTCGCGTCGTGTCGTTCACCCCCTGCTATACATAGATCGTGAAAAAATTAATTGTATTTGATACGTGACTGAGCTGTATGGTATACTCTCTAAAAAAAAAAAAATTAACGAGTACCGGGTAATAAATACACGTCGTCTCGTTTTGTCGTCGTTCCGTATATCGAAATCGGTCGAACGCGTCGACGAAAAACCGTCTTTTCGTACAATTACCACCGACCCGAACGACACGGGGGGGTGTTTGACGCGCAAAAGAAAAACGTGCTTTTCCACCGACACTCGGGGCATAGGTGGTGGTCTCCCGTTGAGCTTTTCTCGTTTTTGAGCAGAGATGATCGCACGTATTAATAAATACACTCATACGTGCTATTATTGTAGTGTGTTACGCAATTACGCGCCCACACGTGAATCCCCGGGGTAGAGAGAACAAAAAAAAAGAGGAAAAATGAAAAAATGAGAAGAAAAAACCGAGTTACGTCGGCCGTTTTCAAACCTACGTGAAACACGCGAAGATAATAATATAATAGGAATCGTATCCCCGGGGGTTAGTAGCAAGCATGTGTTCCATCATAAAATACATTATATATAGGGGTAAGATTTTTTGTTCAATTTTTCAGCCGCCGCTTTTACCCCGAAACCTCGTATAATTGTATGCGTACGGTTACGTTATTTTCGGACGGCAAAACAACGTGTGGAAAACTCACAAAACAGTCCACGACAACAATACTGTAGTAATAACGTTGTTTGAGCGGAAATCAATTTTATCACTTGGCGGCTCCCAAACGTCGTATAATCTCGTATAATATATTATATACGTAAAAATCGAAATTCCTCACTAATCTATCAACGCCCCCGGCTCAAACCACTGGACGGGCTAAAATTCGCCATGCTATTGTAACGTGAGCCAAAAACGGATTTTTAAAAAATTCAACCCGTATGCGATTAGAAACGGATCGAAGGGGAGGAAATAAAAATCTGTTTCCTTTATGGACGGAAAGAAAGAAAAAAAAATTAGCGACGTCATTTGAGAACATCAAACGACAGTCACATTTTAGTATAGATCGCGTAAATTCGTCGGACGAATGTGTTGTAAGCGGAATACGGCCAAACACGCAGTTTTTTTTTTTTTAGATTCTGAGCGTCGGCTGTACTGTTTTTACGACGATGTTTTTTTTCTCATTGTTTCACAGTGAACATCGTCTTAACGAGTCGATTAAAAGAGTTTACACGACCGACGTGTTTTTTGACGCGACCGATTTAGTTAAATAACGGACTAGCTGAAAAACGTACACGATATCGAATTAGGTAAAATACGGGTTCAAGTTACAATTTCTTTGTGGCTCTTGTTCGATAAAAACTGAATTTTTGACGAAAAGCTTTAACACAGGGTTAACAACACGTATGCTACTGTAAATTTTCAAAAACCTTCGTCGCAAAAGTTTTTTTTTTTTGGGGGGGAAATGGTCGAAAATTCATCATACCTTTGACATTGAGAAAAAATCCGAAAAGAATTTGTCATTTAAAAATTGTTATCGAAATATGCTGTATAAAGCAAATCTGATATTAAAAAAAAAATTCAAAAAGTTCCGTCCGGTACATTCTCAAAAAAAAATTGTGTAATTCGATTAAGACGATGAAATTACGCGCGCACAGTTATGCCATCGTCGAATATACAAAGGTTGTCCCAAAACAACTGAGAAAGTATTTATCGAAAAATACATCAATCATCTTCACAGAATTGCGGTTCTTTTTCGAAGTAATGTGATCCCCCTTGATCGAATGCAGGTGTCCCATCGTTCCTGCCATTTTTGAAACGTCTTGGAGAACTCTTCAACTGGAAGCTTATTGAAACACCCCTACGTGGCTGAACACACCTCTTGATTCGAGTTGAAAAATCGTCCTCTTAATGATGATTTTTTCAACGTAGGGAATAGCCAGAAGTCGCAAGGAGCGAGATCTGGACTATACGGCGGATGTGGCATAACCGTAATGCCGGTTTTATCGAGGTAGTTGAATGCGCGGTGTGCGGCGGCCGCGCGTTGTCAACAGATGCGGAACCCAATTCGAACAAACTCGTCTCATTTGCATTGATGGTCTTGTAAAATGCGGTGAATCGTCGATTTTTGTGATGTTTGTCCAAGCCTCTGAGAGATAAATGTCGATCTTCTCTAACAATAACCTCTATCGTATTCACATTAACTTCCGTTCGGGCAGGCCGTCCTCCATGAACAATTAGAGCAGCTGACTCTCGAGACCTTCATTAAATTCTTTCAGCCACCGATAAATTGTAGATTTACCAATGCACTGGTCACCACCTGGTATGCCACCTCCTGCATCAATTTATAAACTTTGTACGTATTAAATCCTCCCCAAATAACGGTCCAAACGGTTTCACACGGTATATAAATATTCTTTACGCGCGGATACACGTTTCTCCTCGGAGGAATCTTCGCGCCGTCTTGTTGAACTCGGTTTTGACACCGGGACGTGCACGCAAAAAAAAAAAACTGCAGAGCTCGCTCGGAACCGTATTTTCGGAGGCAACGATAGTGCAAATCGGACATAATATAGAAACGCGTTCAGACGGCATTTTCTAAACTAAAGTCGCGACTCCGTCAAACTCGGAAATATATATATATATATACGTATGAACGCCCGATACGACCGAATGAACCGCGCGGAGGCGACTCTAACCTAAACGCCACCCGACGAAACTTTAAGGGCCCTGGTGATCATCAATTTCACCCCGGGAAGTTCTCCGGTCGTTAGCGTACGATAAAAAACGCCGACAGTGTTCCTCGCATCGAGATCGTCCTAACTTCGCTTAAGAGAGAGCCGCTGCTTTGTCGACAAATTCGAACGGGGGGACGGTAAAACGCGTGCGGGTTTCGCAAGTCATCCGTCCGACCGCCGCGCGACGTTGAACGTATCTTACCGCGTCGCAAACCCGCCGCGACCGATATCAAAAAAGAAGTTTGCGCGCGTACAAATCGCCGTCGTTGGATTTAAAAAAGGACGATTTTTCTGCGTACGGTTTTCAAAAATCTTAAAAAGACAACGCTGTTTTTTACTATACAGTGTTACACTATATAATTGAGCGGAGCGAGCGTAGCGAGCGAAGCTCAATCTTAGGCGAGTCACCATAATTCGGTTGTAACCATACTCCTCCTAAACGACTTGACCGATTTACTTGAAACTTGGCACGACTATAGAATCTATCCATGGGAAGGTATAAATCTGAAATCATCAAAATCGGACGAGCCACGGAGGAATAATCACCGAAACAAAAATGGAGATCAATTAAAAAATTCGAATATGTCCTATTAGAACTTTCGAATTTTTTTAGCGCGTGCGTGTGGTCTATCCGGTGGTACTGAAAAAAGAAAAACGAAAATCGGCCATACCACGGAGGAATAATCACCGGAAAACCTAAATGGTTGCCATGGAAACTGATTGTTTTCATAGTGTCGCGTGCGAGAATAGAATTTTTTCATTCGACTACGGCGAAGCCCTGTCATTTTTTTTCCGGAAAAAAAAATATTTCAACCGTTAATATCTCGAGTTCTAGACCTGAATTCGATAACTTAACGAAAAAATAATGTTTAACCTCCTGATCACAAATATACTCGGTTTGAAAATTTGCGTGCAGAAAAATTTGATACAAAATTAAACGTATATAATCAATTATAACGATAACCAGAAACCAAACGAATCAAATCTTGGATTTGATAACGGTTTCGTCGGTGAACGTTATAATCAATTGAGAATAGCGTTAACTCAAGATCGACGAATACTGAACAAATTGCTGGCATATGGATCTACTATCCGCGGAACATCCAGTTCTTATGGTTAGGACGCAACGTTAATATAACGTTAAAATTAACGTTAATATAACGTGTATTAAAAAAGTTATCTGCGTTTGAAAATTACATCCTATTTCTATAGTCCTTCTGAGGATAGAGCAATAGATTTCTGCTGAATCGTTAGAAATAACATATATTAGGTAATACTCTTTGAACTAAAAATGACATGATTCATCAAATTCAACTGTTTCAGTGATGCCACGACTTCGACGCGGTGGCTCAAATATTGGCCGAAGAACCGCTCGTACCGAACAAATCCGTGACTTCCGTCAGAGACAAGATGCTGTGCCAGGCCCAACTTCCTCTATGTCTTCGAACTTGAGACCAAATGAAGATGGAAATCGTTATGATTCCTTCCTGAAACAGCTTGATGCTTTGAGATACGTTTCATGCATCAAATGCCAACGATTAGAATTGGTGAAACAGAAAGATCCGTATACTTGCTCAGCCTGCACTAAAAACCCACAAAAGTTCTCTGCATTGAACAATATGAAACCATCAACTGTACCACCCGAATTAAGAGACCTCAGTAAGATCGAACAAATGCTAATTGCAAAAAGCCATTTGGAGTTTGGTGGAGTAGTATTCTACCTCTTTGGAGACTTTAATCAGCTGCCTCCTGTTGGAGATACATCATTGTTAGCTAATCCACGAACGGATAACGCAAGTGCATTACATGGCAAGTTGATGTTTCTGAAATTTGATAAAGTTTTCAAACTTACACAAATAATGAGACAATCTGGAGACGAACAAAGAAGATTCCGGGAGGTGTTGGAACGGTTAGGAAGTGGACGGGTCACTGATGATGACTATGAACTGTTGAAATCCAGATTTGTAACAAACATTGCGTGCTTTGAAACTAATTTTGGAACTTCGCTTCGTTTAATGGCAAAGAAAGAAGGAATTGCCGAATACAATCAAATGCGCTTACGACAATCGAATAAGCCTGTGTGCCTGATCAGAGCAAAGCACAATAACCTAACAGCGATGCGAGGCTCTTCCGACGATGCACAAGGTTTAGAGCCGATCCTATGGTTGGCCGAAGGTTCTAGAGTGATGTTAACACACAATCTGTGGACAGCAGGAGGACTGTGTAACGGTACCCTTGGCACTGTTGTAGACATACTGTATGAGCCTGGAAATATCGAAAATATGGTGGATGATTTCCCTTTGTGTGTGATGATACGGTTCGACAATTACACTGGTCCAACAAAGTATAATGGCTTACTCCCTGTTGTTTCACAAACCGTCAGTTTCAAGAAATCAGGAATATCGTGCACCCGCAAACAATTTCCACTGAGGACTGCGTATGCAATAACAGTGCATAAGTCACAAGGAATAACGCTTGAAAAGGCTGTCGTCGACATTGGAAGCAACGAGTTCAGTCTCGGATTGAGTTATGTTGCTCTTTCTCGCGTCAAAACAATCGAAGGTTTAGCCTTGGAACCGTCGTTCCCTAAGAAACGTCTATTGGATGTTAACCAACATGCTGGATGGACGGTTAGGCGAGAAGCCATGAATCGTTTGCAGAGTAATGAATAAAGTCGTTAAATAACTATGAGGTAGTTTATTGCTTATTTAAATTCTGCAACAATATTTTCAATAAAAAACTGTATTGTACATCTAATGTCAAGAGTTCATTGGTTTAATTTCTTAAATACCAATGTACACGCGAAGCGTGCACTTGGTGCGCTCCGCTCAAAATTTGCAACCAGCAGAATGCATTGCACCCCTAGTAATACATACCTATCGTGTTCGTTTGCAGACGGCCGAGCCAAAAAAAAAACAACGGATTTTATAACATTATCGTATAATCTCTCGAAACGAGAGGAATTCGCGCGCGGGGCGAATAGGTCGAATCGCGTCTATCACACTCTGCCGTACACACCGAACGCCGGTGTACGAACCGTTTGTTGGTCACTGCGGTCGGCAGCGGGAAACGCCTGAACGTAAATCAAATTACCCAGCAGCAGCAGCAGCAGCAGCAGCTGTTATAGGCAAATAAATTAAAAGCAAAATATGTGTGTAGTAAAATGCTGCGTATAGTAACAGATGTCGGCGTGAAATAACGTTTTTCTCCCGAGTCTATAGTGATTTTTCCTCGCCGTCGTTATATTCGGCTCTACGCGATAATAGTTACTACGGCGCGATAAAAGAATTTCCATTCGATTTTACACGACGGTTTCGACGATTTATCAATCAAAGTAGGTAGGTAAAAATCAGGGGTTGAAACCGGTATTTCGATACCGGTATTAATACCGGTATAACCGAAAAAATAGAAAAACCGAAACCCAAATCGAAACCCGAAACCGAAAAAATTCAAATACCGGTTTTGAAACCGAAACCGAAAACCAAAAAAATCCATATACCGGTATTGAAACCGAAACCCAAAACCGTAAAATTAAAATAACGGTTTCAAAACCGATACCCAAAACCGAAAAAATCCAAATACCGGTATTGAAACCGAAACCCAAAACCGAAAAAATTCAAAAGGGTTTCAACCCCTGCAATTAAGTGAAGACATGGTTGAAGATATCATGATTTTAAGGGCTAATAAATTTAATGTTGAATAATTTTATTAATAAATGTTTTTTTTTCTTATTTGTGCCTTATTTTCTTGGATAATTGAATACACAGGTGGTGACATTAATTAAACTTAATTTCAGATTTAATTATTTGATTTTGGAAATATTTGAATACAAACTTAGGTGAAGGAGTAAATATATATTTTTCAATTATTGACGAGTCAATAAAAAAATATATATATTTAATATTTATCTATCTATGTGTATTTACTATTTATTTATCTATCACTAAAAATTAACTAAATAGTAAATACTAATTACTAAATTTGTAGTTTGGACTAGAGATAAGGCGAATTCAAAATTTAATTGTGAAACCAAACTCAAACCGAACTTTGAAATTTAACCCCTTAGTAATTACTATTTGTCAAATTTTCCCCAAAAAATGTAAAACAAGCAGTAATAAAAAAGGTCTTTCGTTAAATTGTATTGAAAAAAGTTTAGTTCAACATTTTACTACTTGAGTTTGACTTTCAAACTTAATTCTTCTTCATAATAAAAATACATTTGCCAAAATGTATTGTGTATTATAAAAAATAAAAGTAAATGTGGCCAATACAGAAAAAAAAGTTGTCAAATACTGAAATACCTGTTTCAAATCCAATATTGAAAATCAAAAAATTCAAATAATACAGGTTTTGAAACCGATACCCAAAACCGAAAAAATTCAAATACCTGTATTAAAACCGAAAACTGAAAAAATTCAAATACAGGTTTTGAAACCGAAACCTAAAACCGAAAAAATTCAAATACAGGTTTTGAAACTGATACCCAAAACCGAAAAAATTCAAATACCGGTATTGAAACCGATACCCAAAACCGAAAAAATTCAAATTCCGGTATTGAAACCGATACCCAAAACCGAAAAACTTCAAATACCGGTATTGAAACCGAAACCCAAAACCGAAAAAATTCAAAAGGGTTTCAACCCCTGGTAAAAATTTATAGTATCAGTAGTATTCGACGATTCGTTCGTTACCTGCAGCTGTCAATAGAAATTCTATAAGATGCAATTTTCGTTACACGTTATATACGATTAGGAGGTACAGCCTAGGCACGCTAACGGTTCCGCTGATAAGTAACGACTTTATTTAATAAACACGACTGTTCGAAAACGTTTAAAACTGTTATAAATTGCATCGTTTACGCATAATCTTACCCGCTGTAACGCCGGCCAACGAGACCGACAATAATTATTGTGCGACTTTATTCCACACACACACACACCATTAGCGAGCCGTCGCCAACAGCAGCAGCTCGTCGCCACTGTTATTTTGGTATATAGTATCGTTGATACCGGTCATTCGTATGTCACGAGGTGGATTTTTTTTTTGTAAATTTACGCGGTTTTTTTTTTCTTATACATTGGTTTAATCTGAAAAACATTGTTAAAACCGTACAGACAAGTATTGAATATAAGTACAGCGTTTCGCGAAATCGGTCACTGCTTTGGACGAGCCATAACACTGTGTATAGTACACCCAACCTATAATAAAAAACGTATTGCGGAATTCAATAATAAATACTCGCTGACGGGAAAAAAATAACTCCGACCAAACTACGAAAGGTATCATCACGAAGTTTTATAAACAATTTTTCGTCCACAAACAAAAATCGCGAACACTAATTGACACTATACATTTTTGGACTAGGTACCAAAAAATGTATTGTCGCGTTTTGAAAACAAAAAATTAAAAATTTTCACGAAACAGTGCCGAAATTTTGCAAAAGATGCTAACGGTTCGTGAGTTCCGATAACTCGCGCTCTGCAAATAGCGTTAAACAATAGTTTAAATTCGCAACCACGATTATTTTTACTTTTATTCGTTCACGTACGTCCTCTTATCTACGTGAAAACGTATTAAAAATTTTTAAAACGATTTTCAGAAGAGCAATTGAGAAATAAAAGAAAACAAATGACGAATATTTTTGGCCAACAAGTGTTGACCACCTGATTATACACTGATTCGTACGACGATACAACATCTACAGTTAATTTTTCCGAATATGTAAGTATGTTCTATAATACTTTTCAGCTGTGTCGTACGTACGATAAGACGTATTTAGTTATCAATTTATAACACCGGCAGCGTATGATTTTCACGTTTATCGTGTGTGTCGGAGAGTAAAAAAAAATAACTTTTTGTGCGTGTTCCGCATCACGACGTTTGTGTACCCGCTGTAACCGCTGCTCGTATAACCGATTTTGCGCGGACAAAACAAAACTTTCGGCCGATTATAAGCTGCTCTACTCGGTCAATTCGATCGCAGTAGATCGTTTTTTTATTCGATCGAGTTCTCGGCCGAGAGCTATTCAAATCTACCAGAATTATCGGTTTTTTTTTTTTTATTTCTTCAATCGCTGATCTTCCCCGCGATGATATCTCTGCGGCGGTGTCCACCGAACACGATAAACACGACTTGACAGCGCGACTTTCAAGAGCACTGCGTCTATTTTTTTTTATCGTTTTATTTTTTCTGCAGCGCAGACATTGTTGTTGTGACATTCGCCGCGTCGTACACCTACGGTTTTCGTTAGATCTCATCGACGATCCCCCTATAGCCACTGCGATATCGGTCGGTCGCGAAACAAACGATTTCGTACCGCCAAATTTTGGCGCACGGTCGGCGACAAAAAACACGATTCGTTTGGCCCACACTATAGAATTCATTATTATCGGCGCGAGTTTTCCACGTGCACAATACGACAGATACACACGATTGTATAGTAGAATACGTGATAATACACACGAGTACCTTTGTGTGGGTATCACCGCGTTACGGCCAAAGAAGAAGAAGAAGAAGAAGGGTCCGTCGTCGTAGTCGAAAAACGAGAAACGCGGCGGTGATTATTTTATTCATCATTTTTTTCCCCCGCGAAAGGTTGCAAAAAAAAAAACGACCGCAAAGCGTATATCACATATTTTGTCCACTGGGTTCTGCGCGGCGGCGTAGTATTATAATAAGTATATAAATAAGTATTATAATAATAATGCGCATTGTTGTAACACAAAAGATGAGCGCAGCGTCGACCAAACATTCCGTTGCAGTTACACACCGGCCGGACGTCGTTACGACACGATACTGTAGCCCATTATTTTTCTTTTTCGCGTTGTGTCGACGAAAAATTTCATGATTTTGCGGTCTACGCTATTAAAAATAGCGGACATTTTTTTGTTGTTTTTGTCGTCCAAACACACACACACGACCGCGCGGCAGACGTACGAGTAATTACGCGTTTTTACGCGCCGTTCGCCCGCGGAGAGCAAAACAATACAGGATAATACGATAAATACGACAATAACCGACAACTAAATACCAATAAACTATCGAAAACCTCCCGCCTCGAGTCGAGCCGCTCCGGAGTTCGGATGGCCATGGTTTGACAGTCGGAAAACGAGACGACCGTGGAAAAAATGGCGTTCCTCGTGGCAAAGGATGAAGGGGACGCACCAACAAAAATCTAATACCGCCTGCTCCGGTCCCAAACAACTGTTCCCCCGGCGGAATAGAACGGGGCTTTTTTTTTTTTTAAACAGATTCCCCGCCGCGCAGGGAAGATGCAGCCCTAAAATGGAATACTTAGAGAATATTCGGGAAAATGCGGCGCTGAAAAACAAACCGCGATGAAACCGCGCAGCACGATCGACGAGTGCGAGTCATACGCGCGCGCGCGTTTGAGAGGACAACGGTTTATACACACAATAATCTCGCCGAAGATCTCGCGGTCGAGAGATGGCTCAAAGGACTTCCTCCAATCCGATAACTGACTACGACAACGACAACGACACAACGACGGACCGACGATTTAAAATGATATTTTATCTTATTTTTTACGCGCTGTTGATTTAATCGAAATTTTAAACGTTAAAAGTCGCGAGACCACACGAACATATTGTATATCAAACATATTTCTGTATAAAACGATTCTGCGCACTCGGTATTCCCTCGGCAACCGAGTATTATTATATTATTATAGTCCACGTCTATGGTGTACGTAAAGAAAACTAACGACGCTATAAGAAACGCTACGTGAAACGTCCCCGCGCATTGGCAAACCTGCATAAACCTGAATTATAAACGTACACAAGGTGTATATTATATTTCGAATATTTTTTGTTAGTTTTTTTTTTTTTTTCTCTGAAACGTGTACATCACTATAAACTATAGATCAGTAACGCGATAATCCCAAAGACGAAAGATTTAAAGGGTTAAACGGTGCACGGTAGTAGTACTAGTAGTAGTGACCTGTTCGAGAGTCTTGCCGGGGTCGTATACGATAAACAGTTCGCAATAATCAACCTGTCACACGCACGCTGTTTTTGCGATGTTATGGAATTTATTTCGAACACACACGCCCGAAACGCGCTCAAGTCGAGTCCGCAACAGACGATTTCTCGATCGATTTTTCATAAAACGTCCCTTTGGATCGCAGGAGAAGTAGTAATTTTACAAACACTTTTTCTCCGAATGTTGTTCGTACACGATAATAGCTTTTTTCAATTTATCTCGCATAATATTTTATAATAGGTACCACCTACTGTGTCGAGTGAACGGTAATGACGTCTCGCGAGTATAAGTATAGTCAGCAGAAAAATTTTTCAAAATACGAGTGTATAAAATGTGTTTTGAAAAATTTCAACGTTATCTGTTGACAAACTGTCTCGACAAAGCCCTAGCCGATTTTTCGTTCCTGCTCGAACCGTTTCGTCGTTTTGAACGTTATTCTGAACACGCCGAAAACATATTTACACTTTCAAAATATTATTTACTGTATTAGGTGTACCTACCGAATAGTTTGGATGATTTTCGGTAAACTGTCGACAACCACCCTTCACGCTTATTAATAACGGCTCAAACATCACCATATATATATATGTATATGTTTTATAACTTTATATACGTCTGTTTTTGAAGTGAACAGATGTGTAAGGGTTATACGATATCAAAAAAAAAAATTATAATAGTTCACTGACCAGAGTAGAATGATGCAGATGTGACGAGGGGAAAAATTAAAACGTAAACATATATATATATAAAAAGGCGGAACGTATGAAAACGAAGTTTCACGTACGTAAAAAAGTATCATTAATCTCCCAAAAATGTCAGAAGGTAAAATGCGAGTAGACCGGCGGGATATAACGTAAGGTATTGAAGTGGATAGCTGATAAAAATCTTCGAATCACTCTGGAATATAATAAACAAAGTTTTTATTTTTTTTTTTTATTAAAAAGCATTCAATTCGGGTTTGCTGAGTAATACGCATTTTGACAGTGTAACGGGATCAATAGTAAATAAAGTGATTTATTATTATTATTTGTTTCTATTTCTCGTAGCACAGAATGTATTAAATGTTTATGTTCAATAAATGTTGAAAACACTCGCGGCTACTATTCATGCGGAATTTTTTCATGGTCAAAAAATTAATTGAATGCCTTCAATTAATTATCATACCACATCCATAAAGTTTCAAAGATTTATCATTTTTTAAACGATTATATTATTGTTATTGAAGGCACGTGTCGTTTTTGCGTCTAGAACATAATATCACCATTATTTCCTGGTAGTGTGTGTTATTTCTTCTACGAACACTGTTCATAAGAAACCTCAATTAATAAGTATCAATCGCGGTTATTGATATACATCTTTTTTTTCAGCGCGCATGTCGAGTGAATTAAAAAACACATTAGATTCGCGCACGGAAGTATTACTGTCGATTCGATGATGGAAATACATATAACGTTCGAAAACATTTTGTTCGATAAACAATCGAACGATTTTTAGTTAGGTGATCTTTATGGTAAAAGGCACGTCGTACAGTGCGTCTGCAGTGATGTTCGAGCGTGTGTTCCCAAACTCACTCGATTGGAATCAAATATTAACTACTTTACGGACGAGAAAGTCGGGAAACATTTACAGAAGATTTGTATTTGTATTTTTTCTTTTTTCATTATTTGTCCGCATACGAAGAAAAAAAAAAAACTTCAGAAAAATACTATTAAGATCTGCGAGACCAAAATAAAAATCCTACGCAAGCAATCGCGTTCGTATTGAGAACAAAGTCAAGTGAAAAAAAAAATTTGTGTACGTACAGAAAACAAATTTGATGTTGACTATTATATTGTTTGCGTGTCACTCTTATACAATAACGATGTAATATGGACGAAGCGTGTATAGTGTAAGTATGCAGCGACGGCTAAATTACCAACAAACGTTATAAAAACGTCTGCAGAACTGTCAATGATTTTTTGTAAATTTTTCAGCGATTTTTGACCAGATTTCGCGACCGCTGTTTTAGATTCCGAAATATTTCTATGAAGAATAAAACGAACGGTTTGTGATAATGTTTAAAATGAGCTCTCCTCATTCTGCTTCGTTTCGGTTCGATTGTGTACGTGACATTCTTTCACAACTTAATCGACGCGACAAACAACAATTCGTTAACCACTAATAATCATTATCGCTTTCGCGACGGTATTTCAATATGATGGCGATTAATCAATAACTTTAATTCCCTACAGCTAATAATTCCTAAATACTGCTACGAATGATCTTGAATTTTTAATAACTATAACGACGCATGTGTGGTTCACATGCCGTCGTCTCACTGCGTATGTGTCGATGCACGTTTACTATTATATCGTTTCATGTTTGCATGAAAATGTAAATAAAAATGTTATAAAAGGCTCAGCGTATAGGCAATTCAGGTACACGCGCGCGTAGGGCGCCACTGCAGCGGGTATTTAATTTTACAAAATTTAAATAATTTTCTTCGTTTACATTTACATTTTCGCTTTACAACAAACCATTTCGAAAGTAGGTATATGGTTGGACTATATAATTTTGTTTGACGCAATGTGTTGAAATTTCGCTTATTTTTAAAAAATTACATTCCGAAATCATCATAGTTAAAATAAAAACACGTCACTAGAAAAGGGTAAAATGCATTTTTCACGGAAAATTCGATCGATTTTCGACCAATTTTCGCGAATACAAATAGAATTTTAACATTTTCAATTTCAAGAGTATTTTTGACTCGTTGGAGTCCCTCAGAATCGCTGTTATCTAATATTATTTTTATAAGCGATGATTAATCGTTGCTTTCAAATTTAATAAAACCGGTTTGTTTTACATGTTCCTAAACATTGATCGTCTCCTTATTTATTTTTTTCATAACAATAAACAACGTGTAAACAAATTTCGTTTATTACACACAAAAACGTAATGAAACTATTTTTTCTATGCAAGTCCGAGTGAAAAAATTGTACTTTTCTATGGTAACCGTACGTGGAAAAAAAAATTGGTTAAATAGGCACACACTCGGATGATATTTTTAATGGGAACAAAATTTATAAACGTTCAGATACATATGTTAATGTAGTGACCTTACATAATAAACATCGTTTTACTTAACACTGCAGCAATTGATGATGGTTGTCGACCACTTAGTTTTGGCCATCTACGAAGACTACTACAATTAATATAAAAGCTACTAAGGTTGATTTTAAAACAAGAGTTTTCTTTTACAACTTTTGAAAACGGCGATAACTATAAACGTCTTGGTTTTCTTTCTGACGGTTTTAGTATGATTTAAGTTCAGTGCGTTTGTTCCGACTACTTTCGAAGTGCGACCATCCCCCCATCGTCTTACAGACGACATCTCATACACAACGTTGTAATGTCTCAAAACTCCTACGAAAAAGTATCACACGAACTTTTATGATGGTTTGTCGGACAAAACGCTTAAAAAATCGTGGTATGTATGTCGTACAAAACGATCTGTTGAGTAAAGGAAAAAAACATAAAGATCAAAATACAGACACAATATAGTTTACAAATTATAATTACGAACTTGCCTGCGTACAGGTAGTAGTAGTACTTAATATTGTTTCATAATAACTTTGTAGTACACTACTAATTCGTATATTCTGCGTTATAAAATATAACCACTCGCAGAATGTCGAGTCGCGTTTGTTTCATCGACGTATCTTTCTACTACGTCTAACTAGTAGAACTTGAGCGTTTCACGGTCCGTTGAAATAATTTTTAACCTAGATACACGTAATGAGTCGATTTTCGAGTCGAAATTATTCGAATTTTCACGCGTAACACCACGTTCGTGTCCATTGTAAATGTGTTGAATATAAAACGTGCGTACAAACGTCACACAATCGTACGAATCGTGCCTACTATCGTATATAAGTCGAACAAAAAACCTGACACACCACGAACGCCGCCGGATCATACCAGGGTGGTTACACACATAATTTAACGTTATCACTCGGGGGGCGGTACGTCTGAAACTCGTGTGAAACGAAACACTAAACATTTGAAACGCGTGCGCGACCGTGTCCATTAAAGGCGCTTTTACTAAACCGACTAACCCTCGTCAGCTCGGTTCTGGCGCGGCGGAAAACAAACGGTTGTTTAGACTTGTGTACGCGAAAACTTTAGAATTTCGTCAAAACGA
The DNA here is from genome assembly GCA_017140985.1 of Hormaphis cornu. Classification (NCBI taxonomy): domain Eukaryota; kingdom Metazoa; phylum Arthropoda; class Insecta; order Hemiptera; family Hormaphididae; genus Hormaphis; species Hormaphis cornu. The sequence goes on from CM029365.1 coordinate 1,440,016, forward strand.
ACTGTTGAGTGTTTAAACGGAAGAGAAACAAAAAAAAAAAACGACGCACGCGGGCGAAAAGCGATAACGATAATAAAATTCGAGAAAAAAAAAAAAAGGATTAAAAGAATATAATTGTCAGCAGCACGCGTCAGCGTTGGACGGACCGAGAAACTGGACTTGAATGGACGATTATTAAAAGAGAGAATGGAGCGGAGAAATGGGCAGAATGAAAAACGGGGATGTTTTCCGATATAGCTGAATGTAATCTTAGCCGAATGAAAAAAGAAGAAGCTTGTTCTTCACACCGCGGGTACGGGTACGATCGAGCGAAATGCCGTTGGATTTCGTATGAACCTCGCGCGGATTTTCTTAAAATTCTTCTCGTCTCTAAAAAAACGGCGGCTGACGATTAGAACCGGCTCTGTGGTTTAACTATTACTATGCGTGTACGTAAAAGAAGGGAAAACTCGGTGAAAAGTCTCCGGGCGGCGGCCCGACGAAGAAAATATAAAACCTAACGGAACGTAATCATCACAAACGCATTAAAAACAACTCTGGGTCTCATTAGACGCGCGCGCGCTTCGGTTTCGAACGGAAATCCGGCCGGAATCACGCGTGATTTATGGTCCCGGCCGCGGGGGGCAACAATGGCGAGATGATGGCGTTTATGTATATATATTTTTATACTATCGTCACTCGGAAACGATGGTTTTTAGAGAGGAGAAAAAACGTGGTGACGACGACGCCGCGCGTTTACTAAATTATTATTATTCGTCGTGTTTATAATTGTATAATACACATATTCGCAGAATTAATACGTTTTATAAATACGTACGTCACGACTAATCAAAAGGGGTATTCATTTCGGCCTTGTGCCGCTAAATATTGCCATCCGTCCTCCGCACAGCTTCACTCTGCATCCGGCCATATCGTTTTTATATCCTTTTTTTTTTTGTACGATTGCTATCCACACTGTTCTGTACCGCACGTTTAATCCAAGCGGCGCAGTGAACGGCTCTAGCGGAGTTTCCTCGGTTTTTGAATTTCTCCTCTGTCGATTTCTGGCCGTTCAAAACGCGTCTTGGGGCGGATTTAAACCGTGCGATTTAAACGTATCAAAATTTAAAACTGCCGAACGCTTCCGGGCCGTCGGGGTCGTTCGACCGCGTAAAACGCGACTTAAACTACCCCCCCGCCGGATTACGGTGCGCGCGTCATCGTCAAGCCGGCCGCATCAAAACTGTAAACGATTTCCTTACAACCCCCCGTTCGTTCCGCGCGAGACGAACGTTTTACACGAAACCAACTGCGAACAGTCCTTTGGGCAGTGGTGCGCGCGTATTCGAGTAATCGCCGAAACTGACATTAATGACGAAACTTAAATTTTGCATTTACTCGCCGCGGGAACCCTATGAAGACAACTGAATCGTTTCGAGGTTGCACGCGACAAAAACGTCAAAACACTGTTCGGAGCAAAACGTACGCGAGCGTTACGTACAGTTTTTTTTTTATCAATTTATAGGAAACAATTGTGCAAAGGCCCGTTAAATGTCACTCGTTTTAGTGAAGCGTTTTAAAACACAAAAAATAATAAGTAATTCAACTAAACATTGAAACTGCTGAGAAAAAAGGTTTTACGTAAAAACGCTCAAAACTCGAAACGCCAAAAACCAGCGTCCAATGATTTTTACAACGTTTTAACACATATTATTCGCATACGACCGCTGGGTTACGCAGCCGCGTTATTAATACCGATTCGCACACGACCACGTACCCTTGTACTAAGCGTTTTTGTATTTTGAGTAGGCAAACAATTATTGTTGTCTGTCGCCTTGGCCCGTTTGTATAACTGAGCAGGGAATACAACCTTACTAGCACACTAGCGCACGTATAAGCTCAACTTGTTCCAAACCACTATTGCTCACGTGTAAATTTAACGTAGAGGTATTTTCAGTGTTACACACGTCGTCATAATATAATTTCGGATTAATTTTTTATACATTCTGACAACCGTCTTCACTGTCTTTAACTGTACAGACAAAAATAGAACAATTTCGGGCGCTGACAAAATATGTATATACATATTTTACTTTACCAGTTTAAACGTGTACAGATGAACTGCACTGTAGTTATACGTAGGTACGCGTTTTTCTCGTTTACCAACAGCTACGGTATCACATCAACGTATTACGTATAACGATTTCCTCGACTCTTTTCTTACTTTCTCTCTCGGGGAGATCACAACCGCGGCGGCTGTAAGTACCCATACAACACGGTTATTGTCGTAGGATATTTCTCTCGATTTTTTTCCTAATCCCCAACGTCCTAGACCGTGATTTGATTTCGCGTGATTTTCTCCTCTATTTTCTCCACCGTTCGAACCCAGGGGGACCCACGTTTAACCCTCTATAATCCTACCTACAATATTCCACGCACCCCAACTGGCATCCAACTGCAATATTTCGTAATTCGTTTTTTAATCAAGTAGTAAGTCGGTACGTAGATGCCGTCCGTGACGGTGTGTACGCGAAGAATGTGGTAATACAGCCAAGACGAGCCACTGTTACCGGTGCGCGAGGAGCAAACACTGTATAAAAATAAAAAATTTGAGTTAGGTACGTGGTGGTTTATTATACATGTAAAAGACAAACACAACGTATTTCGTCAACGTGACAATGAAAAATAACAAAATACTATCGAAATTATAATATATTTAAACTGCTTAAATTATACTTAGATACAGAGTCGCTTTTTACCCGATTTTAAAGAAAGATTATTATGTATTTCGCACGTACCGCGGCACCCGAACGGTTGAATATACATATATTTTAACTATCTGTTAGTATTTTTGTGGTGACCACTCACGTGGGAAAAAGTTTTTTTAATCTGTCAAAAATTATTTAAAAAAAAATAAATCGTCATACACGTTATAAAGTTATTTTGACGAAAATATAGAGCTTCGACACGTTGACACGTATTCGATTCGAGACTCACTGAACTCGCTCGAATTGTATTGCTTACAAATTTAATAGAGGTACGTGAACTATACACTCTCCAAACGACAAGTGCCCAAACCTGCTCCACCCTACGGCTTGCTAGACTTTAGTTAATACATAAAATGCTGATACGAAAAAATCTAACAACAATATTTGAATAATTGAGCAGTTGAGCAAAAACTGTTTTCTAGTGCTTTTTTTTACCCTTGCAAAAACTGTATACGTTTTGAAATTAAACCTCCTCTTTGCTGTTGCGAAATTTAAATTCAATAAATCCGAAACCAACTCCCGAAAAATAAACAATTATGATATAGTTAAATTTAACATCATAATATATTCGAATATTGTACTTAATTTAAGTTTGTATAGTTGTTATAAATACGATAGATTTCTATGATTCCGTATCATTTTTATTGAATTACTTAAAAGTATTTAACTCCATCGAATCATAAAATATAGGTTCGACAACGTTTTACCAGAAATACATTTCTGACTGTGAACCCACACACAGATGTTTGAAAAATGTAAGTTTTAATTATCTTTCAGTTATACATAGCAGTTACATACATGAAAGACACGACAACTGTACGTGAATATTGAATATGGCGTACACTTTATAATACGGTAGTTCACCGCAAAATCCGTACGACTTGATAGGTATATTTTTGGTAAAATAAAACACGAACGTAATAACGTTAAATTACAAGGCAAAGTCAATTTAAGTTTTAAATTAAATCACTCTAAACAGACGCATAAGCAGAGTTAATTTACGGTTAATTTAGCGTACCGAAAACGTGTAACCTGCATCTCCTCGTTAGTCGTTGAATAAATAAATGTACAGCCTTCTGCATAATGTTTCGTCATTACGTCTGACGATCATCAGTTTAAATCGAATTTTTAAATTATTATAAATGTCTCGCGCATTTGCCACTCCGGAAAATGCAACAATACTCATTGTTCCCGAGAGAGTTTCGTTTTTTTCGTACATAACGCTGATATTAATTAAGTTTAATTTTAAAGAGAACGTTTTCTTCGCATTTTTAATTTTTAAATATTAATGCTGCGAAATTATATATATTTAAACTGTTACGCTGATTTTTATGCAAAGGACGGAAGCGTTTTTTACGTACTTTTATTTCGGTTTTTATTTTGGTTGTACGACGTACTACACTAGTTACGAATGTACTTAATATTCAAAATATTACCTGTTCACTATTTGAACTCGGCTCAAGATTACTCGCGGGTACTGTTTTTTTAACTAGGCAGAAAGTAGTTTTCTACAACGGTTTCTAATGTCTGTATAAAAATACATAAAATACTAAAAACTAAAATGGCTTAATACATAATTCAATACTGAACGTAATGTCATTAGCTAATGTAATTTTCATATATGTATTTTTAACAAATACGTATCTTGACTGATGTATCATACGTTTGCGTACGTCGTTGAGCACTTATATGTATAGGTTAGTACTTTAACTTTTAACCTAAAATTTCTACAAACGGTCCTGAAAAACCGTACCTACTTATAATAATAATAACAGCGAAGAACAACAAATAAACACCGCGCTGATATTATTAATATATGTATAATTCGTCTGACGATAAGTTGTTAAATGCAAAAAAACAATAATAAAAAATAATAAATCGCGATAACATCACGCTGTTTTAAACGTACTGAATAAACGTGCCTATAAAGAACACGTCGTAAGTACAACATTATGTATTCGCAACTGCGTTGGTACGTAACTGTACGTTTAAAATTGTACGGACTTTACGAGAACACGAGAAGTGTTGAGAAAATTAAACGATATTTTTCAAAACGACTTTTTAAAAAAACTTGTCGTCGGTTACCACTTATCGTTTTCATCCACCCGTCGGTGGCGTGGCGGCCGGAAATTCACGGGGACGTAAAATAAACACGGGAAAAAAAATCAATTTTAATGTACGTAGGTAACCACACCACCACCTCTACTAATATCATACCGAATTCGTAAACACGTACATCAGAGAGACTCACAGCTTAACACCACACGAATAGGCCAACGATTTTGTTTTTTACGCTCACGTCGTTTCCGCGAAAATAGCTTTTTCGTCGTCGTCGTCTTCGTCCGCTCTGTATTTTACGGTCGGTATTTTTTATCGGCTCGTTACGAATGTGTGTAAGTTTGTTTGTTGAAAAAAATCACGATCCCCCTGCGCGCGCCACTGAGCCCCTGGTCCGCAAAATTGATTTGCAAAATAAAACACTATCCGTTGTTTCGCGTGATATGACATGACACGAGGTACACACGATTGACGTTGAAAAATGATTGCCTGACACTTTGAGATTCACAGATTTACAGTTGCGATATTAACGGGAAGACCGCGCGGCGACTGCACGATCGTTATGGGGTACCGCGTGGTATGTGCGTTTCAAAAGGGATGCACAGTGGTCAAAAACCCTAAAAAGCTGGCCAAAAATGCAGAAAAAAATTTTTTTTAACAATATATTTTCTAATGAGAATGTCTTTAGAACTATTAATCTGACTCATTTTCACCATAGATGAGTGACAGTGCACCTCTGTTGTCTTTGTAACTCACTCTTGCAGTGACCGTCGCGCGATCAACATCTCGTGCTACATTAGTGAAAAAAAATGTCCATCTTCAAAATTATATAGCTTTGCAAAAACTCAGCTGATTTGCACGTTCAAAACATGGAATCTCTCCGTGAAGGTAAGTTCTTTTATAATATTTTATCGTATATTGGCTTTCTTTTTTTTTTCGTTTTTGAAATGTGCGTTGAACCGATGATGATTTTCTGGATTTTCGAAAATTTAAACAAACTTTGAGAAGACCTGCAAAAAAAGTTCCACCGAGTTCCACTTAGATTTTTTTTTCTACTATTCAAAATATCTTTTTTCATAAGTATTGTAAAAACTAGCTGCACAAAGTTGCACATTTCGCTTCGGTGCAATGTTTTATCCTGAGATCCCAATAAATTTTTTTCCGCTGAATGTCATGATGAATGAAATTTAATAAGATCGGTTTTTTATGTGCTCCGTCATAACTATTGTAACTGTTCATTGTCAACAAGTAAACAAACAAACAAAGTCAAATTCGCAACAATGTGCAAATGTTATGCGTTTGAGCATGAGCTTGTTCATGCGTGTTCACGCGCGTCCCGATCGGTAGTCACACTATAGTCTGGCTCACGAAAAGTGAAATATTGAAAGAGAAAAATATTGAAAATTTAATATCAAATTCGTTATCAGCAGCCTCGAAAATTATGATATGCAAAATTTTGGACAAATCGGACAACATTTTCGATTTTTGGCCAGCTTTTTAGGGTTTTTGACCACTGTGGGATGGTCCACACGCGTGATACGAACAGTAGAGGTACGTAACGCAACGAGTTTCGACGACAAAATAGCGAATCGGTCAAAAAAAAAACAGGAAGCTCCCGGATTCGAAGGCGTCCGGTTAGCCCGTGTATTGTGTGTTTGGTCGCCAATAATATAAATCTCCCGAGGGTACAAAACGCGTCAGGAAGCGAACGGTGACGCGCGGCGATATATTATTATTACTGTGTGTGTGTGTCTACTAATGTGTAGGACGTAAAATAACGTATAACCGCGTGCGACTTATTTAACATTTTTCACGCCACAGTTTTACGCATAAACAATATACACTGTATATAGAGCGATGTACATTTCGCGTGTATAGGTTACGTACCGAATGTACCTATAAACGAAACGGCTAACATAATAAATTGTTCGGATACGCCCCGCGTGCTTTATAAATTCTCGATATACGGTTAAGTAGTGAAACGATACTCCGTATTTGATATGCGTTCGATACGTTTTTCAAAAACACAAAAACAACGGGTAGTAACACGCGTTGAACGTCATATCAAAATAAATTTACGACGTTTTGCTGCACCGCGCGGGTGTAAAACGATTGTGTCCTGCCACTACGGATATCGTATATGATGAAACGGAACTTTGCGCGAAAACGTGCCGCGGCGATACGTACAACGCGTTTGAAATCTTATCGTCGTTGTTTGTCGAGTGGATGTCGACGAGTTATCCGCGACTGCTGCGCGAGTTAGCAAGTCGCGATACGAACTGTGCAACGACCAGTGCCGGATTAAACATTGGTGGGCCCCTAGGCAATTAAAATTTTGGGCCCCAACAAAATTATTTTTTACATAAATCTTTAAAAAAATTGTGGTTTTTCGTTTTCACGGGGCCCCTTAAATGAGTAGGGCCCCAAGGCGGGCGCCTACTCCGCCTTATGGGTAATCCGGCACTGGCAACGACATCCGCCGGCACAGCGGAGTGTAAAACAAACGATTGCGTGACGACGACAAAGACGACGACGACGGCGCGCGTGTCACGGAGGACGCTGCGGACGCTGCTACTTGCTGTGGAAACGAACTACTGTTCGGACGACGCGGCGTTTCGCCGATAGCACGACACTGGCGATACTCAGTGGCGCAACTACGGGGGTGCTATGGGGTGCTGAAGCACCCCCAACTTCTTTTTTAGCACCCCCAAGATTTGAGCTCTAGTTGCGCCACTGGCGATACTTCGGAGGTGTCGGGTGGTGGTGTACTTTATTTTCTGCCACTTTGCGAACGACTACAACAAAAAGAACTACTTACTTACCTGTATAGCAGCAGAAGCGGTTGTGGTGGGCTTGCTACAGTAACGGCACACTTAAAAATGTTATTCAATCATACGATAGTATATTCTTAATGTCAGAGGTAAAGTCGATTGATAAATCGTTTTTACCTAAGTTTCTTTTTTTTTTAATTATTATAATTACTAAACGCTGGCGTTAGGAAACGGCTAAACGAATAACAAACGATAAGCCCGGAAAAATCGCGCGGATCCTGTTAGAAAACACCGGAATTAGAAAAATGTCGAACGTTATTATCGATAACCTGCGATTCCTCGTGCAGATCGTTCGTACTACTCTATTGCTCAGTCAGACGCAGTGGCACACACAAAAACGTTTACAAAGATATTTATTAGAATTCATACGAACAATTGACTAGTTTATAGTGAACCTGTTATTTTTTATACAAAGTTTTTATATTTACACGGGTTGTAGCGGGAGTACGTATTTTTTCGAGAAATTTAAATTTTTGAAATGAAATTGAATCCTTTAAAAACACTCACCGAGTTTCTTCGTTCACCGCGCGCGTAAATAATAACGAGGACGACAGTTTTCGGCGGAAATCTGGCGAACAAAATTTTTCGATGAAATTAATAATCAAAACCGGCGCCGCAGAATTTGAGTATTTAAAAATTTTACGTGTCTTCTGCTCCGGAAAGAAGAACGTTTTCACGCGAGAAGTAAATATTATACTCGTTGACTCGTTATCAATTTAACCGACGTGTTTTAAAGTAGTCGTGTATTTCAGGATCGTTTGATGAATGGATTGTTGACTTTGTTGGCTGGTCGGTGTTACACCGGATGAAGTTTTAGACGAAATGTTCAACAAAAAAAAAAAAAAACCGATAATACTCGTACTCTAGTAGTAGTCTTACGATTTTACAAGTGTAAAACAAAACTTTCGTCTCTTGAAATATATATTTTATAAAATATCAATTTCGGACACGCGTGCATAGTTTTGTAAATTCGCGTTCATTAACCACATTATGATCAACAAAACAGAATACGGATATTATTGTGTGTGTGTGTGTGTTTACCAATTAGTCTATTTTCATCAAAAATTTTGAAGAAAATAAAATGGCCGGCAGGTACTATCTATTATGCATATATTCTTGACATTCCAATACACACGGCAAACAAACAACCGCGTTGTGTCGTCGACGACCTAAAATTCGGTGTAAATCTTTCTAGAGTTTTTTTGTATTTGAGAATTTTTCAACAAAAAATTTTGCGTTTTCACAGGCGGGTGTGGTCAGTAACACACAGACACGATTACAAGAGCGCGCGTAGTAAAAAACCAAAACACCCGAAAATCGTCTCTCGTATTATATAGTACCTCTCTATATGGTACGCGTCTTTGTTCGGCGCGGGCGCTTTAAACGGACCGGATACGTACGCACAATAAAATATTCCGCTTAAAGCCCGAATGTGTCGGCGAACGAACGATACGCGTATTATATTGTAATACGTCACCCGAGCGAGAAAGTTCAGTTTAAGAAAAAAAAATTTTAAAAAACCCTTTTTTTCATAATATGGTGGGTAAAAAATCCGTTGAATCGGACGAGTTATATAAACTCAGCGCTGGGCGGGGGCGGCGGCGGAGCTCCTCTTGAACATTTTTTTTTATACTCCGAAAGCGCTCGTACAAATTATCGCGTTTAAAGGACGGTAATTTTTCTCCCATTTCATTTAATTTGTTCGACCGCTGGTTATAATCGTACATCGTTATTATTATCGTGTACCTAACCTGTAGTAGTAGTAGTCTCTGTGTGCAAAAAACACACAGACAGGTTACGTGGGTACGCCGCGAACAGAAATTACACGTTTCGACAGAAAAAACCACACACACACACACAACAATCGTCGGTAACCAGAACAATAGTAGTAGTAGTCAGTGCCGGATTACCCATAAGGCGGAGTAGGCGCCCGCCTTGGAGCCCTACTCATTTAAGGGGCCCCGTGAAAACGAAAAACCACAATTTTGTTAAAGATTTATGTAAAAAATAATTTTGTTGGGGCCCAAAATTTTAATTGCCTAGGGGCCCACCAATGTTTAATCCGGCACTGGTAGTAGTAGTAACGTTGTGATATTATCACACAGTACAACCAGAAGGCTCGCTTTTTTTTTTTTTTGCGGGTTCGTCACGGCGGATTCGTCATTCGCTGCAACCGTTTGGGTGGTACAGAGACGATAATTAATCGCATCCCGTGGTACCTGACCTACACCGTGTGTCGTGTGTGGTGAAACAACACCATCTATCTATCGATCGGCACAACGCGGTATGGAGGAATTTTCCGATCGTATCCACGTGTATGTACTCAACAGACAGTATCATCGACCGAACGTAACCGCGCGTCCGAAGCACGTTCGAGCACTACACCGGAATCCCCCCCGAAACGTTTTATTTTATACCGCTGAACGATTACTCCGTGTTTTGATATAATCCGTTATTATTACATATGTCTACTCGTCGGTCGCGGTACGTATTTAAGTAATTATTATTGTTGTTGTTACCTGTTACGACGGCGACGATCAGAACGGTCCACGCTTTGTAGAAACGCATCGCTCGGTGGCGCGGGCGGGTGGGTCGACCCAGGGACGACGACGCGGGCTGACGACGTGGATGCCGGACGACGGCGCAAGCGATACTGCTGCCGGTCGAGCACGCGTGTGTCGTCGCGTCGTGTCGTCAGGCCGCCTCGGGGCGACAACGGCGTGGTGGCGGCGGCGCGACCACCCCGAACGTGGTGGCGGCGGCGAAAAAGAAAAAAATTAACCGCGACGAGTCACCTCGATTGCTTTCTTCGGTTTAAAAAAAAAAAAAACAACTAGACAAGTCAACCGAGTTGTTAAAAAAAAAAAAAAAAAAAAAAAAAAAAAGAGTAATTTTTTCTGCTAAAACATTCACGCAGCGAAATGGTGTTGAACGCGCGTATGGAAAGCAGTCAGTAAACGATCGGAGTAAAATAAAAAGGAAGCGCCGGTTGCGTATATAGGTTTGACGACGGCGTGGCGACTGGCTGGATCACTATAGTGTTTTTATAGGAGTTTGAACCAGTGGCGTTTATATAGGTAGGTAGGTTTTTTTTCCTCGGTGGATTATATGTTTGTATTTTCGTAATAAAATGTAAGTATATGTTTATTTGAAGTTCTCAGCGGAAAGCGTTCCTGCGAGACTTTTCAACCCTCTTTACATCATCATCATCATCATCAGAGTTAGATAAATCGTTTTTATAATAATTAATTGTAAAACAAAAAAAAAAAAAAAAATTTTAAAAAAGTTTCAATTTTTTTTAATCACGTCACTCAAAATCACGTCACACAACCGACACTAATATAACGTATATAATCGTACACAAGAATAAACAAATCCTATAATTTTTAAATACGTAGTTTTGGATTTATAACAAAAAAAAAAAAAAAAATTACGAGACAAAATCGAGATTTCTCTGCACACTCGCAAACTTATTATTAAGAACTTCATCGTGACCTGCATAAATGTCTCTGTGAACATGGATAACAAGGCCAATCCGGTTTCAGAAGTTGTATTTCTCAGATACGTCTTTGTAAGGTCGAAAAACTCCTCTCGACAGTCGCAACAGATTGCAGCAAACAGGCAGAACTGCCAAAAGGGTATTGGGAAATAAATTCTTGTCACATCTTTCTATAGAGCAAATGGCTGTTTTAGGCAGGTGTAGTACTATAACTTCTGTTTTTATCCATTTCTCTTTCCGTGAGAATTCGCTCTGCACGATTTCTTTGAAACGTAAATCTTCTGAATAAAATTTATAAGCCAGGAGTCCAGTGATGAAAACTCACTTTTTATGCAAAATTCTGGAAGAACGCATTGCGACGATGAGATTAATTCCTTATGGGTTTCAAAACGTTCATTCGATGCACTGCAAAAATCGTCAACGTAATATACTGCTCGCCGATAATACTCTTCTTCCGAGTTGAGTAAGGTACGTTACAACGGGATCCTTGAAGGCGACAAGTTCTTGAGACTTCTTCTTTAATATCATTTTTGTTAGCGAATTCTCTTATTCGGACGTACGGTTCTTTGAAATTATCCTCTACATTTCATCTCTGTTTTTTCAGCAGCTCCAAAATATTTGTCACACTTTTCATAGCTTGTCAATATTTTTATTTTACAGTACATATTTCAGACAAATCGTGCGTGTCATGGAAAGCATGTTGCTCAAAACAAAAAGATTAACAATAAATTGATATTATTGACCTTATAGAATTGCTTAGAGCATGCGCTTTTACATTGTTTTCCTCGATTTTTAAGACGGCAAGATTAATTGGCTGCAGTATTTCTTTAAAGAAAAGTACTGAGTCTTTCGACCCGCCGCGTTTCGCAAACGGATATCGGTTTCTTCTTTTTTTTTGTTCAGGACAACATTCAGTAATGGCTAATTTGAGCAATTCAGTCCTTTGGGCCGACATGTGAAAGAATGCACACACTTCACTAATAATACCCATACAGTTTCTTATAGATTCTATAACATAGAACGTACTTTACTTGCATCTGATAAGCACAAGTTTAATTTATGAGAAGAACAATGTGTGTACACGGCCATCGGTAGTTTTTGTTTAATGCAACATTGCACACCTCTAAATTGGCTTCGCACGGCTGATGCGCCATCGTACCCTCGACCTCTAAGTTTATTTAAATCTAGACCTAAACTTGATAAAGTTAATAATTCAAACCGGATAATCCAACACCGTTTTAGCTGAACCTGTAACTTCGTGTACAGGAACAAACATAAGGAAATCTTCTCTAATTTTAAATGAATCTTCGTCAACATACCGTAAACACGGAGAAAATTGCTCGACTTCACTGATGTCAGTTGTTTCATCCGCTAATACAGAGTAAAACAATGACTTTTTTACGTTGGACAAAACTTTAGATTGTATAATACGTCCGAACGTAGTAATAAGTTCGTTCTGAACTACTGATACATACTCTCTTTCCACCGCTATTTAACAGCTGGTCTTTAAGATATTCATCTCCACTATTAGCCCTATATCGTAGCAAAGCTCTGAAATTCCCATCGTTGTTTTCTGGCTCTTTAAGTACTATTCGTCCACTATCACAATGGCCCCTTAAAAAAATTTGCTGCCTCCCACAAAATCTTATACTTTGTATTATAAGGAGTAATTTTTTATTAAACAATGCGTTCAAACTTTGAACGCGTTGTTTAATTTCCGAAAATACGATCCTGAGCGAGCTCAGTTGCCTATAGTATACAAAAACAAATTTAACAATATATACTCTTGTCGAATCTGTTTTGTCTTTCCCGTTTTGGTATTGCGTAAAAGTTTCAGCTCGGTCCGATCTTTAATTTGAGTGCTACGCGATCAAACAAATCTAAATCGATGTGGAAAAAACACGTTTCCCGTAGTTATTTGTTCTCCCCCCAAGTTCCATTACTCCTTTAAAAAAAAAAAAAAAAATAGTTTGAAAACTAAGCGGTCAAACCCTTTTTAATGACACATATAAATTTCAAGTCAAACGAAGCACTTTTGAGAACTTGACCGTTTTTCCCTCAGAACCTAAAAAATAATCAACGTTTCAAATAAAGTACCATCTCGGATCGGTTATCTATCTTTTGAGGTATTGTACGTTAAGCGTTTTTTTTACAAGGATCACAAAATTAAAAAAAAAAACCTAACCCCTGCCTTTACTGACTTTTCCATAATGTGTTGTCACCCTAAACAAAGCTGTATGCAAAATTTCAGCTCGATTGGACAATGGAATGTGGGTTAAATGTTAATTACGAGAATTGAAAATAACAAAATACTTGGAAAAAAACGCGAAAAACTTTTTTCTGGGATTCGAACCAGCGCGGCACCCAGTCGACAAACAATAGTGTGACGCACCATTTTATCGACACTTTTCATGTACGCTCTTGAAAACTACTTGGCCGATTTCCTTGAAATTTTCGTATACTTATAGCAATTTTTGTTTTACATAACGTTTAAAATTTTTAATTCTTAATTAATAAAACCGTGTAAATTACAATTTTTTTTTCAAAAAATAAATCACAAAAATAACGAATTTCGGCCAATTTTCAGAATTAAAAAGACTATAAAAAAAAATTGTGACTAACGATTTTTGAAATTTTTTAGTTACGAACAGTTACTATATATGCTTTTAACATTGTATTAAATTTTCAAAACTTTTTCTGGAAAATTTAAGTTTTTATTGAAATTAAATGACAATAAAATTGGAAATTTTTTAATGTTTCAAAGTTCTATATTTAGCTCAAAAAATTTTGAAATGTTTTGAAATTTGTCTCACACCTGTACATTAGCAATGTTAACATTGTGTGAAAATATCAAGTCTTCCAATCATTATTTTGGGAGTTATGACCAATTAACAAAATTGATTTTGTCAAAAACGCGTTTTCCATACTTTTTTCCGTTTTTTCTTAATTTTCCGTTTTTTTTTTTTTTGTTTTTCCTGAAGAACTTTTTTGGAATTGTAAATTTCGTAAAAACACAATGAATAATGCACCAAGGATATAAAATTCTCCACCGGAAAATGGTACTGTTGTTGAAGATCGGAGCAATTCCATAAAAAAGAGCTACACGTGCCACAGACACGAAAATAAAATAACACACATCTTTGTAAAATCAATAGCTTCCTCGCTTCGCTCAGAATCTAAAAGTCAATAAATTAGCATTGATAACATATTGTAACGATGATAATTGACAATAATAAGTCGAATTAATGCGATAAAATGTTTAACTGAACAAGTTAAATACGAAAATAATCGATTTTTTAACTAGTCAATGCCCACCTTTGCAATGTGGTTAGTGGTTATATAAAACAAATCGGGCGACAACAAGATTATTTCCTAGCTTTTAAATGCAAATCTATATTTTCCCATTTTTACCATAGTACAAAAATCTAAGTTTCAAAATCACACCGTTACATAAATTTACGCTTTAAATGTAAGTACTTGCATACTTTGTACTCCTCAAATTACCTTTATCCACTGTGGTTTCAAATTTTGAAATTCAAATGTATACAATGTAATGACAGTTTTGACCTTGTGGGTGAAAATTTTATTTAGTTTTTGGAGGTACTCTGACAAAGTTACAAGTCGTAGGCAAATTAATTTTTAAATACTTATTAATATAATACATTTGTGCATTTTCAATACATAATAATTAAATACAAATGAAATGTAAAATTTTAGCAGCATATAGGTATACAGGAGTTGTGTAACAAAATGTGGTCAATATATCTGAAGTTATGCTTACTTACCTGGAAACATTTAGGAAAACACAAATAGTTCCTGTTGGTTATTTACCCGTTGCATACTTTGTAACAGACAAACAAATGTGCTAAACTTTTTGTTTGTTTCTACAAATTATAAGCTATAATATAATTTACATATAGAACTAATATTTTGTGTGGTGCGATATTAAATGAAGGCATTCAAACATTTAAAATCAAATTTTGCATCAGGTTTTTTTATTTTTTAACTTATTTGATCATGAACACTGCCATTTAATAACAATACAAAATCAAGTTTTAATAACCCAACAAATAAAATTGCATTTATTTTTAAAAAGTTCAATAATGTTTATAAACACTATGATCAAAACTAAAATATACTTCTAAAATAAAATTCCTGTAGGTCTTGGGAGCATTACAGTAGGTCCATTTAAATTGCTAGAAACAAAAAAAAAAAAAAATCATTTAGTTGATTACAAAATTAAATTGTATTCTTTAATAATATAAAAATGACATGTGCAAATAATGGCATAAGTACCTGAATTTTAAAACAACTTTTCCAATGGTATTACCACTTTCAACATATTTGAATGCACGTTCCAATTCATGCTCCATATAAGTTTTATCTAATACTGGTCTTAGAACGTAGTCATTAGCCATGCTAGTTAGTTCGGATAATATTTTTGAGTCAAATTCATAATGATTCCAACATTTGTCACCTTTAAACGTCTGGAGAAAAAAAATTTAACTGAAAATCACATACACCATTGACATTCCCAAAATTACAAATATTTATTTTTAAATCATACTCACATAAACAAACTTTAGCCATATCGTGTAAAAAAATCTACGGATTAGTCCATAAGAGTCTGATGGTAGACAATATGGTCCAATTGGTATAACTTTACCATAAAAATTGCACAGCTGTTTGCATAAATTATTTTTTATTTCACCGGCCGTATTAAATACATAATCATACCTAAACAAAACGTACACACACTATACTTAACAAATAAATCAAACTTGAAAACAAATACGATTCAGTGTAACTCACCCGTTAGGTGCTGTACAAAGTAACTGATCAACACTAATAGTTTCTGTATCACAAGTCGAATTGGCGCCCAAATACTTCATGAAATAACTTGCCCGGCTCGGACAAGCAACGGTCACGTCACAATTTAAATAACAACACAATTGAACGATTATAGATCCAACTCCAGTATCACCACAGAATACCAAGACCCTGAAAATTATTTGAATTAGTAGTTGTAAATAAAACTCTACAATATCAATACACATTTCATAAACACACACTATACATAAATACATATTACTAATACATACTAAATATGAAACTTTAAAATGTAAACTTTAGAGAATACATTACAAATCAAAGTTCTTTGGGGAATAATTATAGAATGTTATTTTGTACATTTTTTTGAAATGTTTTCGTTTTTAATTTATGACCCAAAAACAAATTTTTTAATTTTAATTTTAATATTTAATTCATACGGACGTTAAATCCAATAAAAATATAATTTTATAGAATTGTTTAATGAAACCTTCAACCTTCAATTTAAACTCTTGAAACTTTAATATGATACTAATAACATGTTTACTTGTTTGTTTGAAAAGTTTTAAAAATCGGTTCACACAATTTTAGTTTATACTCGTTTTTGTATCGTATTTTGTCACTATGTTTTTTTGGCCATGATCCCTCCAATATTTGTTCAAATTTATTGAAATTTTAACACGTTATTGGAATGAATGAAGTTTAAATAACATAAAGGTTTCAAACAGTATTTGAGTTATTTTAAGCTAAATATAGATCATTAAAATGTACATAATTCTGTAAGCTTTGTATAATGTCATATAGTTTTTATATATAAGACTCTAGTACCCAACCAACAAAACACACTTTTCTATAAGCTGTCAAAAAAATTATGGTTGTCTGTTTACACATTTTTTTCAACCTTACTTATGGCATTATTACTTTGTTTTTTGTTGGCAATAACTTTTCTAAAAAATTGTAAGTTGATTGAAACTTTGACAGATTATTTTAATGGATAAAATTAACATGTCATAATAGTTTCAAATAAATTAGAAACATATATATAATATATAATATTTATACCTTAATAATTTAAAATTGTACAACAAGCTTTTACAGACTCACTCAAAACCATAAGCAATTCATTGCTTACAGATTTACAAATTTAATACAAAATAATACATGAAACTACAATTTCCAATCCAGTAACCCACCTAAACCTGAGACCAACCCCGAAGCAAAGTTCCCACTTCAACAAGATTTTCACCTGACGTAGAATTGTTTTAGTAACCAGAATTTTACGGTTTATCCCAGAGAATGTCATAGTAATTAAGAATTGGAAATATTTTAAAATTAAAATCTTACTTTTTGTCCAAAGCATTCAATGGATTCAAATTAGCTGACTGAAATACAGCCAGCCACGCTAAAGACCCAGAGTACGGTAATGTTGCAGCTTGTTCGTGGGGCAGTGTACGAGGTTTGTGGGCCACATACTTGTCAGGCACAACAATGGTTTCACATAGTGTACCACAAGCAAACCACGGCGGCAATGATACCAAAACTTCATCATTAATGTTGATTTCACGCCTCACATTTGTTCCTAAATCAATAACAACTCCAGAACAATCTCGGCCCAATACTAGTGGGAATTCTTGTAGTCTTGATTTCTATAAAAGCAAACAAATATTTAAAGAATATGATACTCATAACTGTCTGTAAAAAATATTTATATAAGTAGAGGATTTTTTTGCAAATAAATGATTTTTGCAACTATATACTATGAAAAAGAGTATTAATGATACGTGTACAGAATCGGTGTATAAATTGTTATGGTTTCATGTAGATATTATCATTATAGAACTGATCATATTAGTTATACACGTAATAATTATTTCTATACGTACACGTAATGTATGCTTGATAAGAAATTTTCTTATGAATGATCCGTAGCCCGACGCGATCAATATATCCATTTGATCTATGGCAGCAGCTCTCACCATTACCATGACTTGATTAGATTCAGTTATTTTTGGTGTCACAACATCTTCTAATAATGTTATGCTCTGATTTTTAAAAAAATGTAACTATACATAATATTATATAACTACACTCAATCAAATACGCGACATTAAAATATTATACACTATCTTGTAACTAAAAAAATTGAGTTTTTTAAGTAGCATAGGTTATAGATACTTTGATCTTAAATATAACTAAAAGATACAGGAAAAACAAATATTTATGTTAGCCCCCTCCATCTGTTAATTTATTCAAGATAAAGTCACAATAGTTGAAAAATATCAAATGTAGGTAATTAAGCCCCTTTTTTTATAATTTTTAATAGAGAAAGTGATTGAAACTGCCGGTCGAGTAAGACATGTGTTATGTGCCTCCCAGAGATGTTTGATGTTTTTGGGGGAAAACGTATATTTATTATTAAAATATTTTAATTTTAAACGGTCTACCGGTTAGAACAGTATCAATTTGATTAGATCGGATCAATACTCACTTCTTTAGAAATCTTTTTAGTCTAAATTTGTGTGTTTTTGAATCAAAATTCACAAAATATGAAATAATCACAAAATAAAAATTTCAATATAATTGAATGAAATTTACTCAATCAAAATATGCATTTTGCTGCAACTAATACATTTATTATTTACGGAAAATTATAACAAAACATTCAACTATATTACCTATTTAATGCCGCGTATTGTCATTTTAAATATTTGACATATTATTAATAAAATTTTAAAGTTAAATATTACTGCAGTTCCATTATAACTTGTTGCCGAAACAGCTTTCATATGAGTAACTGTAATAGCTGTTGGTTTTACACTGATACCGATTAAAAATCCGACCCCGCTTCCAACAAATAAACCAGCAAAACCAATATATACATGACTTCGATTGACTAAAAGTTAAAATTATAATCTGAATGAATTATTTAAAACAAATAGTATGTACAAACAAAATGTTATGAACAATCTTAACCAAAAACATATTATTAATTAACCCAGGTAAAAATATAGTTGATTAAAAAATTACTAACCTAAATTACTGTTTGGCAATGTATTATTTATCTACTATAAAAAGTTCTTTTTTCTAACGTAGGTACAGCCAACTGAGTCATATTTCATAAACTAATTTAATTTATGATAGAAAAATCCTTGTAAATGTATTCAAAATAGTTTGTTTAAAAATGTAGATTGTAAATTAGAAATCATACATACAAAATTATAGTTAACGTAAAACAAAATTGAAAAAAGAAAATATTTCGGTTTGAAATTATGGGTAGGTAGAACAATTAAGTGTAAACTATAGGCAACTATGGAAGTTTAGAACCTATTTTTGATAATATATTGCAAAATATATTAATTTACCTAGCGTGAAATGAATTAACAAAAAAATTGCCATAGCACAAAGGTTTACTTTTACTTTGTTAATTTTTATTTGGTTAGCAATATTACCAATGTCAGTCCAAAACACAACATTAATTCCGGTTAACTTACAACTGTTTCCAGTTAAGTAGATAATTTTTGATTGCAGAGCATCAACGACAAAATTTAAGTCGTATTGCTGAAGTGTAAACTTGGTCTGTAACCATTTTTCTATAATCTGTTCCCATAGAATATGCATACTCGCATGGGCATTTTGTATGGAATTAGAATTCCAAGCTTCCATCACAAATTCTTGAGTTTGATCGGACCACCGATCGAACGTAACGGTTCCATTTTCTAAAGCTGTTGTCCACAGAACCTATGAATAGAAAATAAGAGAATCATTGCATGATTAAAAGTGAGTAAAAATACTGCACGATATAAACCTTTAACGTTTCGAGTCCATTGCACAAATCAGTGATGATTTTCCCCATTGAATATTTGTAGTTACTAAATGCAGAACAATGATTTCACCAACTATAATTAAATTAGTAGTACAAGTTTGACACACTAACGAGAAAAACATCATATTATTATAATAGGTAGGTGGTACATATTTGTCACGGATTATCATGAGCGATTCAGAGAAGAGTTTATATTCAAATTGTTATAGAACACTGTCGCACAACAAAAACAAATGTGTAATACTGAATTACCTACTCACTTTGCAGATTGAACTTCACTTCAACAAAATTGTGTTTTTCGGTAACTGTAAACTATAGTAAAATATTGATCGAACAATTTTAAACAATTTTCAAACATTTCCCAAGTTTAAGTACCTGGATAAAATTTGTTTTTATTTTTTTCGTTTAAAAATGCTATGATTAGTATAATACAGTAAAAAGAGTGTTTTTTTTTTTTTCTATACGGATTTTATTCTACCAACTACAGTTAACAAAAAACAAAAAAAAACAAACGAACAATGTGTAATGACTAGAATATTAAAAATTAAAAACTCAAATTAATGATTTATCTATGGAATTTCCTGGACGGAATACCGAATGATATGCGTTATCAGAGCGAAGCAGACAAAAATTATAATTATTATTATCTATAATCGTGGTCCGTGGTCCCCTATTATCAATCGCTGAGCGGGCGGCGGCCGCACTGTTCGTTATCAGACAAAAACAAACGTAAATACGCAATTTTGGATTCGATTATACTACCTATTCTATGGCTTTTGTAGTTCTGTGTGTTCGCTCTCAGACTTCACGAAGAGGATTTCTTATTTCGGTCATCGCCGCCGGTGACATTTATCGATACGATCGTGGTTTATTTTTCCTCGGACGTGGCGTCTCCCGCAGTCCTACGAACGACACAAACGCTTCCAAACAGCTCGGCGTTTAACGTAAAAAATAACAGCTTAGACGCTCTAACTCGGCGAGAATCTTTTGTTTGTCAACGGAATGTAACTCGACAAAATATTAAACGACGATTGTTGACGCACCGCATTTTAACAGCGCGATCGCAGTTACTTACACAGATTTTTTTTTTTTTTCATAAAAATGTCCACCAATCCACCGCAAGACGATATGGAGTCCACGTAAGTGTTTTTAAAAATCAACAATTTTCATATGACTCTTTCATACAACAACACGTTATAGTATGTAGTAGAGTTCAACAAAGTATGAGAGTATCTGGACCATTCAATTAGCTCCGCGAACATAATATTTTTGATAGATGCTATTGATTATATTTATACTCTACATTATTTATACCACTAAAGTTACTTACATAATATCTAGTATATAATAGTATGACAAGGTGTGAATTGCCCAAAATTGTTCAAAATGACTTTTTTCTCAAACTTCATACTGTGTGAACAGCCATATATACCACAATAGCTTCAGAATCGTGTCTTACCACCAAACTCTAGTGATACCTACCATTGTTTTTATACTCGTTGAAACGCATAAGATCGATAACAAAAACATTAATATCTGAGCAGTAGTAACTGGGTAAACTAGATTTTTTTCCCAATTATTTTCATGTACCTACCAAAGAACAAATAAAAAATAAATTTGGTCTATGTACACAACATTTCTAGCCTTATCATTAAGTTGAACAAATACGCCTTTAGAATAAGTAATTGTACCTAGATATATAATATTTTGTATGATTAATTAATTGCACTGTAAATTTTACAGGAACGACACTGATATAGAAGCCTTATTAAAAGATAGTCAGATGAATTTTGATATTGATAAAACACTGAATGATAAAGCTCAAGTTAACAATTTAACCAAAACAAATGTTAAAAATCTTATAAGAGTAAGTAATTGTTTAATTTACGTTCTTAAATATTTTTTGTCTTTTTTCTTTACTGTATCAAATGGTGTATACCTAGTGATTATTAAAAGCACAATAAGGGCATATAACAAAATGACAAGTTTTTTAATTTAATTTTTTATATTTACTCCTTCGCCAACGCAACAAAAGGTAAAACCCAATCCCCTACTAACATAAATATAATTTTAGTTCATAAAAACCATATTTACCCGGAGGATATGCAGGATGAACCATTCTTTGTTTTACAATATTTTAACCAACCTGTTAAAACCCAAACTAATCAAAATGTTTTGGATTGTATGCTTAAATACTTAAGTGCTCATATAATTAGTTCTTGTTTTGACTATTGTTATTGAATCACCACATTATATATTATTGTTTTTCAGAATGTATTGATCAACAAAGATGTTATTACTATGTTAAAACAAACATTAAACGATGACAAAGATGCAAATTGTTTATATGAGCCAAAATTAACTAGAGCAAAAATAAAGTAAAAATTATTCATTATAATAATTAGTTAATAACTCTTCATAGTGTGCCTACCTACAAAATAATATAGCAACATAATGCATAGGCTTTATGAGGCCTAACCTAACTTTCTAAAAACAACCAAAACATTTGTTTGCCTTTTAAGTGAAAAAAAAAATTAATCTCAACTTATTTTATGTGAAAAAAATAAAATTTTTCTTTTTGAAGCTTTCCATCAAATATTCATTTGAAATAGTTTATGTTTCAGCTAATAAAATAATAATTGATTTTATTTTTTTAGAGAATTGTTGAAAAAACAAAATTATCCTTCTTCTGTTCAACAATGTTCTCCATTCCAGCTTCAATCAACTATTTCAGAATGTCGTCAATTGATTGAAAAAGAATTTAATGACGATTCTGAGGATGAAGAATATTACCCTGATAAAATATTGGATGATGAAGAATTTGACGATGATGATTCTAAATGTACTGAAATTATTAATTCATTTGATGAAATTGGAGTTGAAAACAGTTTAGATAGTTGTATGAGTACAAATTCGGTTGATTTAAATGATATAAAGGTATAATTTACTATAGCATGTACGTATTATATAAATCTGTAAAACCAATACTTACCTTATTTATATTGTTTTTAGGATATTATTGGTATGCGTACACGATCAAAATATTCTTTAAATGATACACCATTAGAAGTAATTGAACAAGCTTTCATTCCACCCGACATTACAGAGGACATGTATGATTCGGTTTGTGAAAATGATGAGTGGATGGAATTCCTTAGTGAATTTACAAAACCTCTAGGTTTGTGCTTTACATTTATATAAAATTAATAATCAATTTTAAGAACAGAACCCTGCCTTAATTTCTGGAAAGTTATTTTTATTTTTTTTGTATTTTTCTAAATTACTTATTTCTTAACAAATTTACTAAATTCTTCATAACGTTGACTACAACTGTTGAAAGTCAAAACAGTACTTTATACCCTACATTTTAAGGTTTTTGAGTTATTGTAATTTTTATGTCAAAATAATAGACTATTTCTATATATTTTATTTTAGAATCAGTTCAGAACGATGATCAAGAACTTGAAGATGACCCTGAGTATAATGTTTTATGTGATGACGATTTCACCAATGGTAATAATAACAAAACTATATTAAAGGAATTAGTTAAATTATTATTATTTCAGTTAGTTAATAATTAAAGTAAAATTGCTGTACATAAATTATTTCAATATAATAACAAAAGTTTCAGTCCAGGGAATAGAGGAAGGACAAATAGCCCTACCTAACAATAGGTCAAGTAGTTTCAATATTTTAGTATATTTTATAGGGTAACCATAACATTTCGGAATCTTTAGTTTATAGGTAAATAATAAATATTTTTACTTATTAATCCAAGATTAAACAGCTTTGGTTTTAAATTGTAGACAATTTAATTTGCTACAAACATTGCGTGCGTTAGTAGTGTACGTAGAAATATTACATATTAAGTTGTATAGCATCAAAGTTACCAACATTTCGCAACAATGCTATATTTTCAAAATTATGTCGACAATGGTATGAGAACAGTTTTTATGGAAAAGAAATCAATTAAAAATTGTAAAAAATAGAATTTCCTTCTAGTTCAATGCATGTTTTTGAAACGGACCAGGGGGAAAGTCAAAAACTTGAATTTTGAACTTAAAAACCGACTTATATTTCGTTTAAAAAAATTGAAACTATCTAACTGATCTTTTGTTAAATAAAATATCTTTTTTTCCTGGACTATTTAAAGCAAATAACTAATATGTTCTTATACTTTAAGAATTAGCTGATTTTCCTATGATTTTACTTTGATGTTTTAATTTACATTATAGTAGTTCAAATTGTGTTTACCAATAATTTACTAATATTTTTGTTTTATTAGCCAATATACGTAAGTTTACACATAATACCAACTTATTTAATATATTTTGGGTCAAATATTACCTAACTGTCTTACATAATGAATATTCTTTTGAGCATTAAAATAGAGTACTTTTTAATAATGATTTTTTTGTTAAGTCAAAGTTAGCAACAAAAAAAATATTTAAAAACAAAAATTTTATTCATTTTGGAAGTCTTTAACTAATTTGAAAGGGGACATGACTTGTTTTTCCCTTGGAACACATGCAAGTTACAGGTTTTGAACTAATTTTTTGGAGGTTTCTTCTTAGCAAAAAAATCTAAATTCAATGCTCTATGTAATAAGTTTTTTTCATAAGTCATTCAATTATGGTGACTGAAAGTGGGTATTGCTTAAATTTTTCCACATTAAAAATATACACAAGGAGACCCCTTAATAGACATACTGAGATACATTAAAAAAAAAAGTAAGTTTTTGAAATGAATGAATACATTGTATTTCAGTTATTGATAAAGAAGAACTTCGCATTGACAGATCATCTAAAATCTCTCGCAAAGAATATAATGAACTAATGAATGAACTTTACGACTTTACTGAAAGTTTTCTGGAGTTCAATGGTCCTGAACCTCAAGAACCAGAAATCACCAAAAACAAAGTAATTTAAATTAGAATATTATGTAATTTAAAATTCCAAAATTTTTTTCATTAATCATTTTATTTTATTTAAATGTAATTAAACAATTTTTTTTTTATAGAATGATGACAAAAATGAAAATTCCATTGACTCTATTCCTGTCTATAAATCAAATTGTTCTGATTGGAGATTAAATCCTATTGATCAAACAACAGAAATAGCTAATTGTAATACACAAACTACATTTATCATTCAAGAAAATTATGTTCCTCCAAATATATATGAACAACTTAAAAATATGGCCACTGTTATGTCAAAATTAAAGCCAAAAAATGATCCATGTGTAGCATTTGATAAAACAGTTGAAAAACCAAGTGATATACATCAAAATAATGTTATAGTTAACAAAGAAAATAATATGACGGGAAAACGAATAATTTTGTTGAAACATCAAATGACTCAACATGTTCAATTATTAATTCAAAGTTATTTACTCTGTACAATGTCTGACAAATTTAACCGTGAAACCAAAAAATTAAAAACTATGTTGGTATGTACTCAGTTCTTGTACTTGTTAGTTTTGTAAAGACTTATTTTTAAAATGTTAATTACAGGAATATCTTCTAAATCTATGCAAAAACAAAAATTATGAACCAATAAACCTCCATGCATCCTTAAGGTTTATTCAAGATTGGAGTGAAAGTCAAATAAAAATAACATTGCCCATGTAATGTATTTATTGTTAAATAGTTTTTAAGTTTTTATATTTCCAAGGTTAAAATTTAACTTCACCAATGTATTAATTGTTGCTACATATAGAAACAAATTATAAAAACTAATTTGCACAATTAAAAAAACATTTTAGTTAAAAACAAAGTTAAAAAGTTCTAGATAAACAAGTTTTTGGGAATGAGTTATCATGATTTTCAAAATATTCAACCTTTAGTTTCAATAACTGGTAACTGAGAACATTTGTGTCCAATTCCAATGTTAATACAGAACAATAATATATTTCCATATTTCATATTATTCATTGTTCTTGCATCTAATTTTGAAATTATATTGCACTTAGCTATTAATTTCATACAGGATTTTCTCAAATGAATTTACGGTTTATAACTTATAAATAAGTAGCTGTATATTCAAAACAGAACAAGATAGAAAAATTTACTAGTCGCCAAAATGATCAGTGGATTGTTTAGTTTCTTTTTGGTTAAAAAAACTAGAAAAACATATTGAATCATATGTGTTATATATAGCCTCTACCATTGATTAAAATTTATGCAACACTCAAGTTTGTCTAACATGTCCAGAATAACTATTTGCAGATTTTGTCAATACACATATTTTCATTGTAAAGAAGCATAAAGTATTCCCTTAATGATTTCTTTAATGTACTGAAACTCTAAAAAACATAAACTTCATTTTTAAATATTTATATTATATTAACCTTGTATTTTAATAAAATATTTTAAAAACTATAATTTGACCGTTTATTTGAATTTTCAGGGACCATATTCTATTACCTACCTATGTAAAACACTTCATGTTTTTTCACAATGCAGCTGTTTTTATCTACCCTAGTTTACTACCATCCAGAACATTTTATCTAAATCAATCATGTCGAACAAATCCTCTTGGAAAAAATGAAGAAAAGTGAGTTACTTATTGTACTAATATTTATTTCAAACACATTACACTACCATTCTGCATTAAATTCTATGTTTTGTCTGCAGAGTTTTGGCAATAAAAATTGATTCTATTTACAAACGATTGAAAAACAGCCCTGGGACTCGTGCAAAATATAAGACAAAAAGCTTATCCGATTTAATGCCTATCATATTAAAAACTGTTCACAGAAGATGGTTTTCGCATAGGCCATTAAAATATATAAAACAATATATTACCCGACGTAGAGATAAATATCAACCTTCTGTTCTAAGAGTATGTTTATAATTATTTTAATATTCCATCTGTGTAAAAATGTAAAAATAAAAAATTGACTTAAAATTCATTATATTTTTGGAACAAATTATTGTAGTCTATTCAATTTTGACTTGAGATTAGCTCTTGAAGGGAAGGAATTGAAGATGTGTAAAACAGTTTGTATGGAGTATAATTTTGGGGAAAACAACAATACAATAAAAGTTATGGAAATCAGTGGTGACGTAATAGAAGAACATAAAAACTTTAAGTATCTAGGATCCTTTGTTACTAGAGACGGGGGGTTTAATGAGAGATGTGAAACAGGATTAAATATGGTAAGAGAGAATCTTCAGGTGTTTTTTGTGATACAAGAATTCCAATAAGGTTAAAAGGCAAGTTCCACAGGAGTGTGGTAAGACCAACCATGTTGTATGGTTCCGAGTATTTGGCGGTCCGCAGGAAAATAGAATATGAGTGTGGCAGAGCTCCTCTCTTTGATTTATGAGTGGAGTAACAAGAGAAGATATTAAATATTTCTTATAGAATAAGGCATGAATATGTAAAAGACAGTATTGGTGTTGCACAATCAATAGTGGATAAAATGAGAGAAAATAGACTAAGACGGGGTTTGGGCATTTGGTGGAAATAGAGGTATGTAAGGGCATGATGTGTAATATTTCTTGGAAAACATTAGTTAGAGTAATATTAGTATTTTTTTAAGAATACGTTAGCTTATATAATAAAATAACAAATTAAAATAATCAATATAAGTAATATGTTTTTATTTATTAATTTTTTTTTTTTTTTCAGAATTATTTAGTGCATGGTATAATAGATAAAATTGAACATAAAATTGATGTTAAACCATTATTTGAGGGTAAATGCTTGTACGAAAAAGATATCAATGAATTTCCGCCAAGCTGGAAACCATTTGCTGTACACTTCTCAAAAGAAAGCAAGAGTTAAATTTTGTATATTTTGATTGAATTTTTAAACAAGTTTTGTATTATATGTATTTGATTTTGTATAATTATGTAAAAAAAAAAAAAATGAAACGCTCCGATTCTCCTTGTTCTATGCAGAAAATAGTCAATAAAACTGTTTTCATATTCAACAGTTGTTAGAAATTAGCATATAAATTAACATTCCATTACCGTGTTTTCTGTTTTTGCACAATGTTCATTTTTTTCTTTCAAATTTAATTTATGTTTTAACGACTGCAAATTATCATATTAGTTTATAAGTGTATGTATTCTATTATAAGCTAAAAAAATAATATCTGTATTGATACAAAACAAAATATTTTAACTTCAAAAATGTTGGCGCAGATGATTCACACTTGAAAGCGCCGTTGTAAAAATTACAAAATTACTGGTCAAATATTTTTTTTTTGTTTTGTAGCTGATGCCAAAAAAATGATTATTTTTAATAGTAATTTTTACTCGTTCTTTGTACCTTAAAATATATTCAACTGACACGAACATTTCAAACTTGTCTTACTATTATTTTTCCTAGTACTCAAAATATATATATATTTTAATCACTTGCGCGGGTTTGTTACTTTTCTGTGTACTTTTCAAAAGTATAAATTTATTTTAAATGCCGTTTCTACTTTAAAAAAATACTTACGTTATAGGCCGTCGGTTAACTTTTATGTACATACCCATTATAATATCATCTGCAACAGTATGATCGTACCACCACATCATAGTGTAAGGCGTGTTGAAATAAATGGTTTGTTGCCAAATTGTACGATATGGATACGATATTTCCGACAAATTCTAATCGTACACGATTTTGTGAAAGCAAAAAGAACAGGATACCTAGTGTGTTAAACGTATCTGCAGTTGTTTAATGCAGGTTATTAATAAGAATGATGACCGAAAAATAAAATGAAACAAATTACGCTGACGGTGAAAAAATGTGTCGGTCCCGAAGACTGAAAGTTAAAAATTTTTTTTAATTGAAACAGTCGATAATTTTTATTTTTTAAACTTATTAAATTAACTTTACTTGAAATAAAGACTCGTGTGTTTTTTGACTGACCACACGGTTTTCTACTTAGTGTATATATATATATATGACACAATCCCCGTGTATATTGCTGTTTGATGTATAGTGAAGGCCGAACTTTATATTTCGGTTTCTTTTTTTTTTTAACGTAAACAACGCACCACGAGTCGCGTCCTCGTATATAGTCGTTAACTTTTAGTACGTTCACAAAGAACGGGGATTCACCGTAGTTGAC
Source organism: Hormaphis cornu (assembly GCA_017140985.1). Lineage (NCBI taxonomy): Eukaryota > Metazoa > Arthropoda > Insecta > Hemiptera > Hormaphididae > Hormaphis > Hormaphis cornu. The sequence continues at coordinate 1,468,876 of CM029365.1, forward strand.
GATGAATATTCTCGTAAAACGTGTTTGAACATTCAAAAAAACGTATGTGAACTGTATAAATGTACATTTTTAAATACGGTTTGTATGTATTCATCACGGCAATATTTTTTGAGAGTCCAATTAGAATCCCTTTTATTGATAATCTAATATGTACACGTTACCTATATACAACGCGCCGGAAGAATCGGGATGTGGCGACGTAAACAACGCGCACCACGAGTCGTCGTCGTCGTCACAAGTTGTTTACAATATTGTCAGTAAATAAAGGTAGATCCCGTGTTCTAGAATATGTAGGTATGTATTATAATTATCTCGTCAGGGTAATTTCGAAAAAAAGTTCTAGAACAATCGACGCTTATACAGATATACCGGCTGGTCAGTCGGTCGGTCCGTGAGTACACACCGTTAATTGCACTCTGCGACTCATTCTCCGTCGCGATATATTCCTCCGTCCAACGTGTATCGATATTCGTTTTTCCACGTTTATTATATTCATTCGTACGTATTTATGTAACACAGTGTTCGTTTTACGTTTAAATTGAATCGATTTTTTTTTTTTATCGCCTAAAACCGACATTAATTAAATAAAAACAATTTTTTAAAGTCATTTTCGGTTATTTTTTAGTGCGCATTTAAATCCGGGCCCTATCACTATTTTCGTATAAAGGGTTACTAGGAATCCACGTATATATAGTTGTGATTACGTGCTTCGCTCTCTCTTAATACATTTTGTCTTATATTTTTTTGATAAACCTTAATCCGAGTAGAGCGTCCCCACGTATCCTTATTTCCAATGTCTTGACCGTTAATATAAAACATGTACACACATACATACGCACGCGCGTACCCAAGTGAAAGATTCAAAATACCACCTTTCGTCTCTCTGTGCAGACGGAGAATTAAATAAAAAACATTTCCGCGTCTGTACTAAAAGACTATAATATCGTATTACAATAGTTGTTTGGTGTGAACAACAACCCCGTACACGATAGAGCGCAAAGAGGAACGTAAATAATAATATCTCGTCACAACGTATTTAGGTGGCCCTCTTCCCCTCGGACGCGAAATCCAGCGGCCGTCGTTGTTCGGGGCGGGTTAGAGGTGGTTCTCGGCGCCCCGGACCCTCCGGCAGGTTCCACTAGCCGATCGTCGTCTTCCTCCATGTCGACCACGACCACGGCAGACGTACCGTCCCCGGTCCGCTCTTCTCGCCGATCGATCGGTGATCGATTTTCGGCCCGGTCGGATTTCTGCAGCTCCTTGTCGGCCCGCCGTTTGCGCTCGACCAACAATTTCCGAACGAAATACGCCAGGCCCAGGATCGCGGCTATCGTGCAGTGCTGCGCATGGAAAAACGAACGAAAAACGAACTAAAAAGCGTGGTAAGTAATTAATGTTAGTGTTTCTGGAGAGCGGTAACGTGCAGAAACGATGAATGGACCGTGTGTATAGTACCTGTAGTATGAAGGAGAATGGAAGCGAAATTCACGGAAAATATTTTGTCTGGACCGTATTTAATTAGGTAAATGGTCTGAAATGACCATTGACCGTCGAGTATGACAACGACGAGTGAAAAAAAACAGTGGAACAATATAAAATATCTTCGGTATAGTCTCCTTTATCTCTATCTCTAGATTTGCACTTTATAAAGCGATACGTTTTATTTTCCATACTTTTCGAGTTTCGCGTATTTTACTATCCGTCTTGACGATTCAAACGGCCCCCGTTAACGGTCGAGGTGATTCGTTTCCTGCAGCAGTATTCTTCTAACAGTGCACGATTATTTTCATTTCAAATGAATTTTACTTTCCACGCATATTACGGCCCTGTTATTTTCACTATCCTACCGCGTATTTACTGTCCGGCTGTTTTATTTTCCACGATTTTATATATATATATATATAGTCGTCCTAAATATTCATATTACACAATGTAATAAAATATTGGCCGGCTCGAGGCGAAAAAAAAAAGCTTTTGTTTTTCATTTTTTATACTTTTTAGTGCGTTTTTCGATGTCCGCCCGCGACGATTTTAATTTCAGCTCTTTAAAATACCGGTCGGTTAATACGAGTCAAGGTGACATAAAAAGCTCGTTACCGCTATACTCTGTCCAGTGAGAGAACACGCTGATTTTGGACCTACAGAATTGAAAGCCAAACAGTTGCGGAGGTTCCAATTCCCTTATCAATTATCAAGTATCCCAATTATTCAGAAATTGGGCTTTGAGGGGATGGATATTGAGAATTTGGGCTTCAGTGTTTGCTCAACTGTGTGTCTTTGTGTCCTACTTGGTGTGTTCTTTCACTGGACAGAGTATAGTTATATAGCTCTGTGTACGCTCTGTCTCTTTCTCCGCGGTATACGGAAAAAATTCATTCGCTTTTTACCTTCGTAATTTTCGCACCGACGTGTACTCTACGTAATTTGTGTGTTTTTTTTAAATGTTTATACCTCGAATACGATGACAAATGTTAATCGAGCGTTCAACACTTGCCACCGGCTCGAGTCTGCATCGCGAGCGGTGTCCGAATCGACACCGTAGCTCCTGTACCAACACGCCCCGGGTTTGTCGACCACGTCCTCCGAGTTCCCGTCATAATATTCGGTCGTGTTCTTTTCTACAAAATAATCGTACAAACCGTAAACGGTATGATGTTTTGCAAACAATGTATACTATGACGTATTGTAATAGTAATGTAGGTACGTAGTGATGGGCGTAGATAGGGAAAAACTTAAAGAAGGAGGATTATGCGGATGAAAATTATTGTATAATAATAATATTTACTTTAGAATCGTTTTACATTCCAAACGTAATAAAGGGTATAAAAAAATGTGTAAAAATGTTTTTAACGTCATTATTATTATTGTTATTAGGTAAACCCACCCAAGCCCAGCCCGCGTGTTATTTATATAATCAAAAAAAATTTATACTCGTTATACGCAGTAGTAATACGTACCGCGACGCGAACATGATTCTGAAGGATGTACAAAACCACCAGTTATTATATACACCTACGCCCATTCTATCGACGAGTAAAAAAGTTTTTATCGAACGATTCTGTCGTTTCACGTACTCAATGACAGCGACCAGGCTACGTAGCCGTCCAGAGCTGACGTTTCGGGCGAAATCTGCGAGTACACGTACCGCGGCAACAGGTCGCTGGTGAACGCGATCATGAACGCCTGTATGGTTGACATAAATGCACAGTGCGCACCGCGTGGTTATACGATCATATTAATTTTATACGCACGTATTATTTACAGTTTTGTATTCGAATGTTGACGGTAAACGTCAGTCAGTACGTAGCTATTATTATAAGTCGCGTTCTAGAACGAATTCGTTCGAAACCGTCGTTTTTTTACCACATTTCGCATGGTAAACATACCTCTACACAAGTACGTATAGGTAGGTACCTATGAATCTTTTATACTCATCGTTTTCGGGCTTGCCACTCGATTCGTGCACGTCTTCGGCAGCAGACGACAGAGTTGATTTTGTTTTTGAGTAAAGTTCAGATAGGATCGCGTTGTACAGAATTTTCCAAACCTATGCCGCGGCGATTGGTTTCATATCGAACACTCTTAAATTCGATCTCCTACGCGTATCGTACGTATTTCGAAAGCAAAAACACGAAAATAGTTTTTCCATTTTCCTCGCAACAGCTAATAGGTCTGTTAACGAAATCAGTTTTTTGTTATCGTATCGAGTTACTTACCTACCAGCAGCTGTTGTGCAGCTTTCCAAAGGGAGGCTAGACCCGCGGGCTTCAGCTTCCCGTTAAATTCAAACTCCCCCAGCAGTGTCATTGTCGTCATCATTATTGTACGTATCATACTACGACCGACGATCGTCAAACTGAATGTCGGCCTTCTGCCCGACATTTTGATCAAATGTTCGCCTAGTTTCAATTTTTGGCACGCAACAGTGAAAACGGCGACCCACGTAAAGCTGTTAGCAGCGCTCGTACATACATAGACAGATGTATGATCCTCAGACACGCGTAACCACCTTCAGACGACCGTGTTAGCATATAGCAGCGCAATTTTTCTTTGGGCCATTTTACCGACTCTTCGTTCGGAATTAATCACGTCGTCGTGTATAACTTTACTTAAATCGAGAGTTTTTAAAAACGAAAAATTGCGCTGCAAAAAATACCCTGCCGCATGGTTAAAATCCTGCAACAAACTTTTTGGGGGTTTTTGTGTGCGTCCGAGGCTGTTGCGCCGCACCTCACGCCATCTACACACTAATACTGTATAAAGAGGAAAGATTAGATTGTTTGTTTGTATTGAATAGGCTCTCCGAAACTGTACCGGACCGATTTGAAAAATTATTTTACCATCAGACGTTATCCCTGATAATACAAACATAGGCTACTTTTTTTACCTATAGGACAACGGGTATAATTATAGTGTGTTTTATTCGTTCGTTGCTGTTGACGGGAGTTATTTGTGTATTCATTGTTCGTTTGTCTATTTTGTTTTACGAGTACAATGAGTGATAATTTAGGCGACGAAGATATAGATTACATTCATTTGGCCGCGACTATAGTAAGAATTATCCTTCCGTACTTATCTTGTTTACAGTATAACTTCTAGACGGCTGAACCGATCGGGTTGAAATGTCGCATGTGTATTTCCACGGTTTCACAGACGCGAATGCATTAAATGTGCCTGTCTAATCTGTCTTTCTATCGGTAAGTACGTATAAATAAAAATGAATCGCCGGAATGTATGTACGCGCATATTCAGAACGATTGCGCCAAATGTCTTATTTTTTTTAACGGGTACACCGTGCACCGTGGCTGGGCATAAATCAACAAAACCACCAATTACGTCAAACGCATTATTTAAGCAACATGTTGTTTTAATTTTTCTATCTTTGTAATTCAGTAACTAGCAACTGTCCGTCGTCGTCGTGTCTCTCTTGACGCTCGCGTTACCCCGCCTGCCTGCTTGGCTCTGTCTCCGCGCCCCGCTCGGCTGTATAAATATGTAAAAGGAAAACTGACTGACGAGGACAGCCTTAAGTCTACACAACTATCTAAACCACTGGGTCTATATAGGGTATTGAAATTTCGCACAGAGTGCGTTCCTTGTTCAACGAGGACGGAGCGCCGGGAAAGGGTTTTTCAAAATTCAACCCCTGAAACGTTTTTTTTAAAATTCGTCTTCTAAGGCGGTGAAACAGCCGGGTTTCCAAATTCGTCTGACTCGGGGAACTGACTTTTTAATTTTAATCTGGAATTAATTTACTACTAAGCTTTTACCGACCAATTTACCCGGGCGACGCCGGGTCGGGACGGCTATGTATTAAATAATAATAATACAAAAAGGGCACTCACGTTGTACAAGACCGAGACGATCGACAACACTTTCAACACTCGCGTCCATGCGCCCAAGTTCACGCAGTTGTTGCAACACGACGACGCGAGTTCGCCCGGCCGGTCGTTTATGGCCGCGTTGGTGCAGTAATACGACGGGACGGGCCGTCTTTGAGCAGCCACCATTTTGTACGCGTCCAGACGTCGCTCCAAGACGTTGTTGAGCAGTGCGCATAGCGGCGCCAGCGGGAACGCGGTGGCGAACATGACCACGAAACCGTACTGTATGACTTGACAAAAATTACAAAAAAATTAATTGAGCCGCGTGTTCGTCATTCATGGTGACGAGTCGCAGCGGTGCAAGTCTGTGGGTGGGACACGTCGTCGACAGTCCCTCGCGCTGTGAGGGGTGCATTGACGCGATCTCGGAGCAGCTGGGCGACCGAGAATTTTAGAGGTTCTAAATTAAAAACTGGTGTGTGACGGTAAAACTATGTACGGAGCAGCCATCGTTAACTGCGCATGAAGATCCGCAGCAAAACTACCTACGCTCTTTATTGGTGTGAACGCCATAAATCCAATTAGTCATGTAAGTCGGAATCACATTTTTAAGGGTCGACGACAGGGGCGATAAGGGATATATCTTCCCCGCAGGCCCTCGTCTGCCCTTGTCGCGGCGACCCTTTACTGCGTGTTACAAAACGAACGTCGCGCGACGATTTATTTGTCGTGTTATTCTTATTATTATGGGAACCAAAAGACCGCTCGGTGGACGGTGAACAATAACTGTATAGGTATATTCAAACGGAGGATTTCCGCGTAACGCAATAAGTAGCCAGTATTGGGTATTTTTGTCATCTCGGAGAGGCCCGTAAATAAGGCCCATTCAAAATATACTTTCCCGTAAAAAAAGCCAGCCTGACCTAAAGTAACTCGAAATTTCGAGGGAACGCCGCCGTATAACTACTACTGTTCGACACAATATGCAGATGAATTATAAAGATCACCTGCTAGCCTATTTTTTGATCGTTATAACTCCAAACTCCTCGTTATACTACTACCAGAAATAACGATTGTATTATCACACTCATCGAGTCGAGTGATTTTAGTTTTTAAACACCTTGAACGTCTTTAATAATCTACATGAATTTGCAAAACAGTTTGTATATAGGTCGATAAATATATTACAGTATAATAAGACTGGCGTATTTCACGCTTGTAATAAATATAAAGCGTCCTTTGTACGCAGTAACGTAATGTTGTATACCCATTTCGGAATATTCCTGATAGAGGCCCAGTGGCCCGGTGTCTTCTAACTGGTAGTCGAGTTGCCACTGTTTCGGATGCTTTAGCGTTTCGATTATGGCGTCCGGGAATTTGCCGTTCAGTTTCTTTTGGCGACGACTTATCTTTGCCCGCCACCGACGCCACACGTTTAGCGCGAGTCTGCAGCGGTCAACCGACCAAAATAATACACGAAACGTTTTTAATTTATGTACGCGAGTGCAGTGCCTGTCCATTTTTTTCTGATCGTCACCATCGCTCGAATCGAGGATGGGGGACGGATAGTATATGCCACTTATGGGTTATTCATTTTTACGAAATTTTTTTGAGCGTACCCCTTCAAATTTTCTGTCCCCTTGACGTGCCACAGGAAAATCGGTATTTACGAGATATGTCTACACATCGTAAACTAATTTGTATTATACTTTCTATATTCGAGCGCTGGCCGCGTATCATTATAAGTCATTTAATACACTATACATTTATACGGCATCATAACGTATACTAACGGTGTAGTCAGCTCGATCACGTTGTCCACCATCTGTTTTCCCACCATTATTATGGCCAGCTGGATGCATAACTCCGGGACGCATCCCGTGCCCGCGGCTGCAGGATCGCAAACGTCCTCCGTGACGTGGATCATTACACTTCGAAACACGGATATGGGCCAAAAACTCGAGATTCTGGACGCGTTTTCCGCCGTACGCCGTTCCGCGACAAAACGACCCTGCAAGCGAACGCGGTCACGGCGCGATAGGAAATGAATACAATATATATTACTAGTATATACAATATATTACTCTCGACCACGCACTATGTAAGTTAAGTGTAATAGCTGACCAACTGAATCGCGAGCCGTGATTTTGGGGCAGCCTATGCGCACATTTTATACGTGAAAACGTTTGTGTTGCGTTACATCAAAAGTTTGCGTTGTAATTGGTAATCTTTTCGGAGATTTTCGGCATTTTTATCGCGCTATTAACGTCGTATTAACACCTTCGTCTGTCCGTTCCGATTACGTGTAAAATATAAAAAAATTTATAGAACAGCTCGTGAAAAAAAATTTTGTGCGAACAGTAGCGCCCAAGACCCAAGAGTCTGCAGCGCTATATTTAGGGATACAATTATTGTACGTGCGTTTATTACACTGCAGGGGGTGTATAGAGAGAGAGAAAAAAAGTGATTCCGCGAACCTTAAAAAAAGCGATGTACACCAGGCTAGAGTAATAGTTGGCGGAGTCGAAGCAAGACATGTACGCGGTGTAACGGCTCTGGAACCTCGGGTCGTACACCGAACGACGGTTGGAGTGCCTGGTGAGCCAAGCGGCCACCGCGCTGTAGCCGCGGTGGACGGCCACGATGGCGGTGAGCTGCACGAACGCGGCGCACGCGGCCGCCACGGCCGTCTTCCAGTTGTTCAGTTCACCGTTGTAGTCGGCGTAGTTCAGCAGAAAGAAGTTGTGGCGCCTGTGCCGCCGGCCGTGGCCGCTGTCCCGGCGCCGCTGCCCGTCGTCCTGGTGGAACACGGCCGTCATCAGCCATCCGATGGCGCGGCCGCGGTACACGACAATCAGAACGGGCACGGCGGTGACGGCCAACAGCGTGGCCAGGAACGCGGCGAGTCGCAACGCCGCGAGCAGTTTGTCCGCGACGTACGGCGGCGGCGGGTCCGTGGACGCTCCGGGGCTGTCGGGTTTTTCGTCCGGCGGCTGCCGTTGTCCCGGCCGGTCGGCGGTCAGCGGTAACTGGCACACCGGTGACGACAACAATATATATATATATATATTGTAATACGTTTTCGGAGAATGAAATTCGTTATATTATGCGACGATTTCGAGTGTAAAAATGTGTAGGCGAAGAAAATGCTCGTGAATATTCACGTGATCGCATAAATTATAACGATGTATTGAAAATAATATTATATAGTTTGTTGGAGGAGACGGAGTAGAGATAAAAAAAAAAAAAATTTTAAACCGAAAAACGAGAATATATACGATATTAATATATCGAGTGTTGATTTTTTTAACAAGCTTTTCAGAATAATACCTGCTGTAGCTCTGACGCGCCGCCGCAACAACAACCGCATTCGTCGTAATATTCGTGCCGCGGATCGGCCTGCAGCACGCAGCGCCGTTTGTCCACCTGCCAGCCGTACGTGGTCCACAGTTGTTGAAACGCCGTGGCTGCAGAGAGACAACGACGTATTTTTCGAGTACAGTGCCGTATTTTTTAGGAATGTCTTTTGGGCGGCGGAACGAACATTTTTTTTCACACTTAAAATCACGCGCTCAGTACGGTCTTTCAAAATTTTACCGAAGGTAAAAACTATTATACATATTTTAAAAGAGCTATATAACGTTTTGCTATCCCATTCTGCTCCGCGAATACGCCAGCAACTACGCAGCAGTTATAATAAAACGCACGACGGCCGCGACTTATCGGGGTGCCATATGACAATTATATGTCTGTGCTGTCGAGACGTCGATCCCACCCGCAGTGATACGCCTAAATAGGCCAATGAATTTCACAGCCTGTCTCTTTGCCGCCGATCGCCCCATTTATATTCTCGTATATTTTGCGAAATTTATTTCGTTTAACACTACTGTATACGCGTCATTTTTTATTAAAAACTCGACAAATGTTATATTTCATGTGGTATTAATAGTGCTGATATTCTTCGGCAAAATTTTTTTTTTCAGCACGTATTGAATTACCGAGCTCGCTCAGAATCGTTTTTTCCGAAGGCAATCGAATTTATGGTGATTTTGAGTTATTATACACTACAGTTATACTTTACACTGTACTGCAGGTGATATGCACACGTCGCGTGTTCTGAAGATTTTTTTTCAGTAGGTAACAAACTATATTACAGCTGTTATTGTTTTACAATATCTCTATGGTCGAAACGTCACCGCAAAGTAGTCGGTGAGTGTTATACCGATATAAGAGCGCTGTAAATGTCACGCGTCAGTGCGTTGACCATCCCTTAACTAGGTCGGAGACTGCTCGGATATTATATTTTACTATGATATAGAGTTGAAAATTCTTTTGAAAATCCACAATTTTTTTTTTTTTCTAGTCGTTTCAAGTTGGACAATTGTCGAATATTCGTCACCACACTTTTGACTTATTTTTGGAAAAAATTGGCGTCTCACAAAAATTTGTAATTTAAGATTTGAAAATTAAATATACTATGTAAAACACAATTTGCTATCTGAACAGAAAAAAAAAATTTTAAAAAAAGAAACTTATTGATAGATCGCGCGGGTGTTGTTTCGATCTGTTAAATTTGGTTTTTACCTGGACGTATATACTGTAGAGCAGGGGTCTCCAAACTACGGCCCGCGGGCCGGATACGGCCCGCGAAC